>NW_019168381.1:3732-592056 GCF_002303985.1 Durio zibethinus
TGTTTCATTACCAAACACTGGAAAAGTCTTGCAAACACAACATAATTTCAATATGTTGCAATGGCAATCCCTAATAACAAAATGCACAGAGAGCAAATAAACAAAAAAATTAAAAATACATAGAAACAACAAAAATTATGTGAAAATTCAACTATCATGTAGCTTTCATCTTTAACTTGACAACCTCTAAAACCAATACCAAAATCATAATTTTTTACGACTTAAAAAGAGTTTGCCTCGTCAAACAGCTTTTGATGCAATGCCAACTCACCCTTCCTCACCCTTGAATTTAGATTTCTGAGTTAAAAGAAAAAAAAAAAATTCAGTGAGCGCTTCAATGGCACAGTCGCTAATTTAAATGCCATACAGCGAACTGTCAAGATCAAGTATCCCTGGGTTACATAAAGTGAGTTTATAGGACTTGGAGGGCAGAGGGAATTTAAGGCTTGAACCATCTACAATTGAATATACTTCGGCAGGCCATTGCTGCATATAATTGAGTCCAGCTGAAAAAATTATTCTACCAGCAGAGGACAAGCCTAGTTAACACACCATGCTTAGGATAGATATGGCTTCATAGAGCATTCGGCTGAAGGTCTAACCTTAGAAGGTGATAAACCATCCCCCCCCCAACCACCAAGACTGAAAAATCCAGGCGATTATTTACTGAATGAGGATATCAAAGTCTTCAACTATGCCCTCGACACCTGCAAGCCGAACATGCAGCTTTCATTGTTGCTCGATAGTAAGCTTCCTTACGGTTTTGGAGAATGTTTCTGGATTTGAGATGTAAGATTTGGCTCATCCATGTCAGCTCCATCCTTTTTAGCAGATAAATTTCCCGCTGCCCGCTCTTTCATGGCTTCCTTCTCCAATTTCTTTTTCTCAGCATCAGCCAGCCTCTCATTCTCCTCTCGTGATTTATTGAACATCTTAACAAAAATTACCAATATCTGAGTCGCTGCAGGAACAAACCATAAACTCAAGCGGTCAACATTTATTTGAAAGGAAATGATTAGACAAGTCACACAACAGGTTTTCAATATGAAGAAAAATGTCAAAAGAAGATGGAAAACCTTGTTCAAATGGACATCGGGCAGGATCCTCTCCAAAGTACTGAGATAATGAATCAGCGTTTCTTCCCTGTAAGACAATAACTTTAGACTAACCCGCAACAGATGGCAAGTTTCCTCTATCCCATGAGCAGCTACAAAACTTGGGAGAGTACTTACCACTTCAGAATATAAGGAGATAAGTGACCTTACTTCAGCTTCAGCAGTATCAAGAAAATTCTTCGACACCTAGAACCAAAGAAACTTCTGTTTAAAACTAAGGGTACACATTCAAAGAAAATCCCAATAATTTCCCTTCCACAATAACAACAAACAATTAACAGGAAACAACAAACTCATAAAAACAATTAGGTCAATAAAGACCACTACAGCAATGGTTTCAGTCGTCTCATTTGTTTGTAAGCATCTCGATATATTCACCATATGGTTGATTGTCTTCCAAATAATTAAACTGAAGCACATTAACCACAATGAATAATGCAATTCAATGGAAGCAATATATAGTTTATACAGCCAATGTCCAAAGAAGATAAAAGTTTCAAATTTTAAGTATTATGAATGAACTGCCTAGATATTTAAAGTATTAAACGAAGTCATTGATTAAAACTTTAAGCCTCACAATTAAAGGAATTACACATGGAATTCTATAATGGTGGTGTTAGAAGCCTTTGGGGGGATTAAAGATTTAACTGATTTCACTTTTTACACAACCAGGACAGGCACATCAATGTCTAATACTTATATTTTCTCTGTATGACACAAGAGACCACCGTTTATTGCTCCAAATTTTTTTTAAAAAAACAGCCAGCAAACTTTTGCAATGGATATTACAACTATTAATTGACCAAAAAATAAAAAGATTGAGACCCTAATCATAATTGTCTACAACATGGAAGCTACGAATATCTCTCAATAGCTATACAGAATTATGTGCCCGTACAAATACTAGTAATTGCTGTCACATCCCACCTGAAATACTTGTTTTTAATATCTATTTTTAAACAAATAATTATGTATTCAACATATAGTTGTTTATTATAAAAATAATTTAAATTAATAAAGTGCATATTAACATGTAAAGTTTGACTCATGCAAAATATAGTAAATTAACATAAAGCTTATTACTTCTAATGTTAATGTAAAATTAAAACTACTAAGATAATGTAGTAGATTAACATAAAGTGTATTGCTTTTAATGTTAATGTAAAATAAGAGCTATGAAAATAAAGAAATTTAATGTAAACTTTAACCCTTTTTATTTATCAAATAAATTCATTTAATGAAGCCTTCCAATGAAAATAGAATTCTCATTTATATATTAGATAAATCTTACTAATATTTATAATAAAAGAATATTTAAAATAGCAATTTAAAAATATAATGAACATAAATGTCCGCTTTTGTCAGTAAAAGTTTTACAAATATTTGTGCTTTATTTATATATTATTAAAGAGACTAATCATCGGAAAACAGTTTTTTTTCAAAGTTGCACTTAGTTAAAAAGAAAATAGAGATAGTGTTTAATTGATTCTTGAAAGGGAAAATGCTTGTCCTCGTACCCTAAAACCAAAATATGCAAATAAAGTTTTTGATCGTTCTTAAAAGATTTTTTTTTTTTTCAATAAATGATGAAAGGAAAAAACGAAGTGTTTAAATAAATGAGATTTCAAGTCAGTGAATATGCAGAAGAGTTTGTTTCCTTGCAAATCAACATCATGCCAAATCTTAATATCTGTAATGACAGGAAAATCTAAACTAAAAAATTTTGCAAGAGAACATATTCTGAAAAGCCGGAAGCTACTCAGTAAGCAAGTAAATACGATGGTAAGTGGCAACTCAATATTTCCCAATAGGATGCCACACAAGAGTTAACTGGAAAAAGTAAAATAGATAAATTTGTAGCAAAAGTAAATGGAATTGATTCTTTGTTTAAGCTAGAATCCCCATTCTTCCTCACCTTCTTAAAGCCCATAGAGATATCACCATCATTATCAGAAGCGGTGAGTTCTTGCTCAACCTTTTCAAGACCCTTACTCACAGCTTGCATTTCTTCAGCAAGAGCTTTCAATTGAATCTAGCCATTAGGTATGAAAGTCAGGTGGATGAAAAAAATTAACAACTTCAAGAAGAGAAGGATCCAATAAACTAGAACCGTATAAAGCATACCTTAGAAGCAGCTTCTAAATGAATAAGATCTTTATCAAAATCCAGCAACTCTGGCATTTTCTCTGATAGAAGCTAACACATCCAAAAAAAGAGAAAAAGAAGAAAAAAAAAAGCACAATTTAGGAAACCTGAATGGAAAATGCCAGAAGGGGTATTAGCAAATTGCTGTTTGGCTAAAATGGAACAATCATGTTCAGCAAGAAGGTAAAATTTGTTAGAGTAGGTTAAAACATACTTGAATCAGAGAAAAAGTAAAAACTAAAGCAAACAGCTATTTCCTTCTTTTTATGAGTAAAACTTATTTAAAAAAATTTATTTAGTGATGATTTACCATCCCAAACCGGGCACAAAAAAATTAATAAAGAACATCTAATTTCTCTCATCAAAGCTTACATTAAGTGTAGCACAGCATTAAAAGACTTAGGCATTTGCAGGAAGAGCACAAAATTATAGCATTGTTAGCCCTGCCCCCAAAGAAATGACAAGAAACGTTATTCCCAACTCCCAATGCAAATATAGAACTGAAAGTCTAATTTTCAGCATTTCTACCTTGCATAGATAATGCATTAAAGTCATTTTGTTGTTTCTAGCACGCGTATCAGATAATTTAAGGAGGCTATCCAATTTGAATCCCACCGCCGATCCTGCAAAGTAAGAGCAAAATAATGATATGATGAGGTATTGCGGAAAAACACTTTACAGCTGGTTGTAATATTATAATCTGTATATTTATATTTGTATCTCTAGAATTAAATATTTGTATCCCTAAAATTGAAGTATTGCACATAATATATGTGGGAAAACACTTATTTACAGCTGGTTGTAATATTGTAATCTGTATATTTATATTTGTATCTCTAGAATTAAGTATGTCTATCCCTAGAATTAAGGAAGATTTAGTTTCTTAGTTTAACCCCTAGTTAATTGTATATAAACCTAAGACTCTTGTATAATTCAAGATAAGCAGTTTTTTCAATATACATTCAGTTTCCACATGGTATCAGAGCTTTAGGCTCTTCTTGGGAAGCAAAATTTTCAGCCTTCATTGCTGACTTTTTTAGGCCTTCATTGCCGAATCTTGTTTAGGCCTTTATTGCCTAACCCTTTCAATGAAAGATATCACTATCACCCAATTTGAGAAAATGTTAACTGGAAAAATCACTGGAGTACTACAAATGTCTCAGAAACAAGGAGAGTTAAACAGGGAAGAGATTGAAAAGCTGAGAAACTTATTGAAAATCCTTGAAAAGCAAACTATGGTATGTTCTTTGGGTAAAGTTTCTAGTTCAGGTAAAGCTTCTGGTTCTCATGGATTAAATGTCTCGGCTAAGCCTATTACGAGTTCTTGGGTCATTGACTCAGGAGCCACAGACCACATGACACATTCCTCACAAAAGTTTAGTACATATAACCTGTGTCCTAGTAATAAGAAAATTGTTGTTGCTGATGGTTCACTTACCACAGTGGCAGGATTAGGAGATGTTCAAGTTATTCCCTCGTTTGTTCTCAAAAATGTTCTTTATGTTCCTGGATTGTCTACTAATCTGATATCCATACAAAAACTTACCAGAGATATGAATTGCAAAGTAACTTTTTATCCCTCTTATTGTGAATTTCAGGACCAGAGTTCGGGGAAGATGATTGGACTTGCTAAGGAGAAGGATGGACTATACTATCTTGAGACATCAAATAACACAAGTAGTATCAAAAATAGTTTACCTTTGTCATTTCTTTCTGAAAAATCTTCCAATAAAGACAAAATCTGGCTTTATCATTTTCGTTTTGGACATCCTTCTTTTGAAACCTTGAGAAACATGTTTCCTTCTTTGTTCAAAGGATTAAATGTTGAAGATTTTCATTGTGATATTTGTGAATTTGCAAAACATAGACGTGTGTCTTTTCCAATCAGTAACAAAAGAAGTTCTACTCCCTTTTACTTGATTCATAGTGACATTTGGGGTCCCTCTACAATTTCTAATATTTCTGGTGCGAGATGGTTTGTTTCATTCATAGATGATTGTACTAGGGTCTCCTGGGTTTTTTTACTTAAATCCAAATCAGATGTGAATAGTATGTTTTTAAGCTTCCAAAACATGATCCAAAATCAATTTGGAGTGAGAATCAAGAAATTTAGGTCTGATAATGCAAGAGACTACTTTAATCAGAGTTTATCCACCTATTTTCAAAAAGAGGGGATTATCCATGAGTCATCTTGTGTTAATACTCCACGGCAGAATGGAGTGGCAGAGAGAAAAAACAGTCATTTACTAGCCACAACCCGAGCCTTTCTTTTTCAAGCAAATGTACCTAAATCTTATTGGGGTGAAGCTGTTCTCACTGCCACACACATTATAAATAGGTTACCTTCAAGAGTTTTAGGATTTAAAACTCCTATGGAACTACTCTCACAATTTTATCCCAACCTCAATACCACAAACAATCTCACACCTAGGATATTTGGTTGTACATCATTTGTTCATGTTTACAGTCATAACAGGGGAAAGTTGGATCCAAGAGCGATTAAGTGTATTTTTATGGAGTATTCTTCAACTCATAAAGGATATAAGTGCTATCATCCTCCTACCAAAAAATTTTATGTCTGCAGATGTCACTTTTGAAGAAAATAAACCATTTTTTACTCAACCTTATCTTCAGGGGGAGACTTCATTCATGGAAGATAAGGATAAAGACTTCTTTTTGCTTGATTTGCCCCTTTCTTCAACATTTACCCCCATTAATTCTTCTGAGTCGAAACCTGTTTCTACTGAGCCCAAGTCAAACACTGAATTTGAGCCTGAACCCATTCCAAATACGGAAGATGTGACAAAAGATAATATTGTTCTTGATTCTATGAAGGAATTACAGGTGTACTCAAGAAGAAAAGTTCCAGATCCTGAACCAATGCCAATCCAAGAACCTGATCCTAACTCTGAAAATGAGGTAACTACAGTTTTTGACTCTGTTTCTCAAAATGAGCATGAATCTCCTAAAACTATAACTAGTGATTATGATTTGCCTATTGCCATTAGGAAAGGAACCAGAGAATGTACCAAGCATCCACTTTACCCAATATCTAATTTTGTGTCATTTGAAAAATTCTCACCATCCCACAAAAATTTTCTTGTGAGCCTAAACACTATTTCTGTTCCAACTACATTATCTGAGGCATTATCCAGTGAGAAATGGAGGCAAGCCATGAAAATAGAAATGGAGGCCTTAGAGAAAAATCAGACATGGGAACTGGTAGAGTTGCCTAAAGGAAAAAATCCAGTGGGGTGTAAATGGGTTTTCACTGTAAAATACAAGGCAGATGGTACTGTTGAAAGGTATAAAGCCAGGTTAGTAGCTAAGGGCTACACTCAAACCTATGGAGTGGATTACCAGGAAACCTTTGCTCCAGTTGCCAAGATGAATACAGTTAGAATTTTGTTATCATTGGCTGCAAATTACAATTGGCAGCTTCAACAATTTGATGTAAAGAATGCTTTTTTACATGGTGATTTGGAAGAAGAAATATATATGAAGGTTCCACCGGGATTTGGAGGTCCTCTAGAAGCAAACAAAGTATGCAGGCTAAAAAAGGCTTTATATGGCCTTAAACAGTCTCCTAGAGCTTGGTTCGGGAGATTTGCCAAAGTGATGCTAGCAATGGGATATAAACAGAGTCAAGGAGATCACACATTGTTTATCAAGCACTCTGATTCAGGGAGAATCACAGTTCTATTAGTGTATGTTGATGATATAATTGTAACTGGAGATGATGAAAAAGAAAGAGAATCTCTAAAACAGTGTTTGGCTAGAGAATTTGAGATAAAAGAGCTAGGGAGATTGAAGTACTTCCTAGGAATTGAAGTAGCTCACTCACGGCATGGTATTTTTATTTCACAACAGAAATATGTGATGGATCTTCTGAAGGAAACTGGGAAGCTTGCATGTAAACCTGCAAATACTCCTATAGATCCTAATCATAAAATTGGAGAAGCTAATGAAGATGTTGCTGTAAATAGAGAGATGTACCAAAGATTAGTTGGAAGACTCATTTATCTCTCACATACTAGACCTGATATAGCATATGCTGTGAGTGTGGTAAGTCAATTTATACATAGTCCTAAAGAAGTGCACCTACAGGCTGTTTACCGTATATTGCACTATTTGAAGGCCAATCCTGGGAGAGGTATCTTATTCAAAAAAAATTCGGGGTTAGTTCTAGAAGCATATACAGATTCTGATTATGCAGGTTCAGTAACTGATAGAAGATCCACCTCAGGCTACTGCACTTTCTTAGGTGGTAATCTTGTGACTTGGAGGAGTAAAAAACAGAATGTGGTGGCAAGATCAAGTGCTGAAGCAGAGTTCAGAGCAATGGCTCAAGGAATTTGTGAACTACTATGGTTAAAGATTATCCTAGAAGACTTGAAGATCAAGTGGGATGGACCAATGAGACTCTACTGTGATAACAAGTCTGTAATAAGCATTGCACACAATCCTGTGCAACATGACAGAACAAAACACATTGAAGTAGACCGGCATTTCATAAAGGAGAAATTAGACAGTGGGTTGATTTGTACACCTTATGTATCAACTAAGGGTCAACTTGCAGATGTGTTGACTAAAGGTCTCAGCAGTGCAACATTTCAAGAAATTATTTCCAAGCTGGGAATGGAAAACACCTATTCACCAACTTGAGGGCGAGTGTGGGAAAACACTTATTTACAGCTGGTGTGGGAAAACACTTATTTACAGCTGGTTGTAATATTGTAATCTGTATATTTATATTTGTATCTCTAGAATTAAGTATTTGTATCCCTAGAATTAAGTATTTGTATCCCTAGAATTAAGGAAGATTTAGTTTCCTAGTTTAACCCCTAGTTAATTGTATATAAACCTAAGACTCTTGTATAATTCAAGATAAGCAGTTTTTTCAATATACATTCAGTTTTCACAATATACATTCAATTTTACTCTTAGTTTTTCACACAGTTTTATTTCTTAGTTGTTACACATTATTTCTTAGTTTTTTCATATGGTATCAGAGCTTTGGACTCTTCTTGGGAAGATATTTTTTCAGCCTTCATGGCCAAATCTTGTTAAATCTTTCAATCTTATTTTTTCCTTATTTGGCCTTCATTGCCTAGAATCGTCTTTGGTTAACCTTTACTATCAATACTCGTTTCAATCCTGAGAAAAATAATCATGCCAGAGATAACAGAATCTACCATTACTACCCGATTTGAAGAAGTGACAATTAGTAAAATCACCGAAGTACCACAGAAGTCTCAGGAACAAAAAAAAGTTGGACAAAGAAAAGATTGAGACACTAAGAAACCTACTGGGGTATGTTCTTTAAGTAATGTCTCTAGTTCAAATAAAACTTTTGGATTAAATGTGTCAGTTAAGCCTATTACGAATTTTTAGGTCATTGACTCAAGAACTACAAATCATATGACACATTCCTAACAAAAGTTTAGTACATATATCATGTCTTAATAACAAAAAAATTGTTGTTGCAAATGGTTCACTTACTACAATAGCAGGATTAGGAGATGTTCAAATTAATCCCTCGTTTGTTCTTAAAAATGTTCTTCATGTTCTTGGATTGTCTACTAGTCTGATATCTATATAAAAACTTACCAAAGACATGAACTGTAAAGTGATTTTTTATCCCTCCTATTGTGAATTTCAAAACCAAAGTTTAGGGAAAAAGATTGGAATTACTAAAAAGAATGATAGACTATTCTATCTTGAGACGTCAAATAACATAAGTAATATCAATAATAGTTTATCTTTGTCATTTCTTTCTGAAAAATCTCTCAATAAAGACAAAATCTGGCTTTATCATTTTCGTCTCAGACATCCTTCTTTTGGAACTTTGACAAACATGTTTCCTTTTTTGTTCAAAGGATTAAATGCCGAAAATTTTCATTGTGATGTTTGTGAACTTGCAAAGCATAGTCGTACGTCTTTTCTAATTAGCAATAAAAGAAGTTCTACTCCTTTTTACTTGATTCATAGTGACATATGGGGTCCCTCTACAATTCCTAATATTTCTGGTGCAAGGTTATTTGTTTCTTTCATAGATGATTATACCAGAGTCTTTTGGATATTTTTACTTAAATCCAAATAAGATGTGAATAATGTGTTTTTAAGTTTCCAAAACATGATCCAAAATCAATTTAGAGTGAAAATCAAGAAATTAAGAAATTAAGACTGATAATGCACAAGACTATTTCAACTAAAGTTTATCTACCAAGTTCCAAAATAAAGGGATTATCCATGAGTCATCTTATGTTAATACTCCACAGCATAATGGATTGGTAGAGAGGTAAAACAATCATTTACTAGCGACAACCAGAGCTTTACTTTTTCAAGCAAACATACACAAATCCTACCAGGGGGAAAGCTATTTTCACTGCCACACACATTATAAATAAGTTGCCTTCAAGAGCTTTGGGATTTAAAACTCCTATAGAACTACTCTCACAATTCTATCCCAACTTTAATACCACAAGCAACCTCACACCTAGGATATTTGGTTGTACATCTATGTTCACAGTTATAATGCGGGAAAATTGGATCCTAGAGTAGTTAAGTAGATTTTTATGGGGTATTCATCAACTCAGAAAGGGTACAAATGTTATCATCCTCCTACCAAAAAATTTCATGTGTCTGCAGATGTCACTTTTAAAGAAAGTAAACCATTTCTTACTCAGCTTTATCTTCAAGGGGAGACTTCATTCATGAAAGATAAGGATAAAGACTTCCTTTTTGCTTGACTTTTCCTCCTCTTCAACATTTTCACCTATTAATTCTTATGAGTCTAAACTTGTTTCTCCTGAATCCAAGTCAAACACTGAATTTGAGTCTGAAACCATTCCAAACACAGAAGATATAACTGGATAATATTGTTCTTGATTCTATGAAAGAATTACACATGTAATCAAAAAGGAAAGTTCTAAATCCTGAACTGATGCAAGTCCAAAAACCTCATCCTAACTTTAGAAATGAGGTAACTACAGTCTATAACTCTCTTTCTCAAAATAAGCATGACTCCCTTAAAACTATAACTAGTGATTATGATCTGCCTATTCCCATTAGGAAAGAAACCAGAAATTGTACTAAGCATCCATTATACTCAATCTCTAATTTTGCGTTATTTGAAAAATTCTCACCATCCTGAAAAAATTTCCTTATGAGCCTAAATGCTATTTCTATTCTAACAACATTATCCGAGGCATTAACCAATGATAAATGGAAGCAAGCCATGAAAATAGAAACGGAGGCCTTAGAGAAAAATAAGACATGAGAACTGGTAGAGTTGCCTAAAGGAAAAAATCCAGTTGGGTGTAAATGGGTTTTCACTGTAAAATACAAGAGGGATGGTACTGTTGAAAGTATAAGGCCAAGTTGGTGGCTAAGGGCTTTACTCAAACTTATGGAATGGATTATCAGGAATCTTTTGCTCCAATTGCCAAGATGAATACAGTTAGGATTTTGTTATCCTTGGCTACAAATTAAAATTGGTAGCTTCAACAATTTGATGTAAAGAATGTTTTTCTACATGGTGATTTGGAAGAAGAAATATATATAAAGGTTCCATTGGGAATTGGAAGTCATCTAAAAGCAAAGAAAGTATGCAAGTTGAAAAAGGCTTTACATGGCCTTAAACAGTCTCCTAGGGCTTGGTTCTGGAAATTTGCCAAAGTGATGCTAGCAATGGGATATAAGCAGAGTCAAGGAGATCACACACTGTTTATGAAGCACTCGGATTCAGGGAGAGTCACAGTTCTATTAGTGTATGTTGATAATATAATTGTAACCGGAAATGATGAAAAAGAGAAAGAATCTCTAAAATAATTTTTGGCTAGAGAATTTGAGATAAAAGAGCTAGGGAGATTGAAGTAGCTCACTCAAGGCATGGTATTTTCATCTCACCACAAAAACATGTGATGGATCTTTTGAAGGAAACTGGGAAGCTCACATGTAAACGTGCAAATACCCCTATAGATCCTAATCATAAACTTGGAGAAGCTAATGAAAATGCTGCTGTAAATAGAGATCTGTAAGACCCATTTATCTCTCACATACTAGACCTGATATAAGATATGTTGTGAGTGTGATAAGTCAATTTATGCATAGTCCTAAACAAGTGCACCTACAGGCTGTCTACATGTATTACACTATTTGATGGACAATCCTAGGATAGGTATCTTGTTCAAAACAAATTCGGGACAGGTTCTAGAGACATATATGGGTGCGAATTATGCAAGTTCAGCAACTGATAAAAGATCCACCTCAAGTTACTGCACTTTCCTAGGTGATAATCTTGTGACTTAGAGGAGTAAAAAACAGAATGCAATGGCAAGATCAAGTGCTGAAGCAGAGTTCAAAGCAATGGCTCAAGGAATTTGTGAACCGCTATGGTTAAAGATTATCTTAGAAGACTTGAAGATCAAGTGCTATAGACCACTGAGACTTTACTGTGATAACAAGTCTGCCATAAGCATTACACACAATCCTGTGCAACATGACAGAACAAAACACATTGAAGTAGACCAACACTTCATAACGGAGAAACTAGACAATGGGTTGATTTGTACACCATATGCATCAACCAAAGGTCAACTTGCAAATGTGTTGACTAAAGGTCTCAGCAACGCAACATTTCAAGAAATTATTTCCAAGCTGGGAATAGAAAACACCTATTCATCAACTTGAGGGGAGTGTGGGAAAACACTTATTTACAGCCAATTCTAATCTTGTAATCAGTATATTTATATTTGTATCTCTAGAATTAAGTATTTGTATCCCTAAAATTAAGTATTTGTATCTCTAAAATTAAGAACAGAAAATTAGGATAGACAATCCCTTAATTATGGGATCAATTTTAGGAAGATTTAGTGCCCTAGTTTACCCACTAGTTAGTTGTATATAAACTTAAGGTGCTTGTATAATTCTTAATGAGTAATTTTTCAATATACATTCAGTTTTACTCTTAGTTTTTCACAGTTTTATTTCTTAGTTTTTCCACAAGTATTGTGAACAAACAAAAATAATTGCCTGAATCCTAAGCATACGAACAGCTAGCTAGTACCTCGAGCAGTGCCTTGATTCAAAGCATTTCCCAATGTGAGAATTGTCTGCATTATCTGACGCAATTTCATAGATTCTTTTACCTGAAAACACATGTATTTGACATTTTACATGCAGGAAGAAAACACATGCCTGACATTTAGCATACAAAAGAACAATTATACATGAACCTTTTAATAGCAGTACGTATAGCAGTACCTCTGCAGTCACATTATTAATGGTGTTCAAGTTAGATCTTAAGTCATCCACCTGAAACAGATTAAGACGGTGAATACGGATTACCTATAAAATTTCAGCATACAAATCGAATATACAAATTACCCAGACAATACCTGACTGGAAAAGGTGATTCTAAATGCAAATACTCTTAATTTTGATTCTACTCGTGGAACCTTCATCAACTCTAGGAAAAACTGAAAGATTTATCAATTATAATATTAATAACTTATCAAATTAAGGGATCTGCGTGTTAAAGATAGAAATTGGAACGAACCTGTTCACACTTCCCAAGCATTGCTTTGTCGCCTGTATAATTCTACCAAAAAAAAAAAGGGTAGCAAAAGACATAAGTTGATAGCAGACATTGTCTCTACAATATGAAAGGATCAATGGAAGACATTCACCCCACATTAACTATAAAATTTAAGTTGTCAATTGTTCACTGTTTATATCTGAATCTCAGATAGAAGGATGTTATTTCATGCTCTCTACTCCACATGATCTTTAGTAGCAATCAAAGACCAATCTGTTATCCATTGACAAAATAAATTTATCTATTATTTACTAGTTCGTGACACCTCTCAATGCTTATGATTGCATCAACTATAGAGCCAGCACGTGTATTTTGTTTCCATATCTTTCTAGAAAAAATTCAGATAGCAATAGCAAATATAAGTACCGCATATTCCTCACCAGCAGTACTTTTTTGTTGCAACTGTGAAAAAAGCGGACCTCAACATGCATATCAATTGGAGAAATCAAGTACTAAGGACATTTCAAAACTAGAACTGTTAATTTCAGTTACGCCTCACCATTTTCATACGAAGAGCTCCTGTATTTGAGCTAAATCATGAGAACTGAATTCTCATTATTCTCCCTTGGCTGTTCTACCACATGCAGGATGGATTAGCCTATTCTATTCAAACTGGGAGGAATTTTCTTTAAGAAATAGATAAAAATGCAAGCACTGAATATTATACAACTTTCAGCCATATCCACAATTTGTTATCCATCTACAGATATCTTACAAGATGGTGGAATGTAACATAAAAACAGTAAAATCTTAGGATTTCCCACACAAAAGCAACAAATAAACATCAAACCTTGAGTGAAAAAAGGCTTATTTTATCATAGTCAATACCGTAAGCCTGTTATCTACAGTGTCGACAACCAAAAGGAAGTATGTAATTAATTAGGAGTTAGGAAGTATGTAATTAATTAGGTTTAACTCCAATTTTCATCCTAGACCATGGCTAAAGGTTCACTTTAGATCCAATTCTTCAAATATATACCATTTGAATCCCTTTATTTGTAAATTTGTTAAATGGAGAAAAACCCATAACTCCAATTGCACATAAAAATGATGATTTGGCTGGCAACATGACATTTTTAATTATGAAAACAATGATTTGTAACTCCTTGTGGACACATGCTCATTTCTTCTTTTATATCTATTACTCACTGACATTCCTTTTTTTTTTTTTTTGCTTGTTCTTTGTCTTCATCCCTCTCTTCAAACACAATAAAAACATCTCTCTCCATTTTTTATTTTTTCACCTGGACTAGGGGATCACCCAGCCAATAAGTCACTATTCCTCTCTCTCTCTCTCTCTCTCTCTCTCTCTCTCTCTCTCTCTCTCTCTCTCTGTGAACATTTTTTCCATCACTGTTATGGATTTAAACACCAACTCTCCCCCTTAATCACCTCAAATCTCTCCATGAAACTCTCTTATCTTTCATCTCTCTAACCTTATGTTTGGAAACTACATGGTAAAAGAAAGAGATGGTAAAGTTCTATTTTTCTTTAAACTGGTCAAAAAATAAGAGCAAAGGAAAAGGAAAGGATATGTTAGTAAATGTGTTTGTTAAGGAGTTAAGAAAAAGGAAATTATAATCTATTTTCTATTTTTACAATTACATCCTTTTTAAGTTAAATAAAATGTTCAAATGAGGGATATCTAAAAAAAAGTTGTAAAGAGAAATCCTTTCCCACAAATCTTCCCAATTTGAGGAATTTAAAGAAAAGGATGGATTCAACTTTCAAGGGCTCTGGAGGGGTACACAACAAATCCCTCCCTTGGGTTAAAATATTTTCCAAGCTAGGGAGAAGGCACCACTTCCCTCCCTTCCCTTCTCCTTTCACTTTCCTTCCCTTTCCCAGGCTTCCCCTCAGTCCAACCAGAACATAAGTCAAAATGAAGTAATGATCTTTCTTTTATGTCCAGTATGGTGTTAAAATCAAACTATAAACCCATCCTTATAATGCTTGCAAATTAGTACAGAATGTAGCCTTACTCATAACTAATAAGAAAAATATGCACACCATTTAAATGGTCCCCCTAAAACTGAAAAGTTTCAGGTTCAATCAGGAGTTTGAACATAAAATAATGACAAAAGGCAGTTTTATGAACTTCTGTAAAGAGGACTACTGCCTATAACTCATATGAGATATGGAGACAATACAACTGTGTCTCACTGATATGTGTCTTCCCACATGAAATACATTCATCATATTCTTTTTAAACTAATGAAAAACAAAATAAAAGACCATATACCATTTCCTAGGTGATAAGTTATCATGTAATGAGTTCCTTCCAAACAAAAAAAATATAAACGGTATCGTTTAAAGAGAACAGTAAACAGGCTGGAAAATGTAGCATTTGAAAACATATGCAACCAAAATGTTAAAAGATATATAAATTACCTTTAGCAGTTCCATTTCTTCCTTAGTGGGACAAAATTTAATCAGATTCTCCACCTGATCAATATCAAGAGCTGAAGAATCCAATGCTAGAACTGCGTTCTGAAAATAGAAGGCACTATACTTAGAACCACCAACTTTGCATGTCAAAGAAAAATAGAAAATTGAGAGTACTGTACAGAAAGTTCAAGACAACTTTGAAAGGCAAGAGAAAGAACCAACGGAAGAAATCAATTAAGCGATCCGAAGGAACAGAAATTACAGTATCAAAATATAGTCATAGTTAAAAGGAAATGACAAACTACAAAGCAAGACAAGCTGAGCCACGTGAAAAGAAGAAGTAGTTTATTTATGATCTATCCCATATCCCGTATAGCAAACTCTCACTCATTTTCCAACCACAGAGATCTTGCAAGAGGATCCAACAATAACAAACAAACTTTACCCTCAACTATCAAAGCATTCCACAATAAATATTTCAAACCCACCAAGTTACCCAATCAATGGTTGTAGTGAGTTCAGTATAATACTTTATACCATCTTCTTTAACAGCTATAGTATATGCAATGAAGTTTCCGATGTTAATATCAGTAGCATATGGTATAAATCTCAAAGTACAAATTAACATCAACTCTGTCAAATAAACTTCCAATTATATCAAAAACATTTTGGCCCACCAGGCAAAAATATTAACCTTTCAACATTTCTGAACATCAATAACATAGCCCCTAAACGTGTCTCGAAAGTATCACTCCACATCAAAAGATCATGAGCTATAGGCGGGCAATAAGATGACTGGGGATCAATAAAATATAAAAATTCTTCATTGCTGCTAACTGAAAATTGAAATAGTAAACTGAGGGCCCTGATGAGTACCCAATTGATATCAAATCATACAATATGAAACATAAACAAAGATTCCAGTTTCCAGGAATCTGGTTGCCAGCAAAACCTTTATGCACATAAGACACAATTTCAAATCTCTCATACCATCAGAAAGTAAGATAATAATAACATGGAATATTAAATGAAAAAAAATGTTGAAATAGAGGTAATCAGACAGGGATATATTAGAAACTAATATAACATGAAAGAGGGAGGGACAAATTCCAACATCATTTTAAATCAAAAACTATAATAAAATCCAAGAAAAAGATTACAATTTAACACACTTATAACATTTAGCAGGCTAAGCAAAGGTAAACTTACAATCATATCCGGCAGAGGGATTTTTATTTTTGTGAGCATTATTTCACAATTATATGCTCTGCGCAAGTCAACCTGACAGACATAATAGAAGCAGCACGTACACAATATAAGTGTAAAGAAACCTAATGTTCTTAAAATAGCAAATAAAAGAAAACATGAACAAGATGACTATATTTAGCACATGGTGAATCAGTAATTGATAGTCAAGTTCAGAGTTAATAAAGGAACTAACGATGCATTATTAGCAGAAAAAGAGCTTTACAAGCTTAGATATTCATAAAAGAGCAGCAGTATTGTAGTTAAATTACAAGCGTTTAGACACCTCTTATAGTATTTTATTAGGTTTGTAAAATATGTAATTTGCAACAAAAGGACCTTCTTTCTAATGTCAGAACCGTACAGCATTTTATCGCCACAGTAAATTGATGGCACCAATGCAACAATGGTACCCTACGCCTGACGAACTCAATATCTCTAGACCATTATGACCTTTATGCTGACATAAAAACTAATAACAAAAAAGTATTGAAGATAAAGGTAAAATTAATAACAAAAATGTATTGAAGATGAAGGTAAGTATGACAATGATGGAACAACTAGAGCAGCAGCAATAACTTAAGCAAACCCTTGTAATATATGTATACTAAAAGATTGATGATTATTTGTCACAATGGTATCATTTAACTAGAGGAACCACCAAAATTAAGAGATTGTCATTAAAGCTTTCTTAATGCTTAATCAATTTTTGTATTCAGTTGATAAGGCAATCACTGAAAAGGACATAAACTTAAACTTTTTGGTATAAATTCCATGACCAAGTGCAAAGTTGTCTGATTCTGCCCATTTCGTACTCTAATTAGTTATCAGGAAAAGAAACCCCATATCGTGTTCCTTATTTGTTTTCTTTGATATTTTAATCAAACCAATTTGGATCATCATAACCACGTTTTTCCTTCTATACTGGATATTGTGTAAAAAAAAAAATTAAGCCAGAGTAAAATTCCAGCAACATGATTATGCATCCTTCATTGTATATATAAAAGTCATAGGGAACTTTAGCAAGAACACAGTAGATTCTGACTTTTCTTAAGAAAGAAAGAATCTTACTAATTGCACTTTCTCGAGTTTGTTGATGTTAGAACCACGTCGACCTCCAAGTTTGTTAGCACCACTCCCATCTGAAACAGAGGCTGCTGAGAACAAACTTTCAAGTTCGGACATATCAATTTCAGGGGCCCTATGAAAAATATTGATCTACAGTGTTAAAAGGCCATCATCTTCCCATATTAGAGGGAAAAGTAATCCAAGAAAAACTACAGATAAAGAATAGAAGGGGAAACAGAAAAGAGGACAGATCGACCAAGGATTCATGCTTCTTTTTTTTTTTTTTTTTGGTTTAAAAGCCACAATCACATAACAAGATAGAAAATAAAGGGACATGTAACATGACGAAAGGCTTTTCAAAATATATTCTAGTGAATGCAAAACAAAATGCAACTAACTACTCATAAAAAGTTTTATCCATGCTCCAGCCCAAAATGCGCAATTCAACATCTCCTTATAAAAAATAATGTAGAAGGTGCAATCTACTTTTGGCGATTATAAGAAACTACAACATAATTACGTACTTATATACAAATTATATATGCACACACCTTGACCGATTATCCTGCTTTTGAGAATCAGCCCATAAACTCCCTTGCATTGCTCGAGTGACTTTGACCCAATGTAATGGCTTCAACGAGTTTCTCTTAGGGGTATTACTCATGCCAATGATTCTACCTCTTCCATGACTAGTCTGTCCCAAAGCTTTTACCCTACCAATAGATGGAGGTGGTGGTGGTGGCACGTTGGACACCTTTGCACCTGGCAGCCGTGGACCAACCATTTTACTGCAGCCTGGTGGCGGAGGGGGCACGGCAGGAGCTTTTGGTGCAGGAGGTGGAGGAGGAGGAATAGGACCCGGCCGTGCAGGTCCTGTAGGAGGTGGAGGTGGAGGCGGAGGTGGCTGAGGGACATTAGTATTATGCCACTGAACAGGTGGAGCAGGTCCCCTATGGGAGAAACTAGTAGTAGAAATTGTCATTGGAGGTGACGTTGGTGGTGGTGGTGGTGGTGGTGGTGGTCTGTGTGGCTCTTGATTATTGGATTTGCTGCCCAAGGAAGGCGGAAGAAGAGGTGGGGGTAGGGGCGGGGGAGGGGGAGGGGTGGGGGTGGGGTGGGGATGGCAATTGAGTGGAAAGTGCAAGAGGGGGTGGGGTTGGTGGTAGCTCTTTGGAAGTGCTGAATGGGGGTGGGGGAGGAGATGCTGAGCCCCTTTTGGTAGCTGCAGGTGGAGGTGGTGGAGGACCTATTTTAGCAGTGGCAAGCAAAGATGTAGCACAATCTCCTTTGGAAAAACTAGGAAAAGCAGGGGGTGGGGGTGGAGGTGGAGGTGGAGGTGGGGGATGGGGGTGAAAAAGGTCTAATGATGTTGACAGATGAAGGTAGATGCAGTGGAGGAGGAGGAGGAGGTGCTGGAGGTGCACATCTTAAAGAAAGACTTTTCCCAGATATTAGAGTTGGCGCTGGAGGCGCTGGAGGTGCTGGAGGTATGGTGTAAACAAGAGGTGCTGAAGGTGGCAGTGGAGAAAACAAATGAGATGGCATTCCTGAACTTGAAACTATCTGAACAGTTTCGACTGATGCATGATCTAAATCGAGTAAACCATCACTTTCTAAATGTAAGGGAATTGTATCAACAATGTCTGGCAGCAGAGATATTGTTGGATCCACCGAAGGTTTATTGATTAAATCAAATGCTTCATCTGAACTATCAGCAGTGCTAGATGCATTATTTTCTTCCTCAGAGTCAGCAGGAGATGCATACAAATTTCCTTTATTCTGCAATCTGGACAATTCTTTTACATCACTCAAGACAGAAAGTTGTTTAAGTAGCCACAATGCAGCATCATCACTGTTATCAACCCACTCAACACCACTAAAAAGTTCTTGAACCCGAGAAAAAGCTTCAATAGGTAATCCCCCTTTCTCCTCACCATTTAAAATTGTTATAGGAGCCTTAGGCAGGGAGGAACTTTCAACCTCCCCAAACAAAACCTGAATTTAGAAGTTTATTGGATTAGAGATACAAAAGCCAAAGAAACTATATACTCATGCATTCATGACTAAAATTAATGACACATTTACGTTTTGAAAAAATAAGGAAAGAGATTAGCGGCCCAGAAACTCAATTGTTTAACATGGCTGCCCATTGCTCTTCTTTCTCTTGATGTATCCAAAGTCCTAATAGAGGCTCAAAAAGATATTTACCTCTGCTCGGAAACCTTTTGGATACCGCTCCTTTGAGTCCCAAAGAATGTCCAAGTTCTCAGAGTTCAGCATTAATATGTTTGATCGAATGAAAGCAGTGTTGAACATTACGCGAAACATCATAACTTCCCTTTCAGGATCCAAGTCCAAATGGACACACTCCAATACAACATCATCTTGCACTGAACACTGGATGTCAATTTTAATCACATCACAGTCAGCCTGCAACAAGTGGCAATTCATTTTTGACCAGCTAACATGACAAACTTAAATTAATACAAAAGATGGGAAAAAAATTTTACCTGACGATAATGTCGAAGCATCTTGCTTTTCTTGGACATGGAGAAGAGCATCTGTGTGTATAGGCCATCTCCGTTATGAAGATTCCTACCAAAAATGCGAATGATTGGCCTGCATCCATTTTGGGTATCAAAGCTTGGAATGGCTCGAAGAATGAGACAATCTAAAGAAAGTGCACGCACAGGAGGAGGCCACTCAGGAGCTATATTCCTTCGTGCTACATACTGAAGGTAGCGAAGCTGAGAAGGGAAGGGATTTAAAGGTGATAGGAGCCGCAAGAAACCTTTAGGAGCCTCTCTGTGAACAATTTCAAGAGTCTTACGCTCTCCACTGTGCAGGTTTTTAAAAATCAAGAAACTAGCTAACAGAAATGCCAAAAGCGGCCAGCCCCCTCTTTCACAATGTAGAAGAATAACATTTTGATGATTCCCAAGTGAAAGCCAACTCTCACAAACACGTAGAAAATGCTGAATAAGAGACAATGGGAGTAGGGGACAACCCTCATACTGTCGTGGATAATCCATGACGGTAACATCATATTCACATAAAATTCCCGCAAAATTACTTGTTTTTTCTCCCTCGCGAAAATTGAAAGCGAGAAACGATGACTCTGGAAATTCTTCATGTAGCTCGGTTACAATTTCGTGTAGATATACTTGGTACATACCGTCTGGCAAGACTTCAGTCGAGAAGCATGAATCGAAAACTGCATTAATATATACTGAATTAATTTAACAATCAGGGATTAAGAAAAAAAAGATTACACAACAACACAAATAAACTACAAATGAAACAAGTTGAGGTTACAGAATTTGAGCAAATACCATATACTCTTTCAACAAATTCAAGCAAGCCATCCGGGGGTCTTCTATAAAAAAATCTGCTGAGAAGGGTCATCTCTGCCCATTCAATTTCACGCAATGAGCTAAAACCCTGACAACAACAACAACAACCCGCAAAATTGTTTCACTTTGTTACCACATTCTCGTGATTTTAAAGAGCAACAGCAACACAAAAAAGGTAACAACAACAAATATGTAACTATTTAAAGAAAAGCTAAAGTTGAAGTTCAATAGACGAAAACTACGGACAGGAGAAGAGCCAGGCTCTAAACTTCGATTTGAAACAAAGCGAACCATATATTCCCGAAACAAATAATACTATAAAATAATTAAGGTTCTGGGTCAGATACACAGACCGGTGATGATAGGAATGGCAGGGACTTAAGATTTGGTGAAAGCAGGTTCCCAATTCTCTAGTGCTAGTGGCTTCAACTTTCAAATCACAAGAGTTCTTCCATTTTGAACTTCAAATATTTTGGCTTTTTTTTTTTTTCAACGTAATCGCGAATCTTCCCGTTCCCGTCCCTGTGTTTGGGGTAGAGAGAGGGCCCATGAGGCCGTGGCCCAACTTCTACAAGATATTAATTGATATCGGTGGAGGATTATGCCGTACCATTCTACAGATATTAAAATTTAGGTAACTAAAATTAAATTATCTAAGCTCTTATGTTCTATTGTAATTAATTAAACTCAAATATTTATTTTTATTTAATTAAATTTTAAATATGACTGAAATAATTGATAAGGGAATGTGAGTCGGTAAAAATTTTCCTGCATGTAGCCCATTACAAATGTAAACAAATATAATGTTTGATGAATAATTTATAAATATATTTAATTTTTGTTGGTTTATATTTATTTATTAAATTTAATAAATGATTATAAATAAAATTTTTAAAATATATTAATTACATGAATAAATCATAAACATAATAAATTTGTTCATGTTTAGTTCGTTCACTTTTAAAAATGTAAACAAATAAAATATTTGATGAATAATTCATGAATATGTTTGATTTCTATTCATTTATTTTTTTATTAATTTTAATAAATAATAATTTAAAAATTATTAATAAAATGTAAAATGATAAAAAAAAGGTCATTGAATTAAAATTCAATTATCATCCAAGCCATTATTTTTTTTCAATCAATTAAACCCTCAAACATATATTTTTATCAATTGAACCATTTGGAAAAAAAATAATTGTTTTTATTCAATCAAAAATTTAATTGAGTGAAAATATATGTATAAGGATTTAATTATGATAAAATAAATATTTAAGGATTCAATTAATTTTAAATAAAATTTTTAAGTTTGATTAATTATAATAAAATATTAAAAATTTAAATAATTATTAATTTTTTATTTGATTGCTTTTTTATCTTTATTCCTTAAATAAATAAATAAATCATGAAGGTAGAAAAATGTAATCGTTTAATTTACACCCTTATAGCTCATCTATTGCGCAGCTATTTACTCCTCACCTTCTGAGAGCAATGTGGCAATGTATCATTGGCTACAAATCTAAAAAATAAAATAAAGTTTAAAAACAAACAAAATTTTAAAATCTTTCAAAATCCAAAGCCATAATTTAAGTATGAATTCTCATTTTTTGGCAACTTCCTATCAATCCTCAATCTCCCTTACTACCCTTTTCAATTTCAATCTTTTAAAATCTGAGACAAGTCTTTTATTCAAATTTTTATCGTACCCAGACTTTCTACACCCTTTTGTTTCACACTTCAAGATCTCCCACTTGGAGGCATTTCCACTGAAAATTTATTTCTTTTCCAAAAAATATTTTCAAAGAAAATTTTTTATTTTCTAAATGTTGTTTTCCGATTACCAACTGAGCCTTAAGAATTCATAGTTAACCATCTAATTCCCAATTCACTATTAATGGCCCAAAGGATTTCATAATTTGAAATTTAGGTAAGTATTCACTTCAAATTTTTCATATAATATGGCTAACAGTTATATTTGGTATATAAGGTGATTGATATGATATGATGATAATTATTTTATATTAGGTTTAATTTATATTTAACAAAATATAAAATTATAAAGAGAATTAATTATCTTCTTAATATAGATTATTCAATGTTTATAAAGTTGTGATAATTATTTTTAATATATTGAATTAAAATTTCATATCTTATTATACTCTGAAAAATTATATTAATAATTTAAATTATATAAATTTAAAAAAATATATAATTTTGATCAATAAATAAATTATTATATTATAATTTTTATGTATATTAAATACTAGATAGGATGATATTATTTAATCTAATTTTATTTATAATATTATCTTATTTTATCACATTATAATCTTATATACTAAATAAATTTTATGTGTATTTAACATAGCAAAATTTTTCATACAAAATTAGGTGGTAGGTATTGAAGAAAAAGATATTTTCTTAAAAAAAACTAATGTATATAATGTTGTTTTGTTTATATCATAAGATGGTTTAGACAAATTTGTTAGTTATTTTAGAATTCATCTATTTATATAAATATATATAAGAATTTATCTTTCTTCTTTTTACTGTATAACTTTTTCATAATTACATTTTAGCAAATCAACATTTCATCCTTTCAAAGCATGAATAAGTTTTTAGTAAATTTTAATCACTTTTATTCATTCATAATTGTCTTATTGCGGGGCAAAAGAAGACCATATTTGTCTTAACCAACTAAATGAAAGATTTTGTAACTTTTTCCAAGTTCCATATGTAAGTGGATTTTTCCTCAATGATTTGGTTATAATTAATTTGTGTCACAGTACGTATTTTATATTATTTTTAAAAAAATTTTGGCTGAATTTAATCAATTTAAATAAAAATATAAAATTACTCAAAAAATTTAGTAAATTAAAATATTATAAGACTAACAAAAAGTTTCATGCATTATAGAGGAGAAAATTTAGTTAAAAATTATAAAATATAATTGTTAATTTATTAAATTTATTATAATATTATTAATTATAAATAAAAAATTTAGACGCCAACAACGCTTACATATTACTCTTACATTTTTTATTTTAATATTTATATAATATATATAATAGTATTTTTTTTTATTATTTTTACATTAAAATAATTAGCCTACCCAATTAAGGGGGGCTAGTTCTAGTAAATATAAATAATAATAAAAAAAAGCTTTTTATTTGGAAGCGAGTTTTCTAGTTTTCTCAATGTAAATAAAGATTTGGCCAAAAGTACTTTTTTTTTTTCTCGATCTAAAAAATGGAAGCAGAGGAGATAGCGGCGGAGCTGCAAAAAGTTGAGGCTGAGATTCATGACGTTGAAGGTGATCATTAATCAATTTTTTGTGAGAGCAATTATTTGTTCTTTGTTTGTGGAATTGTGAATGAGCATGTTGATTAATTGATGTAATTGTAATAATGCTCCAGACCAGATAAGGGATTTATTTGAGAGGCAAGAGAAGTTGTACGAGAGGCAATCGGAACTGAAAGCTTTGCTGGAAACACGTCCTGTAGCTGTAAAAGATGTCTCCTCTTCAACCACTGTGCAAGTGGAAGACTGGTCAGGACCATTTGACTGGGATTCTCAAGCCGACGATATTAGGTTTAACGTTTTCGGCATCTCTTCATATCGTCCAAATCAGCGAGAAGTAGGTTGCCTGATTCCATTATGTTTGAACACCTTTTTCTCTTTTTGGATGTGATAGGACTTCATTTATGTCTAAACAGAAAAAAAAAAAAAAAGGTTTGACTGAAAATAAAGATGTGATGTACTTACTGATTAAATTAATGATTTGTAGATCATAAATGCAGTAATGAGTGGAAGAGATGTTCTGGTGATTATGGCTGCAGGTGGTGGCAAGAGCCTTTGCTACCAGCTTCCTGCCATCCTTCGTCAAGGAATTGCTCTTGTTGTCAGTCCTTTGCTTTCTTTAATTCAAGATCAGGTCTTTTTTTTTAAATGGTATGATTATCAGATAATGCATTGTTTTTTTTTTTTCAAATTTTTGACTTAAAGTATTAATAACAATTCAGGTAATGGGTTTGGTCGCCTCAGGCATTCCAGCATTCATGCTCACATCCACAACAAATAAGGAAGATGAGAAGTTCATATACAAGGCCTTGGAGAAAGGCGAAGAAGATGTCAAATTATTGTATGTCACACCTGAGAAAATATCCAAAAGCAAGAGATTTATGTCCAAGCTTGAAAAATGCAACCATGCTGCTCGCCTTTCTCTTATTTCAATTGATGTTAGTCCTCCTTTTCTGCACATCTTCTTTGTTCTTCATTTTGATGCATATATCTTTGTTCCTTTGTTCTTTTGCTTATTTTTATTTCTTATTCGTTCTACACATTTCATGTCTTTTAAGCATGCATGATTCCCTTTTATCAATATTGTTATGAATTTAGTTTTAAATATTGGATAATTAGGTATGTGAGAGCTATAAAATCCTTGAAATTTGTAGTTTACTAGTTTCTTCTATATTTGAACCTTTATCTTTTATAAGATAGGAACTAGCTGGAGGTTACGAACTAATGAACATTGTTAAGTTGTATAAGACACCCCAGGTTTGGTATTTATAAGCTCTACATGTGCTTCTTCCAAAATGTGTTGCACCAATGGTTGTACTGCATAGTGAACATAATTTGATAGAAAGCTGCAAGTGTCATACAACTTAACTGTAACATTATTGGCCCTCAGGTTAATTTATTTAACAATATATATATATATATATTTGTGTGTTATTGTTAATATTATTATTATTTTGTCTTGATGATTTAGGTTATTCATTTAATAGTTTGCATGACCATATGGTATGTTTATTTGGGTTATTCTACAGGAGGCTCATTGCTGTAGTCAATGGGGTCATGATTTTCGCCCTGACTATAAAAATCTTGGTATACTCAAAACTCAGTTTCCAAATGTACCTGTAGTAGCTTTGACAGTATGTGGTTTCTGCCCCTTAACATTTGCATGCTTTTGTATTCTGTCGTGTTGTTAGCTGCAATTTTTGGGCTAAATGTATGATCTTACTTTTTAGATATATTTTGTAGGCAACTGCTACAATGAAAGTCCAGAATGATCTGATTGAGATGTTGCATATTCCAAAATGCATAAAGTTTGTCAGCACTGTCAACCGGCCAAATCTGTTTTATATGGTAATTGGTACAACTATTAGTAATTGCCATTTGGTTGTTAAGAGTTTCATCTGAACTTTCTTATTAGATAAAAGAATTTTTTTCAATTGCAGGTTCAAGAAAAGTCATCTGTTGGAAAGGTGGTTATTGATGAAATAGCTGAATATATAAAGGAATCTTATCCAAATAAGGAATCTGGCATAGTTTATTGCTTTTCCAGAAAGGAATGTGTGCAGGTCCAAGCTTTTTAACACCAATGTTACCTCACACACACCCAGACATGCAAAAGAACATTTCATGTCTTTTACTATTTGTTATTATTGTCCTCTTTCTAGGGGCACCTTAGTTGGAGGTTGTTTGTTGACTTAATTATTGTTATCTCTGTTACTGTTTATAGTTAATAGTTCTACTCCTAAGAACAAAAGTTATGCCTAGTTTAGTTCCAAGTCAATATTATGGACAGATGCATAGAAACATTAACCTTTATGTTGTTAATAGATTCTCTTGGCATCTTGCCATTATATGTACTAATATATGTTACTCAACTTATTTGCTTTGATGTTCCATCATCCCTGAGCATGTGCTAGCTGTTAGCACGTAATTCATCTTGTCATACTGCATCCTTAAAAATCTTAACTGCCCAGTTTAATTCATAGTCTTTTATAACCACTAGACTATGATTAAATGCTTTAGCTGTGTTTAAGAATAAATTGATGTGTTAGTTGTCAAGTCTTACTTATGAGGCATTACAATGAGTATATGGTAAGTATTATATATTCTTTTCCCTCTGTCAAGAGCTGTAGGTTGCAAGTGAGTTATGTGAGAGAGGAATATCAGCTGATTATTACCATGCAGACATGGATGTAAATGCTCGTGAGAAAGTTCACATGCGGTAAGCTCAAACGTTCTAACTTCTAAGAGTAATCCTGTTGTTTTCAAACTATCTAATGCTCACGGTAAACTCTTTTTTTTTTTTTTTTACCTTACTAGATTTGCACTGCATATATCGAAGTGATGAATGACTGCAGTATAAATTATATAATTCTTGTTGTCTATATTTTTTTATATTAAAGGGTGTGGAACTTTTGTTACTACTATATTGCCTTTTTTACTTTTATATTCAAATATCAATTGTGTCATTTTATTTTAATGTTATTAAGAATAATTTTAATGCTAATGCCTTATATCTTTATTAATTGAGTTCTTATTAGAATAAAGGTTAAATTACAGAAAAATACTTTGTGGTTATAGACAAGCAAAAATTTCCTCTGAGGTTTAAAAAGTGACAATTTACCACCCTGAGTATTATTCTGTTATTCTTAAGTTAATAAAGATAATTACTTTTCTCATTTAATTTGGCACATGGATTTCTTGTTTTCTGTTTCTTTTGTTCTTTTTCATTCTTCTTCTTCTTCATCAATTTCCAGAAAACTTTTCTCTCTCCAAACCTCTTTAACTATTTTTCTCATACTATGTTCATGGGAAGTTATGGTGGTATGTTTTATCATTATGTCTAACTTTATCACTCTAGATCCATATTCCTCCTATTGAGTATCACAACATGCAACAATTTGAAGAGTAAGGACCGTCCTGCACCTCTACTGACCATCCATCGCCATCCACAAATTTATGATTCCATAAATAGCTCTCACCTTTACAATTCTGTCTATCTGCAAGCCAACAATCATTTTACCAATGTCCATTCCTACTTCCAAAATAATTAAATCTTTCAAAACTTGCATCTTACATGATATTGATCAAGAGTTTGTAGTATTTTTTAAACCAGAGAGTAAAGCTTGGATAAGGGATTAACGAAAAGGTAAAAATGAAAGAAAGAAGAACTTGATCGGGGTGAATGCATCGCTGAAACTTGGATCCTTGCTCCAACCTTTGCTTTGAAAGGCTTTTGTTTTTTGCTAGAAGCCTTTGAAGGTTAAAAGGGAGCACAAATTTCATGGTTTTAAAGAGAGAAAAAGATTTCAAAGTTTCTAGGAAAAGGAAATGGAAGGGAAAGAGGAAAAGTTGGCCACATGGAACAAAAATGTGGAACAAGTTAACTAATGGAAATTTCCCCAAGTTAGCTAAGAGTCAAATTTAAACCTCATGAGGCAAATTGTATTTTGCTTTAACTACTGGGTTGTTTTATGTAATTACCCTAGCATAAAACACCTTTAAGAATGTGATCAATCTTAAAAGTTAGTAAAAAAACTAAAAAAATAATTAATTTAACCTAGTAAAAATTGGGTTAAACATAATTAAGTGAATATTTTAGTTGAAAATAATTTTTAGATTTTATAACTTATAGAATGCTTATTTTAATAGAATTGCTTGTAAAAACTATTGTTTCAGTAACCTGATTGAGTTTAAGTTAATATGTTATTAACTTATGATTTACAGGCAAATTGCTTGTTAAGTAAAAGCTACTACATAGTACATACATACATATATATATGTATGTATGTATGTATGAATGTACGTATTCATTGTCTGTCATGAATTCAGTTTTCTATGAGTTGTTAATTACTACTGACACGTGAATAATCTGAATTCCCAATCAAATTCTGAAGTATCAATATCAAATACTCAAATATTCAGAACATATCAGTAACATTAACCCAAGTCTGCTTGAAACTAATTGAATTTAGGTATTTATGATAAAACCTAAAAATACCAATTATATCCTAAAGCTGTAATATATAAAAATGTAAAATACTAATTAATGTAAAACAACCTAAATATCTGAATTAGCCTAAATAAATGTAAAGATTACAATCAAACCCTTAAAATATAAAATAAAGTCCTAGATAACTTAATTTCTCAACTGGCTTATTTCCATTCTCAATCAGCCTCTTATATGTGTTTCGCTATGTAGATGGAGCAAAAATAAGTTGCAGGTCATTGTTGGTACAGTAAGTGTATCGTCAACTTTTTCTAGATATCTTGTTGATTCTAAGTTTTCGATTGTTATACCTTCACTTGTATTTCAGGTTGCATTTGGTATGGGAATCAACAAACCTGATGGTAAGCATGACGTATGGAAAATGGTACTTAGGGGAGAAAGAAAAGGTGTATTAGGCATCCTAATGTGCATTGATATGGTCATTTGTCTTGCTGAAGTTAGGTTTTATAGTTTTCACATGTATTTAATTGAATATGAGAATGACTAGTATAGTTTTTTAGCAATCCCTCTTGCTGAAAAATCCCCAGCCTATATATCTTGGCAGACTCCATATTTTATGGACGAAACTAATACTGGAACTAACAAAAGTTGATAACCTCATAATTTGGAAGATAAAACTATTAGGAACTTAGCAAAGCATTTGTTGTCATTCCTCCCTTTTTTTCCCTCGTCTCTAATGTCTAACCAACAAGCTTCTTATAGGTGCGTAAGCATTTACGATTCTCTTTTCATTATACATACATGTATGCTATTTAGTATCACTTATAGTTGTTTCTCCTATATTTAATACTGGTTTATTATTTGATACTGTACGTGCTTGTAGTCAGGTTCATCATCCATCATAGCCTGAGTAAATCAATGGAAACATATTACCAGGTTTTTGGCCTTTCCCTGTAAACTTTTTCCTTCATACCTTCTTTTTTTCTTTAACTTACTTTGCTGCAGGAAAGTGGCCGAGCTGGAAGAGATGGACTCCCCTCTGAGTGTTTGCTCTTTTTTAGGCCGGCTGATGTTCCTCGGCAGGTAATTCTTTGACTTTTTTTTAAACTGTCATGTTTGCTCCAGACATTCTATTAATTGTGATCTTTATTTGAACAGAGTTCCATGGTCTTCCACGAGAACTCTGGATTGCAGAACCTTTATGATATAGTACGATATTGTCAGGTATAATCATCTGTTTTTGATCTCCTATGTCATGTATATATTTTTGTTTCTGAAGTGGCTCAATGAGGGTGCTTGCTCTATATACCTTGGGAAATTGTCTGGAAGAATAATTTTAATAATCAAACATAACTGATATTAGTTGTAATGTACCTTATTTGTTGCTACGGAATTAGTGGGGGAAAAATGAAAGGAAGACCCAGTTTAAGATGGAAAAGTATCAATATAACAATTTCTTTTATACAAACAGGTTCGATGATTCCTATACTACAAATCTTTATGCTTTATAGAGTTTAGAAGAAGGAAGACCCAGTTTAAGGTGGAAAGGATACCAATATAACAATTTCTTTCACACAAATAGGTTTGATGACTCCTACTACAATTCCTTATGCTTTATAGGGTTTAGAAGAATCAAGGCTCGATTTCTATCATTGATCTCATTTGCACATAGTTTCGGTACCACTAGTTGTTCCAGCATTGGTTTAAGAATTGGTACTTATTACATATGGATTTAGTTACATTACTAGTAGTCTGCATTTGTGAGATCCTTCCTTTCAATAGAGCTACTAGTAATAAGTATTACATTTTCTTCTTATTGTAGTCTAAAAGACAATGTCGCCGAAGTGCCTTTTTCCAGCATTTTGCTGAGCCATTACAAGAGTGCAATGGTATTACTTTTGCTTTTACTTTCTATTATTGTTATGCCAATTTTGATTAATATAATCACAGTTTCATATTATGTCAGGGATGTGTGACAACTGTGCATTCTCAAGTGAGGTTAAAGAAGTGAATGCTTCAGGTATGTTTACTTGACTTCTACTCATAAGTTATTTTTTATGTATTAAAATTTTATTTTTCAAGTAGTATTCTCTTCACCTTTCTTTTCAGTTCATTTTATTTATAAGATGCTTTTCTGTTTTTCTAGCTTGGCCATCTCTTTTTGGTTTACTTCTCTTTCTTTAATTACATTTTTTTTACAAACTTTTGCTCTGTGGTTTGAGGTATTTGTATTCCCTACACAATGAGTCAAAATCAATTATGATTTGATTTACTTCTTGGTACTTGAATTTTTCTCTTTCGTCTACATTTTTATCCCCTTTCCCCTCTTTTTTTTTTTAGATTTTTTCTCAGAAAAAGAAATAAGAAAAGAATAGGGAGAAGTGAAAAGACCTTGGAAATCTCACCAAGGGTTTCATTTGCAATTGAAGCTGGGATGTGTCTCACATTCTCACAAAGATGATACTTCTGAAAAATTGCAAATTATGTTTTATGATATATCAGAACAACCTGGCGTATGTGATATATATGTATGCAAGAGAACTAAATGATACATTTGGCAAAGAACATAATATTGATGCCAAATATGCCATTGGGCTGTGTGTAAAGACAAACATAATACCTCAGACGCACCAAAATACCTGCTTATATTAAAATCAGAACTTAAAAAGGTACAACTCAAATTAAATCTCGACTAAGCTCAATAGTTATTCAAGGTTGCATGTCGATTATCAATAATAAATCTTCTCAGGAACCCCTAATTAAAACTTACACGTTGGAACCAGTTTTTATGCCTTTTATTTATACATCTTCACTCTCATCAGTAGCACTTCAATAGGGGTAGAAGTAGAGGTAGAAGAAAGAACAGTTGATTAGAGGTGAGGCTAAGTGATTATCAATTTAAATTTCCATGCATAAGAAAAATCATGTATTTACACTGTTCTGAGTTTCAGTTTTTCTTTTTTTTTTTTCAAACAGGAAATGCTTAAGGTTGTTTTGTTTAAGGTGCTGAAAGTTTTCCATATGTTGAAATCATTTTTAATTTGTAAAATATTTGTCGTATTAGGAATTATCTGTTGTATTATTTATTTGGTTTGGTTAAATAAATAGTATTTTGCTTCATATGATCATTCTTTGCAGGTCATACAAAACTTATGATTTCTCTGGTGCATGATATGCAAGAGAAAGATCAAAGAGTGACAATGTTGCAACTGGTGGACAGAGTGAAAAATAAGCAAAAGCAACTAGGTTCTTCCATCTCTTGTTGTACTACATCTAATAAGCATGGTTAGGATATATCTATATGCCATTGTAGATACCCAATATATACTTACCTTGCATTTCTATTGTATAATTTTTAGAATTACTTAAACATTTTGCTTTCTATCTAGTAAGACACAACAGGAGCAAAACTATTTGTGTGTGTGTTTGTGTGTGGAGGGCGCAACCTTCAATCAGGTAAAGTATAAGGCATGCAATTATAATCTTTAGAGGGTGGTGGGTAGTTGTTCCGGCATCTTGGTGCATGAAAATAATGTCACTCCTAAGAGACTTTTATCTTGTACGTCGTGGTTAAAAGAAACTGAGAAAGCACGACTTCCACAATGTGGCTATTGGTAGAGGCATTTATGCCTTCCTAGAGTATTCTCAAAATGTATTGACCTAAGAATCTTGTGTTCGCATGTGCTTTGTTATTGAAACTTCTTATGCATGTTGGTTGGGCAGCATTGGGGACATATGCAGTCAATAACATTATGTCTAATGTCATTCAACATGTGGACTACATAAATCTGCTTGTCTCTTATGGAAGATTGATGTCATGTTTCTTTCATTCTCTTGCATTCATTTCATTATGTTAAAGTAAGTTCTTGCCAGTTCACATAAATTATAGGTACATAAATATATTTATTATTTTATGAATGCACCAGATTTGGAACTAAAGAGGGAAGAGATGGAACAGCTTGTAGTACAACTTATACTAGATCGTGTTTTGGTAAGAATCACTAACTCTGTGGACCATGGATCTTGTATGTCAAGTTTACTGATGATTCTGATCTGGCTGCACACCATATGAGAATTTCGTAATGATGTGTTTGTTGGCAGTCAAGGTATTTTTGAAAATTCATATTTCTTACAGTTCTGCATGATATAAACTGGATTAGGCATTTGTAGAACATACTTTGCTGTTGAAGTTGCTCATCTTTATCAGGAGGTAAAGGCTTGGTGTGTGCTGATTTACATTAGGAAATCATGTGCTGTATGATTTAAAATGCTGCCTTTGAGTTTTGACAAATGACAAATGAGCAAGGTGGTTTAAAATGTTTACCTTAAAATTCAAATAGTATGAGAGAGGAGAATAAACTACTATACCTTTAAATTTTTACAAAATGAATGATCTAATATGCGGGATAAGCAGTCATTATTTCAGTATCTAGAGTTTATAATCTCTAAAAACAACAAGGATTCACCCAATGGGTATTTAAAGAAATAATTTTTGGGAATTGCCCATACAATAGACATGTAAATGCAGTGAAATTTTAAAATTGTTAATTCACGAAAACCATAGATCATGTTGACAAAAATTACACATATATATGCAATTGGTAAGAATAGGTTTTACTTTGCTTTTTTGATGGTGTCTAAATTAATTCACCAAGAACCTCAAGCTTGGCTGTAGCAAACCTTTAACTTTCCATGTATCTAATGTCTAACAGTAATTCAAACAAACAAGGTGGAAAGAACCTTCTCAAGGGATGGAAAGATGCCTAACGGAATTTTATGCTAGTAGAATATCATTTGTCCTCATTTATATTTTCTCTTAATTTGTTCTCAACACATGAGATAAAATTAATTCTATCATATTTCTATTTTACTATCTTGCTATATTGCACTTAGAGGGGATAGTAAAGCATCTTTAAATAGAGAAAGAGTTTTGGCCAAGTCTTATACCCAATAGAACTCTTAATATGGCCGGCCATACCCTATAGTATTAGATATTGGGTCTTTAGTAATTTCTTTATTTTGGGCTTTCAAATAATTTAATCGAATAACTTTACACAAGCCTTGTTATTAATGTATGCGACTCATTAGGTTTTTGAAGATATTAGTATTAAATATAAGTATTGTAATCCTTAATTAAATTCAAATTAGATGAATTAAACCTTTTGAGTTTATCATTTATTCTCTAATTAATCAATTTTATATATATGGAATTTTTTGGCCAATTATATTTATAGATAGTAATTAGGCAACTCGTGATCCTTAATTGTCAAGGAAAGTCAATGTGGTTTGACATACCTATCTATGGTTTCTTAGTATAATTAGTTGTTAGTGTATACGAGTGTGTGAGTTGAAATATTATGAAAATATTCGACGGGAGAAACAGTTTAGGAAAGAGGGATTAATTGGGAGCATAAATTTGTAATTTGTAATTGATTCTCTTTCCTTAATATTGTCTATATAATGAAAGGCTAATCCAAGGGATTAGTAAGTTGTTCTCCAAGACCCTAATTCTAACATTAATATCTTTTTATCACTTAATTATCTCAATTTAACATTAATCATGGATTACTGCCTGTACTCAAATTTGTTTAACCATATTAAGTATTAGGTTTGACGTTAACTCTTGAATATGTTTTAGAACTATTCCAAAATTATATTCTACTTTGGTCAAAGAATTCTTGAGTCAATTCATTCACTAAGTGAGCTATTTTCTTGAACACACAATGTGATAAATCCTATATTGATTACTTATGAATCTTCATATGTCTCATATTACACCCAACAATACTCAACTTGTGCATTCATGGTCAACACTATAAGGTAAAATTAAGGTATAATCTTTAACTTAAAAGATCATTAGTAATCTCAAATCAAATGGTCAAACTTATACAATCATCGCATTAGAATATTACTATAGACACTAATTGATTTGCCAAATAGCACTTTCTTATTTGATTATGTTTAATGAACTTCTTCTTGTAATAAGCACTCTTATGTTAAGTTTATCCAACCTTCAACCTACGAGATTGGTTGCTGGCTTATGACTTTCAACCTATGAAATTGGTTGCATGCTTCACAAGCAAGAGCAAAACCATGCATCGATGTCAACAACTTTTATCAATATCCTTTTTTGATAAAGCATTGACTAGAAATATTTAAGGAATATAGCTTTGATGCGATGATGATCTCATAATTATAATCTTATTGTAATTCCCTTGTAAAGGTTTATTAATTTCAAGGACTTTATTATCTAGTCATAAGAATATTATAAAAATTTATTGATAAATCAAAACCTTTCATTAGATAATAAATCTCACAATATAACAATGTATTTTTGTACAAATCCGATTGGCCTTTTAGGGAATTCACCAATAATAATTACTTCATTAGAAGTTGTATAGCTCCTTTATAATTAGAATATTGGGGCATGCACTGCGTGCCAGTGTGTTTCATTTTTTTCTAATTTCTAGTAGTTATGAAGTGACATCTTCATTTTGTAGTTTATGGGGAGAAAAAGGAATAGACAGGAACTTACAGTAAATAAAATATTGTTATTTGGAAGAAAATTTGCCAATTGCCACCATAATTACTAGTCATTGTCAGATTGTTTTTGATGTGGGGGTTTCTCCTGTTAGAGTGCTGTAGTGGTTTGAATGTTAGGATTTTGATTTAAAATGCAATTTTATGATTTGTTAGTTTGTTTTTACTTCTGTTTGCCCCTTCCAATTATGCAGAAGGAAGAATTTCAGCATACAGCTTATGCTACAAATGCTTATGTTACAGTAGGACCATCAGCAAACCAAATTTTGCAAGGTCTGTGTGCATCGGTTTTAGAATACATGAAGTTCATTTTCTGCCTATGGTTTTTCTTACATTCACTTTCACACTTGCTTGTATAGCATTGAAGTCCATGTCGTAACAGGACATGTTATTTTGCTGTTCTTTTGTCCGTACGTGGATCATTTTCATTTGTTAAAAAAGTATGTTAGAACTGGCATGATTGATTTGTCATAAGCATGCAGGGAAAAAAATCATCAAGATGGACGTTGCTTGCAGAACGAAGGAATTGGATGGTTACAGGAAATCAATTAAACATGGTGTCACATCGGTTTTGGAGTTCAAGCTAGATGAGCTAAGGAAGAAACTTGCATGTCATGATGGGGGAATATTCCCTCATTCTATCTTGTCAGGTCAACATATCAGCATAATAAGCGCCCTTAAACCAAGTTCAATTGAAGAGGCACGTAAAAACTTTTTACTCATTTCTTGTATATTTTGTATATATCCTGTGCCTAACCATTGCTAGAACAAAAGTATTTCTTTATAGTTGATACGAAGCAACTTAAATGGTAAAAGGTCAGAAAAGTTTTTGAATAAAATTTTGAAAATCATTTAAATTTTTGATATTTTATTGTAGTCAATTAAGTTTTGAATTTTTTATTTCCGATTAATTGAGTCTTTAAAAATATGTTTTCATCCAATCTAATATTTAAATATTTATTTTTACTTCAATTAAATTTTTGAGTATATAAAAATTGATTTTGATGATTAATCAATTTTCGTTTAATAAAAATTTAATTGAAGAAAACAAATATTTAAAAATTTAATTGATAGTAATAAAATAATAAAAAGTTGAAAGATTATTAAATTTTTATTTGAAAACGTTTTTAACCCTTTAATAAATTTTAATCTAGCATTCTCTTCTTAAAGTTTAATCCTAGTGTTTCTTTGTGTCAAGAGGGAGAATCTATAGTTTTTTTTTCTTGCAGCTAGAGAAGATAATTGGAAAGTTAAAGACAGAAAAGTACGGGGATAGAATTATTGAAGAAGTCAAAAAGTATGGTATTGCCGAGGATCCGAATTGTGATGTGTTGAATGGAGAACCAGGCACTGAAATAATACCTAGAAAGAAGCTGAAGACCAAAAAGGAAGTTGTTCTCATTGAGAGCAGTAATGATGAATCATAAAATTTCGTATGCTTTCCAGAGTACCCCTAAATTATATTACCCTTGTCAAGAGATAGAAAATCTGCCGACGTGTATAATTCTTACGTTATTTTCTATATCTCAGATATGAGAACTTTTACATCATTATTATTTGCTTATGCTTTGTATGATATGTTTTTTCTTTTTTTTCGGCCTATGCTGAAGCCACAAGGCCTCCTTGAAAGTCTAGTACTTTGAAGGGTTAACAGAAATAAAAGTCCTATGACAATTTCTCCTCAATTGAAAACTGAGAGAGCGGAAGAGGTTCGGTTAAAAAGTAGAAAAATGATCTTCTTTTTATTTTTTGGGGGATGAATGAAAGAATCATTTTTATTGGTGCTTGACAAGAGAAAAAAAAAAGTGAAATAAAAAATTGATAAAAAGAGTAAAGTGGTACAAGCTTCTTTCTTTTATTAAGATTTTATCTTCTCGTCCTCACTAAAAATTTTTTATAAATTTTTCACTTTTCAACTTTAGCATACAGTAAAAGACAAAAAAAAAATTTTAATTCGTCTTTTCATCTTTCGTATAAGTACATTAATAAAAAACTAATATTTTTCGTATTTTTTAGTATTCTGTCTTAAGTTATTACTTTTATGTTTCTCTATTTTCTCCATCTAGCAATTAGCTGAGTGATAGGAGAGCTCCTTACTCCACAGCTGTAGGTGAAGCCCAATATTCTGGTTGCCCAGTGGTAATGGCCCACTCTGACTGCGCAATCAACCAGGATTTTCATTAGCTGTCGGGTGATCTTTGGGCCTTAGACTTGATCGGATTCAAGCGGCTACATAAACGTATGGACTCTTGAGAATTGAGGCACTGGGCAGAGCAAAATCTTGCTGAGGTTATCTAGATGTTCTATACTAAATGTTGAAAGTGATGGACTGAATTAGTTGATAAAATTATCGAAAAACCCAGGTTAAATTATGATAAGAAAATAAAATTAAAGATATTTACATATTTATAAGACCCGCGAGGGTGGACTGAATCATAAGGTCCATCTCGTACCATGAGACGGGCTCTTTCACGGGAGGGAGAGTTTATTAGTTATATAGTATTAATTGTTTGATGTTCGATAATTATTTTAAATTTTAATTATTTTAAAATTAAATTAAATTAAATTTTATAAAAAAAATAAATTTTTTAACATTTAATTTTTTCACTTATAAAATTTAAAATTAAAATTTTGTTTAAAAAAATTAAATTTTTTATTATTCGAATCAACAAACATTGATATATATTATTTTATATTTTTATATTAAAAATAGTTGCAAAATGTGTAAAAACATGTTTGAAAAGCATACAGATAAAAATAAGCTTTTGAATTTAAACAATTTTTTAATCGAATTTAATTGAGTTTTTCTTCAATTATGGTTCAAATAAGCTGATTATGAAGTTTGTAGTACTAAATAGAGTTAATTTCATAATCGAAAAGACATTTTGTGGCTTATTGGACCCTTACGGCCTTACCTCTAATCATACTTTTAATCTAATTAGAATCTCCCTAGAAGGAAAAAAAAAATCCCACGCCTTTGCCGAATTCCACTGTTGCAAATATGAGAATTCCCAATACCCCTTTTTCCATCCAACGCCTGCGTAGTCGCTTTGTTTTCCTTTTACAGTTTTATCACCAAAGTCTAGCTAATGGCCTTAAGTTTTATGGATCGAGGAAGGCCCCATTGGTTGTTGGCATATTTACTATTTAAAAGGCTTGTACCTTTTTATTATGCTATATTATATATATATATATATATTTATAAAAAAAATTCAAGAAAGATAAATTATTTAATTTTTAAAATTAAAATAAAATATATCATATTAATAATTTAAAATAAATTATTATAAATTATATATTTTAAATAATTTTAACAAGTAACTATCAATAAAATTTAAACTTAAAATTTTTTTATAAAAAAAATAAAATTTAATTAATTAAATCAATTATTTGTTGATTTTATATTATATATTATTACAAGTTTTATGCACTTTTTTTTTTTCAAAGAAAAGAAAAACTACTAGGCTGTGTCGTAGCGTCCTGTTTTTTCTTAGTTTTTATGGGAAAACTGACACAAAAAGTCCTGTTTTTCCACATAATTAGTATTCCCAGTATTACCATGTTTTCCTCGGAAAAAATCCTCAATTCTTATATAATTTTTCTCAGTTTTTAACCCGTCCAGATTCCGGTCCTGTCCTAGCGTCCTGCTCCTTAAATCCTTCCAAAACTCAAACCTCTTTCTGTTCTTTTGCACTCTTTGACGCTGCTACCTTAAACAAAGGAGTCGAAGCCTTTTTAACTCTTCCTCTATCTCCGGTGCTTCTCACACATCAGATGACTGATGGCAACATCCGGTGAAGTTGAAGAAAATGAGCAACAAATACAGAGGCAAGAAACCCAGAAGCTGCTTTCTTCATATCTTGGTGTTAGTTTCAGTGTTTTCTTGGCTTACATTCCAGATTGTTCACTCTCTTTGCTGCCAAAGATGAAGACCCAATTGAGAGAACTGACAGCAAGGCTTTCAACGGCTGAGGAGCAGTTGAGGCAAATGAAGTCGAGAAGAAAAGAGGACTCCAAAGCAAACGCCAGAGTGGTAGAGATCTTTGCCAGCCACAGGAACGCGTGGCAAGCGGAGGAGAAGCAGCTTCTGCAGCAAATCGAGGATCAGAGGGCAAGAATCGAGGAGTTGGAGAGAGATACCCATGAATCCAAGCGGAGGATTGAAGAGCTCCAGGACATGATTGGCTTCATCTCTACCACTAAGGCTGTTGCTGAAGAAGAGGAAATGGAGGAGGAATCCGCCGCGGAAGAGACGAGGGAGGACCAAGTAAACTTTAGTGGTGTTGTTAATGTTGGGCACGATGGGAATTTGCCCTTCACTTCCGATTTCTTGGCTTCTGCTTCTTCAGAGTTTTGGGCCGAGAGAGCTAATGTCTGGCAGGTTCGTTAACATTTCTTGTTCTTTTTCTCTGTTTTTTTCTTCGTCACCCAGCAAATGGCAAATACTAGGAAAAAAAATGACAAATTGATTTTTCTTTTGGTGTTGTTGTTCTAACCGGGGACTGTTGAAAGATCTCGTAGCTTTCTCTTTTCTTTTCTTTCTTTTTCTGTTTCTGTGGAAACAACGAGACAAATATTGATGAAAATCCTTTACTCAGTATGAGATAAACTAGAGCATTTCTTACCAACTTTTGTTTTTTGGTACGTTCTCCCACTATTTCCGTATCTCAGAGATTAAATTTTCGCACTATGTATTATATTCTTCTTCAATTTCTGAAAAGAGAAGGCATTGCATTTCTTCATTTTAGTAAAACATGAGAACAATGTATCATGAATCTAAAATCTTTTTCCAAACGCCTACCCTGTAACCACTTGGCGATTTGTTAACTCCGCTTTGGATAGTAGTTAACTTCTGTTCTGCCTTAGACTACTTTATAAATTTCCTCTTTATTGGCTATATCATATATTTGACAGCTGGAGCCTTCCTTATGCCTCCGGAAGCTTTCGCTTAAAGATGAGAATGGAAAATTAACTTCATCTCGCTCTCTCAAAAAAATGTACTTGCTCATGCATCTTCATCAACGAAACTGATTTAATTAGAAGCCATTCCAAAGATTTAGTTTGCATTGAAGTTTGACTTGAGTTGTGTATCAGTATCATATATTGTTAATATTCCGTCCAATGGGTGCAAAAAAACCATCCCTCATTATCTGATTCTTTATTCCTTTTCATGATATGTTGGTTTGGTGCCCACTCAAAAAGCAGCTTTTAGTTTCTGATTCGGCACTTCATTGGAGCATATGTCTGGACCACCCTTATCTAAGGCATGACAACTCTATCATAGCCAAAACAATTTCCTATAAAAGTCAAACGGTTTCTCATTGCTTGCAACTTAAGCATTAAGCAGCTTCAAGAAGCATGAACTAAAGTTTTGAAGCATGTCACATCCTTAAAAATGTGTAATTCTACATTTTTTTGTAGGCTTAGCAAACAACCTCAGGTCAATCAACTATGGTTCTTATCATGCAGAAATATGAATCATAGTATAGTTTAAAACCAAGACATACTAAACTAGGATCTGAAGGGTAGGCAATCTCTAGCATGTTATTTATTACCATCTGAAGATATTAGATCTCTGTCTCTTCTTCATTTTATTGGCTTTTTTTTTATTTCCTTTATTTAGATGGATTTGATCACTACTTCTTTTAGAACTTGCTATGAGCAATCTTGTTTTCATTCTGGTGTTATTGGCGCTTGTCTGGTGGGAGAGAATAAATGAGAGATAAGAATGTGAATGTGAAATTTAATGCCTTTTGTGAAAAATAGTTTAATGTTGCCATCTTTCATCACATTGTTAAGTATTCTCTTATCTGTTTAAACATTTTAAAAAAATCTTAAGCATGACAGATGGTGAGGATTTGTCAATTTGTATTTAGATTTTGGAAGTTCGAGGATTCATGAGCCATTTTATTTGCCCTTATTTGCTTCTTCCAGGATAATTTGCTATGTGATTTGTTTCTGTGACTGTTAAAGTTCACTGCTGAGTGTTTATCCTTGCAGGATGTACAGTATGAATCTCTTGAATCTTTGTATCACATGAAGCATTTTGTTGCAAGGTACAGTATAACATTCTAGATATTGGTTCTTCATGAAATATGTCCATATGAAATGCTGTAGCTGATGAAGGAGTAATATACGTTTTCTGTTCAGAAGGGAATCACCTTGGAAGGTAGATGGTGAATCAACTGGAGTTTCCTCTAAACTAAAGCTGCTTGAACAGGAATTATTGAATTTGGAAATTATTGGCAAAAGTGATTTATCAAGGGTACCTTCATTAATGAGGAAGCAGGCCAAGAGATATCAAGCTCTTACATCAAAGATTGATGATCTCTGCAGAAGAATGGTAAGACATATCTGCCTTAGATTGTCCTTTTCTGCGGTACTTTTTCCTGCACATCATATTTACTAGTGAATCTTGGGTTTTTAAGAACCATATTTATACCACATCAAGTTTTAAATTGAAACTAAAATGTATGTAATCAGATTTTTGCTCTTTTTACTTTTGTGCTTTGCTAATGGGGGGTAAAAAACACTAGAAGAATGCAGGATTCTGTGATGAACTCAATGATTCATTACCAATTGGGACTTGGGTACCTAGGTTCTGGAAAATAACAGAGGCATTCTATAAATTTTAAAAAGAAAATGTTATCCTGAACATTTGCTAAGGGCAAACCTCCAGGATGCGGATGTAATATACCTAAATGAAAAATATCCTATAAAAAAATCCTAGAAATATTAGGTTCCATTTATTTTGCAGAAATTTAACTTTCTATTTGTGTAGATATTTGTTTAACAGAAAATTATCTAAAAAAAAATTTATTGGTCAACTGAAAATGAGTTCATTTGTTTTAGAAATGTCTTCCTCTTTTGAAAATGGGAGACAATTTCTAGAAAAAGCTATTCAAGAGCAGGGTTACTCGCCAAACTCGTAGGCTTAATTCAACTTGAGTTAGACCTTGATTGTGATTTTTTAGACTTGAACTTAACATTACTCAATCTAAAATGTTTATATATTAATAAAAATATATTTATTTAATTTTAATTTTAAATATATTTTTTTATTATTAAACAATTTTTTAATATTTTAATAATAAACAATAAATATTAATATAATAAATAATACTTTATTATTTAATAATGAATATTTAATATACCAATATTATTATTCCAATGTTATTGTTATAATAATTTTTTAATATTGTTAGTAATTTTAATCATTTCTTAATATTTTTAAATTTAAAATTTATAGTACTTTTAATATATTAATATTTTAATAATAAATCTATTAATTTAAAATTTAATGAAAAATGTTTTTATATTAATATTTTAATTATAAATATAAATTAATAATATTTTATGATTTAATAATAAATATTTGTAATTTCATATTACTATTTTAATAGTATAAATGTTTTAATGCATTTATAATAAATATTACTATTTTTAACATTTTATATTAAGAAAAATAATGTTTTAATAATAATAGATTATTTAAAATATTAATATAGAATATTTTCAAGTATTTAATATTAAAAATATTTCTATTTAAAATATTAATACTAGATTTTTAATATTTTTAATATTTCAATAATAAATATTTTCTATATTATAAAATAAGTAATTTTCAATATTTTAACAATAAATATTTTAATATTCTAATAGTTATGCCAATATTGTTATTTGAAAGAATAAGTAGATTTTCTAAAAATCAATCGAATAACAAAAAATATTTTTCATTTAGTTATCTGAATAGCAAAAAATTTTTACTTTTTTAAAAAATGTCAACATTTTTTAAAATATATTTTATGAAGGCTAATTTTCCCGAAACAAGTGAAGCTTTATTATTTGTCTTTGAAATTCAGTTTGAGAACAAAATTGTCAATTGTAATGGATCAAGGCATATGATTCATCACTCCTTTCACGTATTCTTTTGGCCAAACAAAATTTCTTAACTGTGTTAGTTGTGTCAATGGGGGAATCGTGAATTGAAGCGATCCCCTTAGCATTATGAAAGGTAAATCTTTTTTGGTTATGTTTGATGTATAGGATAATAGAGAAGATAGAATAATAATCATCTTATATAATATTTGGTTTATATATAAAGAAAGAAATAGGGTTGTAAGGAGAATTAACCATTCTTTTAGCATAAGATAATTCAATCCTTTCAAAGTCTAGAGAATTATTTTTAGCCCGTGAGATTGAACTTATATTTCTTATTTTACATTTAAAAATTATATCAATAATTTTAATTGTATACATTTTTAAAAAAAATATTTTTTACTAATAAATAAAATTATTTTATTTTAATCATTGCATATATTAAATATAAGATAAAATAATCGTATTTAATTTAATCTTATTTATAATATAATTTTACTTATTCTATTATAATTTTATTAACCAAATAAACCCTTTGTGTTATAGAAGTTTGGTTGTTTACTTGGTGAACTTTGGTCTCTTTACTAGCTCAATTCAATGGGTTTGGTCCTTTTACTTCAATTAATGAATTTAATTCTTACACTTTTGATAAAAATTGGTTCAAGTACAGTTAATATTAATATTAAAATTGTCTTTAACTTGGATAATGACTCATTTTGGTGATGATTTGGCATTCTGCAGCGGATTAATTTTATAGCTGTGGCAATCATGTCATCAACCAAAATGCCAACTGCCATGAATTTAACTTCAGTATTTTAACGTTGTTATTAATTTATTTTTAAATCAACTTAATAAAAGTAGGGATTAAATTCATTAAAAATTGAGATAAAATGACAAAATTATTAAACTGAGATATTAGAGAATCCTATTTTAGACTTAGACCCTGTACATGATCTATATAGGGAATGACACTGTTGTATCCGATTGAGCCTAAACTTGGAATGACACTATTGAAGGTTGTGTGGAAACTGTTTTGACGTATTGATTTGTATCATGTATTATCAGTTGGAGAATAAAATTTCTCTTTTTCTCTCTCATGCACATGGTCATTTTTACCCTAATTATATTTGTACACCGTGATGATAGCAGAAATAGATCCATCCATCCTTTGGTCTTTGGCTTAAATCTTTTTCCTAATATTACAGCAGGCTAGTGATCACTCTGAACCCACACTCAATTTAGAGTTTCGAACTCGGAAACAGACTGAGTATTTGCTGGAAGCATTTCGACTTCAGCAGCGTGCATCTGAAACTGGACAAAAGCTAATGGATTTACAAACTGAGATTGGGAAGAGTTACTACAGGGATGATCCTGGAAGCCCGGCCAAACTCGCAACAAAACGATCCATGGATTCCATTAGAAACAACTTACAGGAAGTACAAAGAAACTTGGAGATATGGTTGGCCAGAATTATAGGTGATCTTGAAGGAATTCTGGCCAGAGATGGCTCTTCTCGTGTTAGGGAGTACTGCATTTCTGGATATCCTTTCCTTCAATAGAATCTTCAAACTGCTACCGAAAATATATATTCATAGAACAAAATATCCACTCTTAGAAATATATGTTGATCAGGTTATAAAATAGTTGTTAGATACTTGCGAGGATGAAATACGACTCAGTTCATGGTAGCACATCTACCTTTTTGAATATGGCAGCCTCATGATTTACTGTCGTTGAAAGAAAAAGTTAAAACTTATCATCCACGAATAATGGTAAAATCTCGATCAGATACAGCCATGCACATAATTACCTCGTGTTTGTGTTTGTTTTTCTTGGATGCTAAAGTTCTGCTCCTAGAACAGCTATTTTGAGAAAGACTTCCACAGGAATCTCTTAATTAGAAACTAGGTATAAGAGTAGTGGATGGTATTGATTTTAAGACTCCAATTTTATTAACTAGGTGAATTTTTTTTTCATGCACTTTGGGGGATGGACTTTTGTATGCCCTTTTCCTGCATGTACAGTAAGTAATAGATTGTTATGGTCAAGTATATTATATATGGTCATGTGCAAAATCCTTTACCTAAAATGATAAAATTATTCCCCATCAAATCACACTAAAAAAAAATTTCCCCTATATAAGTAGATATTACATCCCAATTTGACGGAAGAAAGGTAGTAGGAATGTAATTATTGATTGCAAGAGAAAACAAATTATTTATTGAAGTTGAAAGGCAGATTGCCGGTTTGTAAGATTTCAGTGATAACCAAGCGGAGCAGGAGCTTCCCTCAGCTGGCGTCCCTGATAATGTATATCCTGCAAGTTGATCAAGACAACAATTGGTTTTTTAGTACGCATTAGCTAGAGAAGGGAGGAAAAGTGAAACGTGAGAAAAAACAGGACTAGTAAATAATCTTTACTGATGCAAAGTGGTTAACATCGCGGTGATGTGCCTCATCTGCCCTCACAACCATAACAACATCTCGCAGAGTGGAGTCGGGGGACAAGCGCCAATAATCAATAGCAATGGCTGGAGCACGGACATTCTCTATGCTACCATTGTCCAACTCCTTGATGAACTCAGTGTAAGAGTGTATTGCTTCCTCCTCAAGGTATCCCACCATTCGGTGGGCAAATTTGGGTGAAATAATATATCCCAAGAAGTAAGCATTGAAAAAAACACCTTGGACAGCAAATACAAGGGCACGCTCATACCATCTAGGCTTGGCCACCTCCATAAATGTCATCAAGTGCATACGTTCATTCTCAGCCTCTTCCAACAGTGCTTTGATCCAACCTCCACTGTGCTCAAATCTCCTCAACGACTTGCAGTGCAGCAGCATTCCTCCCACCATCCCAGGCACCGCTGCCACAGTCTCTAGCATCATTGCTCGGCAACCATATCTCCGCTGTCACATGTTATACCAACCAAATATATACTAAACTGGCCTTTGAAACTGGACATAACGAGTTAGAATAGCAATAAAAGGAAGATATTTTCATTTATTAACGATGTTCATGCTTAGATTGTTTGAAATAACAATAATAAAAGTATTTTAAATACGCTTGTTTTTATTTATTTATTTAGCCAAGTCTTTATCATACAAGCTTTTTTTTTTTCTTTTTTATCCCCCGGATCAATTTAGTATTTGTGAAAGAATAACATATAATTCCTACAAATGATATTAATGCTTTCTCTCATCCTCTGCACTATTAATTTAGATATCTATAATTCTTAACTAGCAATTGTTAAACAATCAAAAGAAAGTACATAAAATATATTAATAATATTAAAAGGATTTTAAATGCAACATGTAAAAACAAAATTCACAATTATAAATATGTTAATATGTAAATATATGTATAACAAAATAAATATATTAAACATGTAAAAATTTTAACTAAATCCTTTTTTTTAACCAAACATTTTTTTCTTATTATATATTACATGTTCATTTTCTTTCAAATTTGTTTTATGTCAAAAAATTGTTACATGTTTAATATATTAATTTTATTATACATATTTACATATTAATTTATTTATAATTATGAATTTTTTTTTATATATTACACCTAAAAAAATTTTATATATTATTAATATATTGTATATTTCAAAAAATTAAACATTTTATGTAAATATTTAAGTATATTAATTTTTTAAAAATATAATAATCTTTTAATGAAATTTTTAACGAAATAATTAAAAAATAACTGATAGAATAACTTTATTATCCTATTAATTAAAAAATTTAAAACGGAATGTCCATTCTAACTAATGAACCTTAAGTGAAATTATGCCTAAAACTTACCGATCAATTTAGAATTTCCCCATTAAACAATCAAAAGAAACGACAGAGCTAGATGAAAAGTACCTGAAAGAGCAAATCTGTGGGCCATCTAAGAGTTTTGACAGTCCAATAAGCCATTTTGTCCAGCAAAGTCACTGGCGCATGATGCTTCTTCAGATCTATGGACAAGTCTGCCTTGTATGCTTCCCACGGCTGGAAAATTGAAAACAAAAATAAACACACACACGCACACACACACATATATATATATATATATATATATATAAAGCAGAAAACAAAAAAAAAAAAAAAGCGACTGCCTGGTGATCAGGTTCCACGAACAAGATCAGTTTATAGAGTCAAAAAAATTATCAAACGAACAAATTTTGTACCCTAAAGCATGTCCACTTCCATTCGGCGCCACCCTCTTTGGTCACCTTAGTTGGCTCCAGGCCCCAATAACTGTTGATCCCCTTCTCATTCTTGGTGGGGCCGCCTCCCACTGCTTGCTTTTCTTCCTGTTCCTTGTCACCAAGGGCCAAAGTGCTTTTGCACCGTACGTTCTCGTTTATAAGGGTCCATGTTGTTGCTGTGGACAAGTAGCGTGGGCCGACCTTGAACATGGAGCTGACTAACCTATTGCCGCCACGAGTCATCATCATCCTCAAGAATTCAGGGTAAAGGTTTCTTCTCCTCCTCAAGGTTTCCTTCTTAGTTTGTATATATTTTTGGTTACGTTTCTGGCCAGGGTGGTTAATTTATAGGGTTTAAAAAGGGTTTTTAACTTTTTAGTGATTAGGGTTTATTAATTAATTATTACAACTGCTACTAGTCGTTTCTTAAAGAAAGTTTTACAAATCCTTTGCATTACAGACGTCCGAATATATACGTTATGGGGACATTATAGGCAATGAAAATATAAGATAGTTGTATTTGAAAATTAAAGGAAATTAATAATGGTGTTTCTTGGGGACCAAGTCCATTACCATAACTGGAGTTGCGTAACGTGATAGAATTTTGTTCTTTTAGGAGAGATCAAAGGTTGTTGATTTTTTTTTTTTTAATGAAATCAAGGTTGTTAACACAACGTTTCGATTTTCATTTAAAATGATATATATCAATGTCATTGTGATCATACTGTTTCAAATTTACGGACATTATATATATTTTGTTTATAAAATATATAAATATATAAAATACATTTTTATTGCATACATTTATATGTTCATATATAAATAATAAATTTAAAAAGTTATTAATATTTAACGTTTAAAAGTTTTCAAATCTCAAATAAATATAAAATATAAAAATATATATAATAAGATATTTTTAAACAAGTTTAATAACCTAATTTACAGAACATATATTATTTTAAATGAAATTGTGAAAAAAAATAAATATGATCCTTAGAGAGTCAGAACTAGAAATTAATTAAAAGAATCAAATAATTGAAATTAAAAATAAAAAGACAAAATCTTATATAGATTGGTATGGATTCAAATTATAATATATTGTAATCAATACAGACCCATAAAAAAAATACATAATTTTATATGTAACAAATGATTTTGAAGTAAACCGATACCTATCCATATTATAAATTTTACTCCTATATTCCATACAGGAGCTTGCAACCATTGCATCATATGGCGCTTTCCCAACCCTCTCTTTTTTTTTTAATATTTTTTCTCAAAATTTGTAAAATATTTAATAAATATTTTTTAAAAATTTTAATTTTTAAGGTACGATCCACTTTATACCAATTTTTTTTTACTATTTTTCCCTTTTATAATTTAATAAATATTTTTATAATTTTATTTTTTTATTTTATATATTTCTCAATATTTTAATATTGAATAAATATTTTTGAATGATTTAAATTATTTAAATGTGGGATTCATTTTGTACCAAACTTTGGTCTTTTTTTACCATTTGTTTTTTATTTCTTTAATTAATAAATAATTCTTAAGATTTCAATTTTATTTTTTAAAGATATACTTGACACCGACAGTACACGTGTTTTTTTTTATTTTCTTTTTTATATATATTAATAAATGTTTTTTAAGATTTTACCTTTATAACAACTTAAATTGATGAAATTAATTGTTAAATTATACAAATAATCCATATATTAATATAAAATTTAAAATTTAGTCTCTCTAAAATAATTATATAAAAATCTTGTCTCGTACAAATTGGAATTAATAATATTTATCTAATTACTAATAAAAAAATTTTTTTACTTTTAAAAAAATCAAATTTTAATTTTTTAAAAAATTAATATTTTGAATTTTTTATAAGTTTTTTCATATTGTTAAAATCTTAAAAATATTTTTTTAAAATTTTTAAAAATCATATTTTTGAATTTTTATAAAATAAGATTTTATTTTTAAAAAAATTAATATTCCATTTTTATATAAATTTTATAGAATTTCTAAATATTAATTTTTTTTCAATATTTAATTTTTAAAATAAAATTCATTTTTGAGCTTTTATATTTTTTTGATGCTAACATTTTATTTAATAAAAATATTTAATTTTTTTGTTTTTTATTTTTTGGAATTTTTATAAATTTTTCTATATTTTTAAAAATTTAAAATTTTAATTTTTTAATATTTAAATGAATGAATAAATAAATTATAAAGAAGACATATGTCTCTAGAATTTATTCTGTTTTAATATATTTAATGTGAAAAAGCACAAAAATCTAAAGTAAAACAGACTAATAACTAAACAAGAAGAGTTTTTTATTTTGATTTATTCTTCACTTAATAACACAAAAAATGTGTAAACAATTTTTAAAATTTATAAAATCTTAATAAAAGCAAAAAATTTTAAAAAATATATAAAAATTTTATAAAAAAAACATAAAAATTAAAAACTATAGAAAATTTTAAAAAACTGCAAAAATTAAAAAATATATTGAAATTAAATATTTTGTTTAAATAAAATGTTAAAACTTTAAAAATACAAAAGCTTTCAAAAAATTAAGATTTTAAATTTAATATTTTTACAAATCTAGACAATTTATAAAAAAATTTAAAAAACTGATTTTTTAAAAATAAAATCATATTTAAAAAAATAAAAACATGATTTTTACAAAATTAAAATGATTTTAAAATATTAAATTTAGTGTTTTTAAATATGATATAATTCTAAAAAATTTAAAATATTGATTTTATAAAAATTAAAATATGATTTTAAAAAAAGTAAAATAATATATTTTTATTAATAATTGAATCAATATTATCAAATTCAACTTAAACGAGGTGAAGATTTACAAAAAGCTATATTAAAAATACTAAAGTTCAAATTTTACGTGAGTACTAAAATCATTTATGATGATTAATTTTATTTATCCAAATTAGTATATTAATAAAGTCAATAATGACATCATAAAGTCAATGGCTATATTAACATATTTAACAGTAAAAATTTAATAAAATTAGTGATTAAATTAAATTTATCAAAGTAAAATATTATAAAGATTAAATTTATTTGAATTACAATATACTAATTAAATTTCAAATTTTGATAAAATAAAAGTGTCAAGCTAAACACTCTCAATTTTGTAAAAAATAAGTAACGATTATGTGATAAAGATTTTTTATATAATTTAACGTATATGAAAATGACATGAATAGAAAATTACTTCAAAGATTTTTAATTTTTTATTGATTTAAAGTAACAATTAGATGGCTTAATCAATTAATAAATTCGAATAGAGAATAAAAGTGTCCAATGTGGTTAAAGAACGATTACAATAGAGCAAAGAATACAGGGCAAGTAATATTTAGAACTTATAAATTTGAAAATATAAAAATATTTTCAATATAACATGTGATTTACCTTTGGAACAAATAAATTGTTATCTCGAGATTTCAACTATATATATATATAGGGGTGAAAATCCGGATATAAATTTTAATTTAAAATATATGTAAAAAATTAATATTTTTTGTTATATGAGCAAAAATTTATTCATATATATATATTTTAAATTAAAATTTATGTCGGGATTTTCAAAATAACATATTTTTTTTGTTTTTCTAATCAAAGAGAAAGTTTTAGTTTGACTTTGGCAGCCGCACGGAACAAGAAACCGGAGGGGCCTATTGTGTTTTGGACTTTCTGTACGGGTAAAGACGTGACGATGATATTGATATCTAATAGAAGAAAAGAGTGCCGGTAGCTGTGAGGAGATGAAAGGAAAACTGGATATTAATTGGGCGTTGGGCATTTGACAAAGCACAGAGAGTATGAGCTCAAAGTGTCCTCCGTTTGACTTCTCTGGCAAGTACTACCATGTCCATGAGGGTTTAGGGTGTGTGAGGCAGAGCAGTTTCTTTAAGGGCAAAGCAGTTCTTAATCAAGGCATTGGCTATTCCGTTATTCTTGGCTTCGGCGCCTTCTTCGCTATCTTTACTTCCTTCCTGGTAATTCCTGCTTAGTTTCTACATGCCCTGCCCTGATTGCAGTTGAAATATGAAACACTCTCCCCTTTACTCACTTGCTCTTGTACATATCTTACTTTTGCACATATCTCTTGTATTCCTATTAATCAGAGCAGTGCATGAATGCTTAACTTTTAACATCATCGTCGTTGTTTCCCTTTAGGCAAATTACCTGCTAAACTGTCTATGTTTTTAATTTTGCAGTTTAGTATTATTCTCTCTTCTCCTGTTTTTCTATATCCCCTTTCTTTTATTTTCCTTTCTTTTCATTCTTTCACTTTCCAGTAAACGCTAGCCAAAATTGCAGAGACAGAGCGTGATAGGAACCAGAGGGGCCTTGGCCCCCAACATTATCCATTGAAATTGTATAAATTAAATTTGTTAATTTTATTTTTTTGGTTTTATTATTTAATCTTATGCATTGCAATTCAATAGATGTTCAAATCACATTAATATTTATTCATTTATTATATTTAATAATCATTAATTATAAATTCTTAAAATTAAGAGGTTGAGATTTGTCATAAATTTTAAATCACAATCACGTGAATTTAACAAAAGTTAAATTAATTTTTCTAGTTTTCTCAATAAAACTCTATTTCCAATCAAGTATCAAATGTGTGTTTCCTTTCTTTCTTTTTTTTTTTTTTTAAATCTTTTTGGTACAAGAGACGGAAACCTAAGAGATTTGGGGAAAAAGAAATTGCAAGTTTTAAGAATTGAACTCTAACATGGTAGGAATCCATCTCCTGAAAAGTTAGGCAAACCATTTGGATTAAGCCCCACGATCCCTTTTCTTTTTAGCTTATTTGAACTTTTCCTCTCCATATCACTTTTTACTTTTATTCTTACTTTAAATCTCTATGTTGGTGTAATTTTTTTCAACAAAAAATCATATTTGATTTACTTTAACAAAAAAATAACAAAACACCATAATTTTTAATCTCAAAATTTTATTGTATTCTTTTAAAAAATACATTTTTTCTTGTTTTGATAAAATATTTAATAATTGGTTTATTCGTACATATTTTTATTTCAATTTTTAATTTCCAAATATATAAAAAAAATACAAAATACTTTATTTTACTTTTTTTAAAAGAAATATTTTATCATATTTACTAATAGATATGAAAATAATATAGTAATAAAATATGACGAGTTATAAAATTATAAAACAAAAATATTATTGTGATAACATTGTACTTTTAACAATAATAAGATTTATAATTAAAGGTAGAATTACTAATTACACATTCTATCATGATTTATAAAAATTTTGTTATTTATTTGGAAATTAAAAATTGAAATAAAAATATGTACGAATAAACCAATTATTAAAAATTTTATCAAAACAAAAAAAAATGTATTTTTTAAAAGAATATGATAGAATGTGTAATTAGTAATTCTACCTTTAATTATAAATCTTATTATTGTTAAAAGTACAATGTTATCACAATAATATTTTTGTTTTATAATTTTATAACTTGTCATTTTTTATTAGTAAATTATTTTCATATATATTAGTAAATATGATAAAAATATTTCTTTAAAAAAAAATAAAATAAAGCATTTTGTATATTATTACTTGACCCCTCCAAAACTAAATGTAACGTCAACATCCGCCACTGCAAAATTGTGAAGCTAGACTAGGACTCCATGCAAGCTTCTATTCCTCTATAAAAGACTACAAACAATTATTTCAGAATCTATGAGCAGATCTGGTAATCAGATAATTCGACAGCACCTATTTCTATACTTCATACAAGAAACTTAAGTTGACATGCGATTGGATTTGCAGATCTCTACTCATCAGATTAGGGGAAACTATATGAAATATGTTCACCATAATATGGAGTAGCACTGCCGCTGCTCTTAAATTTTCCAAAAGAAATTGCTTGCTACCAATTGAGTTGCTATAGGTTGTGATTCTGTCTAGCGCTTTTCTAGCAGCTAATGACACTGTTGCTCATGCACATAACCTTCTCCATGAAGCGACCAGTTTGAGGTGACTTAAATCATTAACAATTCACAACCTTTCTGAATGTCACACATGATGATTCATATGGATGTCTAGATGTTGATCTTTTATGGTAATTTTCCTATGATTTTTCGACCAGGTTTCTTGTTCTTCTCCTTAAGCCTCTTTCCAGATTTCTTGTTATAATTCGTTTAAAATCCAAAATGCTTTCAAAATCAAATGTGATCACCTTTGAAAAGTATTTCTAGTTAGTTAAGCTTCTTTTGTGCTATAAGTTGGTACATTAGTTGCCACTGCTCAATTTAAAACATGAAGATGCTTTGCACTAGTACAATACCAAATTCATTTGCATCTGCATTATGCAATTTTGGCGTTACTGTCAAGTATCAGTAGCATTTGAAACTTATTTACAAGGCATTAGGATTTTAGATCACACTAATAAAAGCGGAAAATTTTCAGGACATAGAAAAGCTGCAAAGCTTTACTAATTACCAATAGCATAGGTCTAACCGGGAAAGTAGATGCAGATTTACTAGGCACATTACTTCCTGGACATCTCCATATCTTGCACGCGGTTTTTACTTTGTTCTTATGCTATAATGACATGTTTAGGTGTGGTTAGAGAAGCGATACGTTGGATCACCCCACACATCCGAATGGTTCAACACAGCAGGCAGGAATGTTAAAACAGGGCTTATTGCCAGTGTGATTGTATCGCAGGTAACATATCCATGTTGTCTGCAAAGTGGGATAGACAATTTTTTCAGCTTACCCTGTTCCTAATGCATATCCTCTGCAGTGGACGTGGGCTGCTACCATTTTGCAAAGTTCCAATGTTGCTTGGCAGTATGGAATTAGCGGGCCTTTTTGGTATGCTAGCGGTGCTACTATCCAGGCAAGTTCATAATTATTTTAGAAACAACTATTAACTTGTCTATACGGTAACCGTTTCTTATTCATGCTAATTAACAGGTACTGTTGTTTGGTGTCATGGCTATAGAGATCAAACGAAAGGCTCCCCATGCTCATACTGTTTGCGAGATTGTAAAGGCTCGGTAAGCACAATGGTCATGACACCAATACGAAATGTGTGTTATTTATCCGTTACTTTTTTTCTTTTTTCTTTTTTTTTTTGTAAATGCTTGTCTTGTTTGTCTGTCTTCTTTTACGTGCCTCAGCTGGGGAAAAGCGGCACATATTGTCTTCCTTGCTTTCTGCCTTCTGACAAATATCATTGTCACGGCAATGTTGCTCCTTGGTGGTTCTGCTGTGGTGAATGCACTTACGGGGGTGAACATATATGCTGCTAGCTTCTTGATACCACTTGGGGTAATTGTCTATACATTAGCAGGAGGACTAAAAGCAACCTTTTTGGCGAGCTATATACATTCTGTCATTGGTATGCTCTCATTTATTTCATTAAACAGTCTTTTATGCATATACTGTCTTAAGTCTGACCTTTATTTTTGTTATTTGATCGGTTCTAGTGCATGTGGCTTTAGTTATCTTCGTATACCTAGTTTATACTGCTAGTAACAAGCTTGGTAGCCCCAGCGTCGTACACAACCGCCTGCAGGAAATCGCCAGCAAGTTAAGAATATGTCACGAGCCGATTTCCCACAATGGACAATCTTGTGGTCCCATCGGTGGGAACTATGAGGGCTCTTATCTAACAATGCTAAGTTCAGGCGGTCTGATTTTTGGGATTATAAACATTGTCGGTAATTTTGGCACTGTTTTTGTTGACAATGTAAGCTTCACTAGTAATTACAAAATCAGAAATTTTCAATCACATTTGTCAGATATAGCTTGTAATATTTGATTGGGAAATTTTTAGGGATATTGGGTGAGTGCCATTGCTGCTCGACCTTCATCAACTCATAAAGGCTATTTGTTGGGAGGGCTTGTGTGGTTTGCGGTGCCATTCTCTTTGGCAACATCATTGGGTCTTGGAGCCCTTGCACTTGATCTACCATTAACAGTGGATGAGGCAAGCCATGGATTGGTTCCTCCTGCTACTGCTATAGCTTTGATGGGAAAAGGAGGATCTATACTTCTCCTTACGATGCTATTTATGTAAGCTACATTCTGTGTTCTTCACTACCTTTGTCTTTGTTTTTTCTTCTGGAACTTCTAACTTAGAAAATGAAAAAAAAAAAAAAAAAGGAAAAGAAAATTACAAGTTGATTGTTACCTTTCTTGTAACTTACTTTACTGGGCTAAACCTCAATGTGCCATTCCCAAATAATCCACTTGTGCAAAAATGTTCTTTAAGCAAAATTGATGGATTTTGAAGAAAGTTGTTTTAACTTTCAAATCGTTTGTTTATCTTTTTCATTTTTGAGACATCCCTTCCCTTTCTTTCTGTTTCAAAATGTGAAAGTTGTGTTACATTGATCATGAACAGGGCTGTGACATCTGCTGGTTCCTCTGAGTTAATTGCGGTTTCATCATTGTGCACATATGATATCTACCGTACTTACGTAAATCCAAATGCCAGCGGGAAAAAAATCCTTAGCATGTCCAGGGCCGTTGTCCTAGGATTTGGATGTTTCATGGGATTGTTTGCGGTAACATTAAACAAGGCTGGAGTTTCTTTGGGTTGGATGTATCTTGCCATGGGAGTGTTTATTGGCTCAGCTGTTCTCCCAATTGCTTTTATGCTCCTTTGGAGAAAAGCTAACGCCATTGGTGCAATTCTAGGAACAATTGTTGGTTGCATTTTTGGCATTGTCACTTGGTTGTCAGTCGCAAGCATAGAATATGGCCAAGTAAATCTTGACACAACTGGTCGAAATGCACCAATGCTTGCTGGAAACCTAGTCTCCATACTTACAGGTGGAGCCATTCATGCTGTCTGCAGTCTTTTGTGGCCTCAAAACTATAACTGGGACACCACTAGGCAGATAACAATTGTTGAAAAGGAAAAGAATGATTTGCCGGCAGAAGAGTTCAAAGAGGAAAAACTAAGAAAAGCCAAATCATGGATAGTGAAATGGGGTGTTGGTTTTACCATCGTCATCGTCATATTGTGGCCTCTACTTACGCTTCCGGCAGGTAAATTATATTTGTAGGCATTTCTAAGTAGCAGAAGATGCGAATTTATTGACGGTAATTAGAATTGCTCTTTGAACCAAAGAGCAAATAGAATATATGTTGCAGTGAACCTTTTGGCTTTTGCTTTCTCGGGCTCGAATTATTATGTTATCTAGTCAGATTATGACTCTGCTAATACGTGAAGATATATATTAGGAACATATGATCCCATGGATTTGACGGAGAATAAATAGCAAGCCAAAATACTGAAAAAAATAGCTTAGAATTTTATTATTATTATTATTTATAAAAGCTTAGGAATTTTGAATTTCCTTACTTCTAATATGGACCAAAACAAGATTTTCTAAATGGAGGAGCCAGTAAAATAATTCTTGTTCAAATTATACTTATATTTGACCACTATTTCTTTTTCCACCTCTTAAAATTTAATGCAGGGGAGTTCAGTGTCGGCTACTTCACCTTCTGGGCCGTTATTGCTATATCATGGGGCACCATTGGATCGGCAGCGATTATTGCTTTACCATTAATTGAAAGCTGGGAGACCATAGAAAATGTTTGTGTTGGCATGTTTACAAATGATAGGCTCATGAGAAAGGTTGAGGAGATGAATTTCAAGCTGAATAGTATTATGCTGGCAATACCTGAAGCAGAGAAAGCGTACTTGCTTGAGAAAGAGAAGACCAGGAAAAAGGAAGCTGATAGGTTTGAGGTTATAGAAGCAACATTAGAGCAATAAGCCCAAGGTGTCTTCAACCTGCTACATTACTGTAAAACTTTGGGTTATACCTTTACAATTTCAATCCTGACTGAGAATCCTGAAATGTATCTCAGAAGGCTTCTTTCCATCTCCAATATGAATTCTTTTGATTTTATTTTCCCTGAAACAAACTCAACCACAGTTTATCACCAATCTGAATTCTGTTCAATCTCCCGTCAATCCACCTCAAAATTTTCTTGCCTGGAAACGTGTCATAGGCATTCTTTTTGAAGGCATTCCTCGAAGGCATCGATCAGTTAGAAACACGAATGATTCTTGCTCGCTCCTTGTTTTATCATCACCACATGAAAAAGTTCCCAAATCTCTATGAGACCAATACTGCAGTCACCACTGCACAAGTAAAACCATTTTAAATCTGATTTTGCATAGGCTAAATCCTACCCTCACCTCAACATCTTATGCTGCCCACTTGAATACACAAAAAAACAACCAGAGACCTTAAGAGGAACCAAAAGTTCATAGCTTCACAGAAACGATTTTCAAATCATTTCTAAAACACATAATCTATATTGCTTGGACCACATTCTCAATGAAGCAACCAAGAAATTCATCTTTGTATGTCAATTGAAAAGGACGAAAACTATTGTATTTTCAATTACAAAACTTCTTTGCAACTAACACAAAAAGCAAGACCACGAAAACAGCATCAAATTCCCCAAGCTAGTATATCTCATCATCTGGAATATCAGGGGTGATGAATTTCCTTGGATCCTTCATCATTTCCTCCAAGTTTAGTCTTGGCTTCACTCTTTCTGGCACAGGGACCAATGGAATGATGCTATCTCTATCAATAACTCCATCAATCATTCCATATTCACATGCTTCAATGGGAGACATATAGTGATCTCTATCAATATCCTTCTGGACTTGTTCAAACGAACGACCAGTAAAACCAGAAATTATTCTCGTCACATTATTCTTGTTATGCATAATTTCCCGTGCTTGGACTTCTACATCTTTAACTTGTCCACTAGCACCTCCAAGAGGTTGATGAATCATTATTCGTGTGTTTGGCATTGCAAGGCGCTTGCCTTTGGTGCCACCACCAAGGATAATAGAAGCCGTTGATGCTGCAATGCCAAGTGCAACCGTGGAAACATCGGCCCGGACAAGCTGCATGACATCATAGATAGCCATAGTAGCACTGATACAAATAGCAAAAACAGAAGAACATTAGCAAAGGATAGACAACCAAGGTGGTACAATCAAGAAATCAAATAGTAAAAGACAAAATGTTGAAATGGAACCATTAACAGGAAAGTTTCTATTCTTTGTATGTCACCAATCAAAGGGATGGGAAGGAGAATAGAAGAAAGGGAAAGAAGAGAGTAAATTACCCTTAATCGGATTGCACAACCAAGAAGAGGAAAGCAGAGGAAAGGTTGTGCAAGCAAGCTTATTTTTGGTTGATTGGAAAGGGAAGGAAATGGAAATTGATCATATTCATTAGCAATTATTTTCTTCATATCTTTAGGGTTTAAGGGTATGCTAAAATTTTGATTTAGGGTTGTGTCAGAGTAATTATGTTAGAAATTAAAAAAAAAAAATTGATGAGGAATCCTTCCCTTCCAAATCTCTCCAGTAGAGTTTTTGAAAGATGAAGGTTTGGACTTTTGAGGGCTTTTTGCACCAAAATCCTCCTATTCCTTCCCCATCCACTAAAACGTTTCCCTTACAAAAGAGGGTACCCTTCCCTCAATACAAACAAAGCCTTAAGCCCAAATGGAAATATAACATGTAATAATGCAGACATTTCCTCTAGCCTGCAACGATGACCTAAACTGCACTTATAGTCCTAAAGTTCCAAGAATATGCACGCTTCCAAGCCAAATCTCCACTATGACTGACCAAGTGATACCCAAAGATTGCATAAGCCAAGAACTGGCCATCTTACCAAAGGAAAGGGCAGGTTAGAAGAAGATGAGGAAATGATTCAGCTGCCTCTTTAGACAGAAAGCATCTATTGGGCATAATTTGGCCTTTTTTAAAGATTTGGAATAATAAAGGCACTAAGAGACTTGAGCTTGGTCATTAGAAGAAACGAATAATATATAATCACACCAATTGAACAATAAGATTATGAAATATCTCATGCTAATTTAATGATGAAGCAAGACTCCTTATGCTTGGATGAAGCAATAGAATTTCCATTCCCAAGTTCATGGTGCAAACCAAGAGTTGTAATCGGGCTTGCTGGATATTTATATCATAGGCTAAACTTTGATTTGATATCTATTTTAGGCTATTAAAGTTAGGATTTACCTAAAGAGTGCCCTAAGGGCACTTTTAAGGTTACCACATTAGAAACATATCTTTTTCTAATGCATTGTAACTATCACATTAACTATCAACTACTGCATTTAATACAAAAATATTACTATAAATAGTATTTTAACTAATTTTAAAGAGTGCCCTGAGGGCACTCATTAGCAAAACCCTTTTAAGTTATTTTTAGTAATTAGACTTGCTTACCAAGTTCTAGGGCTAGGAAGAAGTCTGTAAATACAGATATAAGATGCTACCCTATAGAATGGGTTTATAAACCAGATAGATCTTGAAATCATTGCCATGAGGCTCCTTCAATAGGCAATATCAGTAAAGTTGTAATGCCCTAATCCAAGGAGAATACCACTCCCATCAATTAAAATTGCCATATCATTTCTATCTTATTAGCTGTTGTTGACAATGAACGCTAATTCGAGGTACTCCTTCTAGCCTCATGTCAGGACTCTTATAAATGCCTCTATAGTCTATATGCAACAAGGTCTTTCCTATATAAAAAAACAGCAAAGTCATTCTGGAAATTAACAACACAAAACCAAAGTGACTTTGAAAATTTCAAAACGTATTCACTAGACATCAAGGCTCCCTTTGGTTCACAACATGGTGAAAACATTTCCTCTTCTTCATGGAATACAGGGAAATGTTTTCTGTTCTTTGAACAACATGGTGAAATGTATTTCCCACTGTTTGGAATGCAATGGGAAATTTTTACTGTTAACATCAAATCTCATGTACTCATTAAGACATTGCTAGCGTTTCTATCGTGCATAAGACATCAGTTTATCATCTCATCACCCATAAAGGAACAGATATTAAGTTCAAGAACCAATTTATTCATAACTTCAAGATCTTTTTGGTTAGGAACAAAGAAAAGAGAAAGGAGATGCCCAACAGAAGTGACATCACCAAGAGGCTTCTGATACAAAAGAGAGAAAAAAAACTTAGTTAAGCAAGGAAAATAAGTTCCCAAAGTTGTTTTCCGATTTCTCCCAATGGTTTTCCACTGAGAAAAAGTTATTTTTCGTTTACCACATTTTTTTGGTTTACCAAATTCTTGAAAATGCAGAACACAACTTCCATAACCAAACATTATGTCCTAATTTGAAAGTAGAAGGTAATAACTTCATGAATATTTGGGTCAGGAGGCAGGATTGAGAAGATAATATAAAAAAAATCAACTTTTGCACTGGGGTGAATGAAAACACTCCACATAGACAATCCCCATTGAGGAAAACTTAAAGGGACTCAAATGGAGGCCTTAAAAGATGGAATTCAATAAGAGAACTGAGAAATATATAAAAATCTACCCATAAAGGCATATGTGTTCCTAAATTACTTCAAACAATATCCTAGCATGACATCTGAACAAGAAGAAAGATAACATACTTGACCAAATTATAAAATACTTGCTAACATGGTGAAACAAATTTTGACACAATATGTACACATCCAAGCCCAACAATCTTGTCAGAAATTCGAATAAATAGAAGATAAAAAAAAGAAAGAGCTAATGAAAGGGTTATGAAATAATAAATGCAAAATAAGTTTAAAGATTAAGCATATAAGTATTCTAAATCCCGACTGCAAATTTTCAAAAACCACCAAGAAGTTACAAACTTAAACAAAGTAGTAATTTTCAAGGTTCCAAATAAAGACATTACAAGACACTACAAGGCAAAGGCAAAATGTAACATTTAATTTCCCATATAAAATTAGGGAATTCATCTAGTGAATTTTTAAAGAAGCCCAGTGGCATCTTTGATAAGATTGGTTTTGGCTCAAGTCTACCAATTAGAAGTACCCCCTAATATGTAGAAGACCAAGAAGTTTTAGGTAATTTTTACTATGTTGTCCACGCAAGTTGCTAACATTCCAAAGAATGAAAGCATGTTAAGATTTAAGAATATGTAGGCTATAGGATATAGAAGCACAGGAAACGAAGAAGAAACCTGTGGAAAACACTTTTTCGAAAAGTTGAGAACCCTATAAAATATAAACTACCCTAATTTTGCAAGGAAAGACAGGGTACCGAGCAGATGCAGCAGAAAAAGTGTTTTGCAATTGATAAGGAGAAACCAACACGCTTATCCTTTTCTCTTGCTATTTACTATTGACTTGCGAACAACATAAGCATCTAAATTGCAGCATAAACTATTGCAACAAACTCTCCTCCATAATATAGGTGTAAAAAAAAAACCAAGTAAAAAACTGACCAGCGGTATCTGGGTTACACGGCAAAGGGGTTAAGGCATTAAACAATATACAAGCCTTGAAAAAAGGCATACCTCAAAGAACCACCAGGGGAATTGATGAAGAGTCTGATATCTGTATTAGGATCCTGAGCATCCAAAAGCAGCAACTGATTGATAATGGCATCGGCGACAAAATCATCAATGTAGTTACCTAGGAAAACAATGCGCTCCTTGAGCAGCAACCCCATAGCGTCGGCCTCCGCCCCTCGCATGGCGGTGGCGGGGCCTTGAGGGGCTGACAATTTTAGACACTTAGGGGTGGTTTTGTGTTTGACAGATGAAGAAAGGGGTTTGAGTGTGAAGCACAAAAAGGAGGGCTTAGGGTTTGGGAAAGTGAGAGAGGGTTTATGTTTAAGTTTGAGATGAAGAGAGGACAAGGAAGGGGTTAAAGGAGATGAGAGCGAGAGCAAGTCCATGGTGTTTGTGGAGTGAGAGACCCGGATAAACTCCGACTGAAGCCGCGACCCTTTTTCCTGTTGATTCACCGCAAAAACCAACTTGCTTATTTTATTATTGTCTTCTTTGTGAATTTGTGATTTTTTTTTTTCTCTTAAATTCCTCCTGAGTCGAGCAAGTGGGAAAGACTATGAACGAATATTTTTACTGTGTAAAATTTTAAAAAAAATTTTAAATTTTTTATTATTTTTAGATAGTTATTGTATTTAAAGAATTATGTTTTTTATAGAAATAGTTTTATTAAAATTTTTTATAAAAATATGATATTAAATAATTATTAATCAAATTTAAATTATAAATAATATTTTCAATAATTTTAATATAATATGAATTTTTTCATTAAACTTTATCATTTTATCAATTTAAATTTTTTATTAATATTTTATTAAATTATTTTTTAATAAAAATTTTACAAATTTCAAATAAATAACTTTATTTAAATCTTATCCTAATAAATTAATAACTATCAAGTCTTAACAATTCAATTTTTTTCTTTTACAAAATATTAGAATGCATCTCGTTATAGTATTTATTTTTTTCTTTTAATATATAAATTAAATGATAAAAAATTTTATTCTATAAATAAATAAACATAAATATATATAGATAAATACATATATAAACAACTGTGATATTAATTTAATAAATTTTTTTAAAGTTTAAGATTTAGGTTCAATAAATAAAAGTAGAAACACGAATGATTCTTGCTCGCTTCTTGTTTTATCATCACCACGTGAAAATTTCTCAAAGTTCTATGAGATCAATACTGCAGTATTGCACAAGTAAACCCATTTTAAATCTGATTTTGCATAGCCTAAATCCTACAGATTTGTGTTTTAATCAAATTATTATGCTACAAAACAATATCAGAGATCAAGTGAATGACAGAGAGCGCTGATTGTTAGAAGATCTACCAGAAAGTGAACGGGCTTCGTAAATTATAATATTGTTGGAGATTCCGTTAATAATGTGCTTTTTCAGATCACGGTGGTGATTGGGTTATAAATTGAGAAAGTGGTAAAGAGATTTTTGATGGAACATGGCAGCTGCTCTGATACCATTTATACACACAGCGGCAGATAGTACGGCCAAGGCTCTGGCAACTGACACGACTTCAGTTCCGGGCTCTCCGAGTGGTAGAGTCCTGACAATACTATCTGGTATTATGACAACAGCGTGAAGATCGATCAAACTTGGCAAGAGGCAGGATTTTGGTTTCTAAAAGATTTGATTATTGAAAAATTGGAAAAGGAAAAGCCAAAAGAGAGTCTTATTTTCATGGATCTATCCACTCTTAGCAACTCTAGTTCTCAACCATCTTCCTCTAGATCTTCTTTTAGTTTATCCTCTCCTCCATCTCCTGTACTTAAAAAGTCCTCCTCTTCTAAGCTTAAGTTCTAATATGAAGTAGATTATATTCCAGAAGAAAAGAAAACCCAACAAACAGTCTTACCCCTTGTAAATCCTTATACAGCTTTCTCAAACTCCTCCCCTTCTCTTACCAGATCTTTAAAAACTCTTTTAAAACCCAAATATCCAGCTCCAAAAGAATATGTTCAAGCCACAAACTTTGATCAATGTATTCTTCCAGCAGGACCCCAAGAGCACTTTGTTACTCTCTAGATCCCAGAAGAATTTCCTCATCAGTGGTCAGAACAAGGATACACTCACATCCACTTTGGTGCTATCAGAATCGCTTTAACCTTCCATGGTAGAAATGGAATTCCTGTCTGTTCCAGAATGGCCTTATTGGACACCAGATTTAAAGATTACAAGCATGCAGTCCTTGGAATCGTCGAGACGACACTCAATGCAGGAACTGTCTTCTTCTTTTTGAAATTGAGCATCTGATCAAAGGCTGACATATCTAATTCCACGAGAAAGTGAAATCCAATGAGGTGAAATTCAAATCTTTGGATACCATACTTTACAGCTAAAATCTCTTTTAGTGTAGAGTGATAATGGAGTTCCGAATCTTTCAATTTTCCGCTTTTGTAACCACAGATTTGTCTGGTTCCATCGTTTTCTTCAAGGAGAATTGCTGACCAGAACTGTTCACTAGCATCTGTCTGCAGTATTCTTGTACCATCTGAAGGAATTTTTAAAGTGGGAAGTGACTTTGCTTTTATCTTCAAGGCTTGTACTGCTTTTGTCTGAATCTGAGACCACGTGGGAGGTTCTTTTTTGAGCATTTGTCTGAGTGGATATGTGAGCTGGGCAATATCTGGGAGAAATTCATTCATGTAATTGACTATACCGAGAAATTGCTGGATCTGCTTCTTTGAGAGATTTGCATCAGAAAAATCTGCAAGTGACTGAGCAATATGAGGTTGAGCAATGTACTGACCATCTTTGAGATGCATGCCTAAGAAATCAATTTCTGTAGCACCAATGAGCATCTTTTTCTCTGAAAGCATTATCCCATACTGTTGAACTATGCGCTGGAACTTATCCAATAACTGTGCATGAGATGTATCATCAGGAGAGAACAGTAAGATATCATCGATGTAAATCAAAGCATTATCAAGAATTGGAGCAAATATCTTGGTCATGGCTTTTTGGAACAGTGAAGGAGCAACTTTTAAACCAAAAGGCATTACGGTCCACTGAAAGTGGTGTTGAGGAATGCAAAACGCCGTTTTGTATCTGTCCTGTGGATGTATACCTAGTTGCCAAAATCCTGCCTTGAGATCAAACTTTGAGAAGACTTTTGCATTGGCTAGATTTGCGAACAAAGTTTTTCTGTCTGGAAGAGGGAACTTATCATCTGCAAGGAAAATGTTAAGAGGCTTGTAGTTGATTACCAATCTGAGTTTTCCACGAACTTGTTCTGAACGTTTGTTGACATAAAACGCTTCACACGCTCATGGAGAGGAGGTTGGTTCAATTAATCCTTGAGCCTGGAGAAGGGAACATTCTTGGATTGCTTGTTTGAAATGATCTGGGTTCATGCCTGAATGACTAGCTTTTGTAGGATTGGCATTTTCATCTTTCTTGAAGGGAAGGGAAATGAAAAATTCAGGGTTTTGCCAAAGTGGGTGATCACATTTCTGGAGAAAATCTGAGTGAGTTTCTGCACATGAAAAGTGAATGAATTGTGTTTGAAATCTTGAAAAACATCTGGTTGAAGGGTAAGGGTAAAGAGGTTGGGAAGGTTTTTCCAAGGTCTGAAATAACTTTCAAACTTGATACCATTTCCACTAAGCTTTAAACCTGGTATACTGGTTATAATATCAAAACCAATAACAAGGTCTTTCTGGGGAAGTGGAGATCCTAAAATCTTTTGAGTTATTCGACATCCTGGAAGGATTTGAAGGGTAACAGGGTTGCTGACAAAGTCTGTAAAAAATAAATTTTCATCAGCGGTTTTGAAGAAAGTTTTCTGTTTTTTCCAAAAATGTTTGGGTAAGACAAGAGGGTTTGCTATGGTTTGGGCTGCACCAGTATCAAAGAAAGCTGTGACTGTTATAGGAGGGGAATGTTTGTGAGTGAAAATCTGAACTGGAGCTAGGGGTAATTTTGGAGGTTGACTGGTTTGGATTTTTTGGAGTTCTTGAACTGACATATACTCATAACATTGATCATCTGTGAAATCATCGGAGTATTCTGAGTAATCTGAATCTGCATACTCATCAGCATCAAACTGCTTTATCATAAACAATGATCTTTCATTCTGCTCATCATCAAGGGAGAAAATTGATTCAAGATCATCATCTGAGAGATTGATACCTGAGATATTGGCAATGTCTTGGATCATCTTGACTGATTTTTTATCTGACTTTGGGCAGTTCTTTGAGAAATGTCCTGGTTTTCCACAGAGAAAACATTTTGAGCTTTTGATCTTTGGGTCTTTCTTCTTTCTTACAAATTTGAATCTTTGAAATCTTCTGGGTTTATCAGCATATCTGGAGAATTTCTTGTGTCTGGGTCTGGAGATTTGTGGAGGTCTGGAAGGTCTGAATCTTCTGAAATGTTTCTTTTTCTTGTTGCTGCAAAAACATGTGGGATTTTTGGAGGAACATTTGATTTGTAATCCTGAGGAGGAGTAAGAACAGGGCTTTTCAAGCTTTTTGGAGTTGTGCACCAAGGTTTTGATGTATATGTGCTCTTTGCAAATCTTATCAAGGGCTTTTAGCATCATCTTGTAGATGTCTCCAAGGTCATAGATTTGACATCAAGGGATCTGAGGTTCAACTGGGTTCTTGTTTGCTGGGCAAGTTCTTCTGGAACAGAATTAAGAAATGCTTGCTTTAAGTTGACATCATCGAATCCACCAAGTATGTAGAAATACTGGAAGAATTGTTGATAGTGTCTGTCAAGGTCTTTTGGATGGAGAGAACAGCATTTGAGTCTGAAGAATTGCTCTCTGATCTTTTCTAATCTGTGAGTTTCTTGTCCACAAAAGATTGCTGCAAATTGAGAGACAGCGTCTGTGATTGTTGGGCATTGAAGAAACTGGAGTTGTTTGTATTCACCAATATTGTCCCAAAAATTTTTCAGGGATCCAACGAGTCTAGAAACAAATCTGATCAAGACTGTGTTCATCGTAACATTGGGATGAGAATTCAATTCAACAAGTCCTCATGCTAAGAATTCTTGAAATCTTGAGGGCCATTTTGAAGGAGGAACATCATCAATGGTAAAGACTGAGAATTTTGATGTTGAAGGAGGAGCATGTGATTGTTGTGGAGGAGGGTGTTGTTCAGCATCCATTGCATCAGGGTTATGGACTTCTGGAGTATCATCTGGAACTTCAACTGTTGGTTCTGTCATGAAAATCTGAGGGAGCATCATTTCATCTGAATCATCAGTATCATCTGTTTCAACTGATTCTTCTGATTTGACAGTATCCATGTGAGATTCATTTTCAAAGGTAGAGGGAAAAATATCTTCAATAGAGAACTGAGGAAGGTTATCTTGTGCCATCTGGTGAAGTATTTCTGGAAGGGTTTGTGTAGGAGAAATCATGAGTTGTACAGGTTTTTGGTTTGATTGTGGTGTAGGGTTTTGAGGTGTGGAACTTGAGCTTGGGTGTGGTTTTGAGGGTTGAGAAAGTGGTTGTTCTGCTACTCTTTTGGGTTTTGGATCAACTGGTTGTTTTTCTCTAAATCTGTGAGTTTCTTGTCCACAAAAGATTGCTGCAAATTGAGAGACAGCGTCTGTGATTGTTGGGCATTGAAGAAACTGGAGTTGTCTGTACGGGCGATAAATTTTTTTGTGAAAAGTAGTATGACAAATCATATGAAATTAGGATAATGAAATGGCGTTAAAGGTTTTTTTGCTATATAAAATTACGATAAAATAAAATAAATTAATATTATAAATAAAATTAAATAAAATTAAATTGTTTTATATTATATTTGATGTGTATAAAAATTAAAATAAAATAATTTTATTTATTTATTAAATTTATTTTAAAAAATTTATATAATTTAAATTATAAGTATAATTTTTGAAAATATAATAAACATATAAATTCAAAAATCATTTTTTTACTTTAAAAAAATTGAATTATCAATAATTTTTCTTATTTTAAGAAAATTAAATTATCTTATATTAAAAAGATAATTAAATTTATTTATAATTTTAATTTATTTTTAAATATAAATTAAATATGATATGAAATTATTATTATACTATTCATTATATGTACCAACCATATTTTTAAATAATTAAAATAAAATATAAACTAGTACGTCGTAAGATAATTTTGTAAAATTCTTTCTCTGTCTGAGTTGCCGGCGGACATTGCCATTGCCTAACGCAATAATTGCTGATCGTAGCAAGAGATAAATACAATAAATTCTTATATAATATTCTGTTTATTCTTGGTAAACTTTTTTTTCTTTTTACAAATGTAAAATTACTATATATGGATATGGCATTCACTTTTAATTTTTAAAATGTTTTCTTTTATTCGTATATATTAAAATAGATTGTACTATTGTTTATTTTAAATTATTTTTATTTAAATAATCTATGTCAAAAGTACAAAACATATATATATATATATTTACTAAATAGTGCACATAGCAAATTACCATTAACAGGCACTAGATTCTCGGATGTCATCTTCTGTTTGCTCATAAAGTGAAGGACTTTTAAATCCACCCTTTTGCCCAGCCATATATGAATTTAACATCCCCTCCTCAAGAGACAACACAAGTCACTCGAATAAGACAAGGAAATGAACAATGAACTCATCATTCGCATTGTATCTAACTATCCATAAATTAAAATCACATCATTCAAAACAACACACCGTCTTTCTATATACCCAAACAAATAGCAACTAAACATACATTCCCTTTGCGCTTAAAATTTCCATTTTTTTTTCTAGTTTCTTTCTTTCACTAGCCTAGCAACCATCAATCGACCATCAAACTTTTGTATATTCATATTTAAAATAAATAAATGTTCCAAGTCAGAGATTATTATATCGTTTATGAGTTTGTTCAAATAAATGGGTAACTAGGCATCTTTTCTCTCATCTTGGCTCTATTCTCCCAGCCTCTTCTGCTCTTCCCTTTTTCTCTCAAGTTTCTCCATCTACTATCGCCATTCCTACTCAAACAACTGTCTCTCACGAGCACACTTCTCCACCATCTTCCTTGATTGCATCCTCGTCCTCTATTGTTGATGAAAAAAAATTCCCTAAGCATTTCCTGGAGACCAATACTAGTGCCAGGATTTGGTCTAAGATATTTATCCAATACAATTCTATCAACTTTCCTCTTGCGTGAAATGCTTCTAGCAGGCCTTTTCTCTTCACATTCATCTTCATCCTGATGGGAAATCAACACGGGCGTGCAACACTGACACACTAAATAATAAACTTAAATAAAAAATAAAAACACACAAATATATTTATTTTGGTCCAATTCAAAATAGCTTACTCTAAACCTAATCCACCAATAAATAAATTTTTATAATTGTGACACTTTTAGAATGAGAAAAATCACTAAAAACTCCTACTTAAAACTTAATCAAAAACTCAATTATACATTTTTAATAGCTTACTCACTTAGCTATTCTCTTAATATCTAACTATCTGTGATTACTAAACCAAAATCAAAACATCTTATTTATAAGGATAAAACCCTTATTCTTTTAGTAAACCCTCAATGTGGGATATAAAACAAACTCAAACTCTTATAACTTCACTTAACTTTTGATGTGGGATTATGAGATTCAAAACAAACCCCAACAAATCCTCTTTTAACTTGAATCTCTAAACACTTCAATAGTATCTGTAAAACTGACTCACTTACCTTTCTTATTTTCTTTCTCAACAATTAAGCCTCCATCAAGCATGTACAAATAATTTTTTACCCTATTTTCTTGTAGAATTATACTACCAATATTGTATACTTTCAACCAATCATTATTACCATAGTATATGTACCCCTAATAAGCTAAATCACCCAAAGCAATCAAATTATAGTTACAACTCGATACATACCTTACATGACGAAGCGTCCTAACAACACCATCATGAGATCTAAGATGAACACTTTCAATGCCTTGAATCTGTACATTTTCATTGTTAATGGCCATAATATCCTCACATTTCACATTCTCTACCAACTCCACAAAACAACTTTTATTATTGCAGACATGAACTCTAGTAGCTAAATCTAAAACCCAACCTTTATCATATTTTTAAATCTGATTTTTATCCACAAAAGTCGTCAAAACAACATCATCATCATCAGACACAACAACAACAGTATCATTCTTTCTTTCATCCAATTTTTTTCATTATTCACCCTTTTGAAAGCAGCTATATCATTTCTCAGCTTCTTGCAACACATTTGGATATGTCCATTTTCACTATAATAATAACATTCAATGTCACTATAATCTCTGCCTTTTGATTTAGATTTTCTTCTTGATCTATTAACCCTCTTTTAATTTTTTCTATATCAAAACTCTCTACAACTAATGTATTCCCTCTAAGTAATGAGTTATATGTTTCCATAAACCTTTTATAGGATAGTCACATCATCTAATTTCAAAGTAAACTTACTCACCAACAAAGTGTGAACTAAAAGCCTATAAGATTTGAGCAAAGATAATAACGAAATTAAAGTCTTATTTTAATCATCTAACTTATCAACAGAAACCATCAACAATTGAGAAACCAATTTATTAAATTTATTCAGATTACGAAGACTCGTACTTTCTTTCATTTTCAGAGAATACAAATCTATTTTCAAACATAATATGTTAGTTAATGACTTCGATGCATAAATACCCTCAAGCTTAACCTACAAACTCTTCAGAGTACTCTTAGTCCACATATTATATTTTACCTCTTGGGCTAGCGCTAATATAATATTACTAAAAGTTTTCTTTTGAAGTCTATTTCAATTACTATTAGACATTCTCTTAGGCTTAAGACTCTTTAATGCTTGATTCAATATTTGTTGTAATAACAGATCTTGAATCATACTTTACCATAACATAAAATTACTTTTTTCACCAAAATAACGAAATCTCAAACTTGGGTATAAGCATACTAGACATACCTTCTTAAGATATCTTGAAATACTTGTTTTACAATCTCTTGGACCTGTATCTTTTTCTCGTGAACCTCGCTCTATTGAAAAATTAACACGCATGTGTAACACTGACACACAAAATAGTAAACTTAAATCAAGAATAAAAATATAAAAATATATTTGTTTCATCCAACCTAAAATGATCTATTCCAAATCTAATATGTGAGACTTTTAGAATGAGAAAAATCACTAAAAACTCTTTACTCAAAATTTAACCAAAAACTTAATTATATTATTTTAATAGTCTATTCACATAATTATTCTTTTGATATCTAATTATTTAGGATTATTAAACCAAAATTAAAACATCTTATTTATAAAGATGAAACCTCTTATATTTTTTCTAAACTCTCAATGTGAGATACAAAATAAACTTAAACTCTTATAACTTCATTTATGAGATTATGAGATTAAATTTAAATACCAATAAATCCCTGTACTCTTCTTCTTCTTAAGAGAATTCATACGAGGATCTATCTGCACTTAATCTCTTCATTCTTCTCTTTGCCTAGGTAAAACCTGCCTCAGATTCAAGTAGGAGGCTCTGCACAATGAAAACTGTATTGGAAGCATTTTGGAAAGATTGCAATGCACAATATTGGTGACAGCAAAAAGGGTTCTTTATTTAGATGCATCCAGTGCAGTGACATTTTTGAGCAGGAATAAAATCATTCATTGTTATACTATACATGGTTAACGTCAGGTTAGGAGGAATGAGGAGGCTGAGAGAGGATAAAAACCATGTACATACGTACTATGAGAAAATGACAAATCAGGAAAGAATGATTAGACATGTTTTTTTTTTTTAATCTTTTGAATTCTAGAAATGTCAAGAATGTTAAGTATTTAAGAGAAAAAAAATTAAACAAAATAAGAACAAAGAAAGGACCTTGTGTCGATTGAGAAGATTTTTCCACTTGCACTTGCACTGATCAAGGGTTCGGCTGCAGCCACTGTCACTCATTCTGACACTGACAATCTCCCAAAGGATCTTGTTGCGCTTGGCGGCGGTGAAGTCCCTTTCAAGCTCACCCCGTAAGAGGATCAGCTTCCGAGTCTCTTTCTGCCCTCACTGCCCGCCCCCCGCCCCCGCCCCCTAACATGCTGCTGCTTATTCGCTCCCCAACCCCAACCCCACCACTTAGGCATCCCCACCACCAAGCATTTCCCTTGCTCCTAGCAATCCTTCTTCCTTTTATTTGGGGTTTTCTCATCATTCAGCTCCCAGCCCCGCCTGGCTCCTACCCTTTATGCCATTTTACTAGTTTTTTAATTTTATTTTCGTTTTGATAATACAGCTTTTTATTGTTTTTGAATAAATAAAAATTCAAAAACACATAAACGCACGCACTTATTGCTCAACGATATTCTAAGGTGATATAGCTTTTTTTTTTAAACTTTTTTTCAAGTACAAAAAAAACACATTGTATTCAATGATTTTAAAGGTGTTTTTTTATAGGAACGGGTTTAAAAATTTTGTGGCCAATTAAAGTTTATATTTTTGGCTCACTGTTTGAATAATAGTTTTTAATAACTGTCAATAAAACAAAGATAAAATGAGTTATATGCTAATACCATATTATGGCCACTGATTTTAATTTCACGTATTTTTAACTCTAATAATGATCATACTTCCAAAAAAAAAAAACCTATAATAATGATTATAATTACACTTATTTATAACGCTACTAGCCATTGGTACAGGATCTCCTACTTTTGTAAAATTTCAATTCTCCATTTCACTGATATATAACTTTAATTTCATGCAATAAAATAAAATAAAACAATTTACATTTTTAATTAAAATAATTAGGTATTTCACAGGATAAAAGGTAATCCAGCTAAAACCGTGGCAATGTAAAAATTTTTCTTTTTGTTTTTAACCAATTTTCTGTTCAGACCAAAAAAAAATTGTCAGCTTCCAGAAACTGTCTTTCAATCAGGAAACCTCCACATCTTACGCTGCCCGCTTGAATACAAAAACAACCAGAGACCTCAAGAGGAACCAAAAGTTTGTAGCTTCACAAAAACGATTTTCATATCATTTCTAAAACACAATCTACATTGCTTGGACCACATTCTCAATGAAGCAACCAAGAAATTCATCTTTGTGTGTCAATTGAAAAGGACAAAAACTATAGTATTTTCAATTACAAAGTTCTTTGCAACTAACACAAAAAGCAAGACCACGAAAACAGCATCAAATTCCCCAAACTAGTATATCTCATCATCTGGAATATCAGGGGTGATGAATTTCCTTGGATCCTTCATCATTTCCTCCAAGTTTAGTCTTGGCTTCACTCTTTCTGGCACAGGGACCAATGGAATGATGCTATCTCTATCAATAACTCCATCAATCATTCCATATTCAACTGCTTCAATTGGAGACATATAGTGATCTCTATCAATATCCTTCTGGACTTGTTCAAACGAACGACCAGTAAAACCAGAAATTATTCTCGTCACATTATTCTTGTTATGCATAATTTCCCGTGCTTGGACTTCTACATCTTTAACTTGTCCACTAGCACCTCCTAGAGGTTGATGAATCATTATTCGTGTGTTTGGCATTGCAAGGCGCTTGCCTTTGGTGCCACCACCAAGGATAATAGAAGCTGTTGATGCTGCAATGCCAAGTGCAACCGTGGAAACATCAGCCCGGACAAGCTGCACTACATCATATATAGCCATAGTAGCACTGATACAAATAGCAAAAACAGAAGAACATTAGCAAAGGACAGACAACCAAGGTGGTACAATCAAGAAATCAAATAGTAAAAGACAAAATGTTGAAATGGAACCATTAACAGGAAAGTTTCTATTCTTTGTATATCACCAATCAAAGGGATGGGAAGGAGAATAGAGGGGAAAGAAGAGAGTAAATTACCCTTATTCGGATTGCACAACCAAGAAGAGGAAAGCAGAGGAAAGGTTGTGCAAGCAAGCTTATTTTTGGTTGATTGGTAAGGGAAGGAAATGGAAATTGATCATGTTCATTAGCAATTATTTTCTTCATATCTTTAGGGTTTAGGGTACGCTAAAATTTTGATTTAGGGTTGTGTCAGAGTAATTATGTGAGAAATTAAAAAAAAAAAGTTGATAAGGAATCCTTCCCTTCCAAATCTCTCCATTAGAGTTTTTGAAAGATGAAGGTTTGGACTTTGGAGGGCTTTTTGCACCAAAATCCTCCTATTCCTTCCCCATCCACTAAAACGTTTCCCTTACAAAAGAGGGTACCCTTCCCTCAATACAAACAAAGCCTTAAGCCCCAATGAAAATATAACATGTAACAATGCAGACATTTCTTATAGCCTACAATGATGACCTAAACTGCACTTATAAAGTTCCAAGAATATGCACACTTCGAAGCCAAATCTCCACTTCGACTGACCCAAGTGATACCCAAAGATTGCATAAGCTAAGGACTGGCCACCTTACCCAAGGAAAGGGCAGGTTAGAAGAAGATGAGGAAATGATTCAGCGGTCTCTTTAGACAGAAAACACCTATTGGGCATAATTTGGCCCTTTTTTTTAAGATTTGGAATAATAAAGGCACTAAGAAACTCGAGCTTGGTCATTAGTAGAAACAAATAATATATAATCACACCAATTGAACAATAAGATCATGTAATATCACATGCTAATTTAATGATGAAGGACGACTATTTATGCTTGGATGAAGCAACAGAATTTCCATTCCCAAGTTGATGGTGCAAACCAAGAGTTGTAATCGGGCTTGCTGGACATTTATATCATAGGCTCAACTTTGATTTGATATCTATTTTAGGCTATTAAAGTTAGGATTTACCTAACGAGTGCCCTAAGGGCACATTTTAAGGTAAACACATTAGAAACGTGTCTTTTTCTAATGCATTGTAACTATGACATTAACTATCAACTACTGCATTTAATACAAAATTATTACTATAAATAGTATTTTAACTAATTTTAAAGAGTGCCCTTAGGGCACTCATTTGCAAAACCCTTTTAAGTTATTTTTAGTAATTAGACTCACTTGCTTACCAAGTTCTAGGGCTAGGAAGCAGTCTGTAAATACAGATATAGGATGCTACCCCATAGAGTGGGGTTTATAAACCAGATAGATCTTGAAATCATTGCTATGAGGCTCCTTCAATAGGCAATATCAGTAAAGTTGTAATGCCCTAATCCAAGGAGAATACCACTCCATTAATTAAAATTGCCATATCATTTCTAAGATCCTATCCAATAGTGTGATACTAGTTGAAGATCAAATAATAGTCATTATTCAGTTTGGTAAGGGCATATGAAAGTGATATCGAAAAAGATACCTTCAGACAGAATTTTTGCTATAAAGTAACTCACCAAGTTATTAGTTGTCAGCTCAAGAAATTACCATTGAACAAGACGACAGCCTTCAAAGAAGAATAAGTCCATTTGTGATTTCTCCTCTCTTTTTTTTCTTTAAAAAAAAAAAAACCTACCCCTTGATAAAATGTCTGATATGTATTTCCCAGATATATAGTAAAAATTTCTCTCTTTCCCAGTCAGAAAACACAGGCCGGCATCAACTGTGACCTTTTTTTATCATCATAGAATGAAGAACGTGTATGCCTACATAAATAACTGGACCTACCACCATGATTAGGAGGAAGGATGACAAGACAGTTCAAACATTAATGAAACTTACAATTTTTTCGTTAGCTAATTTTATTGAAAATTATGATTTCAGAATTGGTCATCATCAGTTAAGAATTTACTTTATCAGGGTTTGGCTGGCAAAAACATTGCTGGAAGATAAAGATTATGATGCTGGAATTTTCCAGTATGGGCAAGGTTAAAGTTGATTTAGGGTTAGTAGTTTAAAGGGAAAGAGAATATCTGTGTATAGGGTTTATTAAAGCTTTGAAGAGATGAAGGTTCAGAAAATATATACATATATATATATGGCAAGAAAAATGGATTTATCTTATTAGCTGTTGTTGACAATGAACACTAATTTGACGTACTTCTTCTAGCCTCATGTCAGGACTCTTATAAATGCCTCTACAGTCTACATGCAACAAGGTCTTTCCTATATAAAAAAACAGCAAAGTCATTCTGGAAATTAACAACACAAAAACAAAGTGACTTTGAAATTTTCAAAATGTATTCACTACAGACATCAAGGCTCCCTTTGGTTCACAACATGGTGAAAACATTTCCTCTTCTTCGTGGAATACAGGGAAATGTTTTCTATTCTTTGAACAACATGGTGAAATGTATTTCCCACTGTTTGGAATGCAATGGGAAATTTTTACTGTTAACATCAAATCTCATGTACTCATTAAGACATTGCTAGCTTTTCTATCGTGCTTAAGACATCAGTTTATCATCTCATCACCCATAAAAACATATATTAAGTTCAAGAACCAATTTATTCATAACTTCAAGATCTTATTGGTTAGGAACAAAGAAAAGAGAAAGGAGGTGCCCAACAGAAGTGACATCACCAAGAGGCTTCTGATACAAAAGAAAGAAAGGAAAAAACTTAGTTAAGCAAGGAAAATAAGTTCCCAAAGTTGTTTTCCTGATTTCTCCCAATGTTTTTCCACTGAGAAAAAGTTATTTTTTGTTGACCACATTTTTTGGTTTACCAAATTCTTGAAAATGCAGAACACAACTTCAATAACCAAACATTATGTCCTAATTTGAAATTAGGAGGCAATAACTTCATGAATTTTTGGGTCTGATGGCAGGAATGAGAAGATAATATAAAAAAATCAACTTTTGCACTGGGGCGAATAAAAACATTCCACATAGGCAATCCTCATTGAGGAAAACTTACAAGGACTCAAATAGAGGCCTTAAAAGATGGAATTCAGTAAGATAGTAGAGAAACATATAAAAATCTACCCATAAAGGCATATGTATTTCTAAATTACTTTAAAAAATATCCTAGCATGACATCTGAACAAGAAGAAAGATAACATACTTGACCAAATAATAAAATACTTGCTAACATGGTGAAACAAATTTTGACACAATATGTACACATCCAAGCCCAACGATCTTGTCAGAAATTCAAATAAATAGAAGACAAAAAAAGAAAGAGCTAATGAAAAGGTTATGAGATAATAAATGCAAAAGAAGTTTAAAGATTAAGCATATAACTATTCCAAATCCCAACTGCAAAATTTTCAAAAACCACCAAGAAGTTACAAACTTAAACAAAGTAGTAATTTTCAAGGTTCCAAATAAAGACATTACAAGACACTACAAGGCAAAGACAAAATGTAATAACATTTAATTTCCCATATAAAATTAGGGAATTCATCTAGTGAATTTTTAAAGAAGCCCTGTGGCATCTTTGATAAGATTGGTTTTGGCTCAAGTCTACCAATTAGGAGTACCCCTTAATATGTAGAAGACCAAGAAACTTCAAGTAATTTTTACTATGTTGTCCACGCTAGTTGTTAACATTCCAAAGAATGAAAGCATGTTAAGATTTAAGAATATGTAGGCTATAGGATATAGAAGCACAGGAAGCTAAGAAGAAACCTGTGAAAAACACTTTCTTGAAAAGTTGAGAAACCAATAAAATATGAAGTACCCTAATTTTGCAAGGAAAGACAGGGTACCGAGCAGATGCAGCAGAAAAAGTGTTTTGCAATTGATAAGGAGAAACCAACACAATTATCCTTTTCTCTTGCTATTAACTGTTGACTTGTGAACAACATAAGCATCTAAATTGCAGCATAAACTATTGTAGCAAACTCTCCTCCATACTCCATAGGTGTAAAAAAAAAAACCCAAGTGAAAAACTGACCAGCAGTATCTGGGTTAATCGGCAAAGGGGTTAAGGCATTAAACAATATAAAAGCCGTGAAAAAAGGCATACCTCAAAGAACCACCAGGGGAATTAATGAAGAGTCTGATATCTTTATTAGGGTCCTGAGCATCCAAAAGCAGCAACTGATTGATAATGGCATCGGCGACAAAATCATCAATGTAGTTACCTAGGAAAACAATGCGCTCCTTGAGCAGTAAACCCATAGCGTCAGCTTCCGCCCCTCGCATAGCGGTGGCGGGGCTCTGAGGGGCTGACAATTTTAGGCACTTAGGAGTGGTTTTCAGTTTGACAGATGAAGAAAGGGGTTTGGGTGTGAAACACAAAAAGGAAGGCTTAGGGTTTGGGAAAGTAAGAGACGGTTTATGTTTAAGTTTAAGATTAAGAGATGACAAGGAAGGGGTTAGAGGAGATGAGAGCGAGAGCAAGTCCATGGTGTGTTTGTGGAGTGAGAGACCCGGATAAACTCCGACTCAAGCCGCGACTCTTTTTCCTGTTGATTTCACCGCAAATACCAACTTGCTTATTGTATTATTATCTTCTTTGTGAATTTGTGATTTTTTCTTTCTTCTCTTAAACTCCTCCCGAGTCTAATTAGTGGAAAAGATTATGAACGAATATTTTTATTGTGTAAAATTTCAGAAAAATTTTAAATTTTTTTATATTTTTATATGGTTATTTTATTTTAAAATTATATTTTTATATAGATATTTTTATTAAAAAATTTTAAAAAATCTAATATTAAATAATTATTAATTAAACTTAAATTATAAATAATATTTTCAATAATTTTTATATAATATTAATTTATTCATCAAACTCCATCATTCTATTAATTTAAATTTTTATTAATATTTTATTAAATTTTTTATAATAAAATTTATAAATTTCAGATAAATAACTTTATTTAAATCCTATCCTAATCAATTCAATTGTTTTCTTTTACAAAATATTAGAATGCATCTCCTTATAATATTTATTTTTTCTTTTAATATATATATATATATATTAAATGATCAAAAATTTTATTTTATAAATAAATAAATATATATATACAAACAACCGTCATATTAATTCAATAAATTTTTTTAACTTAATCTAAATATTAATTTTCTTTTAAAATATTTGTAGAAAAGAATAATTTTTGTTTATAAATTTAAAATATCCATACATTCGAATATTTGTAAAATTATCAACAAATTAAATCACAATAAATTTATAAGATCAAAATTTAACCATCATAAATTGAAAATTGTTTTAAATGTTGTAATCATAAATAACAAAATTGATACAACAAAAATATTATTTATGAAATATTTTTTTAACCATAACTTGGGAATAAAAAAATAAATTATAAGTGTTAAAATTCAAACTTTAAGTTATTAAATATTACATCTTAAAATATTATATAATCCAAATAAATTAAACTATGAATTCAAAACCATCTCTATTTGTAACACATTTTAAAGTGATTTCATTAGGAAGGTTTAAAAATTTGTTGGTGTAATTTATTTTTTAAATTTTTTATATGTATTAATAGATTTTTTTTGTTATTAAGAAAAATATAAATTGATAACTTTTTACATTTTGTAATTTGCGTACAAATCATATTACATCATAAATTTTTCTAAAGAATGTATCTAGAAAAAAGGAAAATAAATAAAGAAGAAAAATATATAATAGTGAAAAGGTTTCACACTTTTTTTCCCTTGTTTTTCTTTTACAAAAAAATCTAAAACTTTTTGCATAAGTTCCAATTAGAAAACAATGATCAAGAAAAGAAAGGAAAATAACCACACAAAAAAAGGTTCAAAAAAAAAAAAAACTAAAACCATAAAAAATTCAAAATGTATGTCAATCTTTATAACTTATAACATCCAAAATTTCTCATAAACTTTTAATATTTGATTTTTTTGAAAAAATTTAGGTTATCTTTTTCTGAAAAAAATCTAAAAAAGAAAATAAATATATGAAAATGAAATATGAGAAAAAATAAGAATGATGAAACAAATTCATATTAAAATTTGTTATGATTTAATATGTTGTATGGGTATTTTCTAATGCACTGTAAAATGCTTTGATTTTTTATTTTGGTTAATGGATATTGAAATTTCTACCAAAATAAAAACATTTTTTTATCAGGGGAAAACCGAATTCTTTTTAAAGGAAAAAAGAGAAAAGAAAGAGAAAGACAGTTTTGCGTGGGCTGGTCTGGATTGGTTTAGACAAGCGTTGGCTTGTCAGTACAGGCTTAGTGACGGCCCGTCAGCCCATCAGCAAGAGAATCTAAACGTTGTGGAAAGTTATATAAAGAATGCCAAAACCGAAAAGAATAGGGTGTCGGGTTAGGTCAGGCTAGAGTCTGGAATCGTGGAAATTTCTTTTGCATAGCGACAGCCCTGTTTTCCTCTGTTTTTAGGGTTTTCTTAGTGATACAAAGTCTCCTCCTGATTTCGTAAATATACATATATATATGTTCTCTCGGAACCCTTTCCAAATCAATCTAGGATTTGTCTGATTACGCTGTAATTGCTTATAACTCAATTGATCAACTATGTTTGTATTGTCTTCTCCATTGATGACTTGCATTGTGATATTCCAAAACCTGCGTGTATTTGGTCCTGGTTTGAATCCTTTTTCTCCTTATTGCATTGCTAATCATTCCCTTGCTTCTCGCTAATTTTAGGTATCCTCCTTTTCTTCTCTATCATGTAATTCTTCCCCTCCCCCTCTTCCTCTTCAGCTATCAGGGAAATCTTTTTTTTAAAAATTTCATCTCACTGTGAAATTCCACCGCTTTACGACAATATCATGTAATTCTGCTCTTAGTCAATCAATCAATCTTGGTCAAGTTTTGGGGGATTTTTCTTTTTTCTTTCCTTAGTTTCGAAGAAAAAAATCTGAAACGATATTGGTTGGATTTTGCAATTGATTGGAAGAATATGCCCCAAGAGCATTCCTTGCGGAGAAATTTGTCAAGAAGGCGATCCTTTAGGTCTGGGGTTGATAGGGATGATAGGGGTTGGACAATGCTCCATGTCGGAGCCCGAAAAGGTGACCTCAATCAGGTATCTTTCTTTCTTTGTATTTTTTTCCACCTTATTCTTCTTCTTAACCATTTTATAACTGGTTTTTAACTAGTAGTTGCTTATGTTTTATGCTTTCATGAATCATGATAATCGTCGCCGCATATAATATCTACCTTTTGATGGATCAGTAAGATATTTACTGCTAGGGCTTCTACCGTTGTTTACGAAAAGAGATGCTTCATGCTTTTTAGGTTAGATATTTGTTCTTTGATTTATTACTCTTCCATTCTTGCATTTTATCAGAAATATTCATTCTACCTGGATTTTATATATTGGGAGGAATGACTCCCAATTAGCTCTTCTGTAATTTATTTTTGTGGGATTCCCATGGGCCGTATCCCCTCATCAGTTGTTTTTACCACTTACTTATTTTCTTGATCTTCACTAGATTCCCATATCCTTGTTATGTGTTTAAGCTTCGTTGTTACCGGGTTTTTATTTTTATTTTTGTATATTATTTGTGTTTCTTGCAAAACGGTTTGCTGCTTGAACTCCCCTAGCCCATGGAATGTTGATCTAAGATTCCTTGGAACAGGTCAAGCAACTCCTCGATGAAGGAATGGATGTAAATGTGGCCGCATGGGGCCCCAAATCTAAAGGTGTCACCCCACTCCATCTTGCTGCCGAGGGTGGCCACCTTCAAGTAATGGATGAACTTCTTGAACGTGGTGCTAATATTGATGCAAGAACTAAAGGTGCTTGTGGTTGTAAGTGTCTTAATCTCACATTTTGCTATTCTGTTATTTTCATTTACTAACTACCAAAATTAAAATTTTGTGTTGTGGATAACTCTATAGTCTGGCAAATACATAAATACAAAAACTACAAGTTAATTTGGGCTATGCGAACCACTAACTTTTAATTCCACAGTTGAACTTCGTTAATTAGATTATAATTGGTGACTTAAATTTAGCTTGATGAACTGGATATCTTCTTCAAAGATTTCCTCAATTTAAGCGTCAGTTCACATCAAACGCATCAAAACAATCAACTGTATATTGCAGTAACTACCAAAACCCATAAAAAAACCAACGTCATCATTACTGGTTTAGGCCAAAAGCTTAGCCTCCACTGAGCCCAACATTGCAGTTCTATTGTCTTTATGTCATGAGTTGTACTTGTGTACCATTTTTCCTGTTATTTTCACTCTTGCTTTCTTGCAAACTGTGATTCATTTTTTAACAAGAACGTTTGAAAGAATTTTAAGGTGATGGTCACATGTAATCTGGATGCAGATTAGATTTTCATTTTTCATGTTTTTGTGCATAATTGACAAAATTCAATTTGACATATAGAAGACTTGCTAATTCATGATGATTTGCGCATGTATTATGGTTATATATACTAGCGGAGCTCACAGTACTTACAGTATTGATGGCCTGGCAGGGCAACATCAAGTTAGTGAATGAAATTGTGGGGTTTGATATTACAAAAATTGAAACTTCAGGATTCGATATAAAACAGAGGCCTAGATGTAATGCTACTGATTTAATTACCCCTTATTTTTTGTTCAGCTTGCAATTCTCTTATTCCATTCTGATTATTGAACTCAGGGACACCACTTCATGCCGCAGCTAAAGAAAGAAAGAAAGAAGCAGTCAAGTTCCTGATAGAGAATGGGGCATTTTTGCCAGATGACATCAATGACAGCAGATTTAATCCACCACTTCATTACTGCCCTGGCCTTGAATGGGCATACGAGGAGATGAAGCGTCTTCAAAGAGAGAGCTTATCAGCCGGGGAGGCATCATATAGCTCTGAAAGTTGATGCTCTATCATCACAACGGTCTTGTTGCACATGTTTGGACTCTGGTGCTTTCATTTTATCTCCGAACTATTGGCTTAAGTGATGCTTTAGCCAATGCTTTTGTTTTTCATGGCTCTGTTGCATACTTGTATCTGTTTGATTTTCAAGCCTGCGTCTTTTCCATATGATGCCAATAAAGTACCTACATGCTTATGATGCCTATTTGACCCTGTGAAACTGCGCTGTCAGAATTCAATATTTTGCGCTCTCACTTGCAAAAATGAAAACCTTTGAAAATATAATTCGTTTTTAAATATAGTACTATACTTAAAAGTAGGTTTTTTTCCAGTCAAATGTAAGGATCACGTTTGCCAAATCTCTCTCCTTCTTTTATCTTTATGTTTAGTGCACAAGTTTAAAATAAAATAAAATAATATTATGAATAAAATTATATTAAATAATATAATTTTATTTTATGTTTGATTTATGAAAGTATTAAGATAAGATAATTTATTTATCAGTTAAAATTATCTATTTTTAAAATTTTTACAATTAACATTTTAAAATATCGATATAATTTTTAAATATATAATAAAATATGTAAATTTAATAATAATTTTTTTTTACTATAAGATAATTTAATCATTTTATATTAAGAGAATAATTAATCTTTCTTTTAATTTATCTTTTTTTTAAAATACAAATCAAACATGCGATAAAATAATTATCATTTTATTTTATTCATCATCTTATATATTAAACATAGTCTTAAATTCTCTTATTATTAGTAGGCAAATATGAAACTATTAAAACTCGGATTGATCTCCAGGAGTTTACATATGTGCAGTGTAGAAAATTGAAGCTCTAGAGTACAATAATGCTGAGAGAAGGTTGGCATAAAGGATTTGGTTGCCCTCCTCCGCTGAAAAGTTTATTCTAGCTCATTATAAAGTTAAATTTCTTTATAATGATATTTAAAAAAAAACAAATATAACAAACAATTAAATATTAACCAAATGAAGCCTTAAGTAGTGAGTAAGGAGCAATAGAAGACAAGTTAATCGTTGAAGGAGTAAATTGTGCTCGTTAATAATGAGATACCAAACCATAAGTTAGAGTGAAGCTCATATCAGACTCAGACGGACGCAGTGGCTTTGGAGGTGAATTATGAATATGGTGATGTTTGTCTTTGGTTCTGAAAGAGAATTATATTCCACGATTAAGGTGGGCTCGATCCGAGTTCATAGGGTCGAATTTAAAAAAAAAAAATTATATTTTGAATTGGGTCGAATTCGAATTTTAAATAAATCCGATTTGAAAATATATAAAAATAATTTTTTAAATTATCTTTTTATTTATATATATTTATATAATTATATATTTAAATATTTATATTTAAAAAATAATATTTTATTAATTTCGAATCAAATCGAATTTAAATATAAAAAAAAATTAAATTTTAAATCAAATTAAAATCAAATTTAACAAATATAAAATTAAATTGAATCCAAAACAAAACAAAAATTCACCTCTGTTGCCAACCCTAGACAACATCATTTTCATAATTACGAAGTGCATCTAAAACTTCTAGAGACGGTTCAACTACTTGCTCATTTCGCAATGCATTTTCTCAAAAAAAGACAAAATTTCACTTTCTCGACCAGATAATAATACCTAAAACAATGACAATGAGTCTTTTAATTCCAAAAAATAGTTCTGGAAGTAGTGTAAATTTTCATGGCTCCGCAAGGTTCCGTATTCCTTCTGAGAACATCATTCAATGATCAAACAAACAAGTTGTCAACAAAGAAATATCAATTTCAGTGTCGTCTACAGTGCATTTTGTTCCGATAATCGACAAATTTTCACTTTCGTTTCTATACGTCTCAAAGAAGATCGAAAAAAAATTTTTCAGTGAATTTTCCAATACGGCAACTAGTAGTTGAGCAAAAACAGATCATTCCAAACCCGAGGACGCCAGGCCATTGTCGCCAATTAAAAATCAAGGCGGCTCATCCTGGGCAAGACATGAACCGCCAACGGTTCCAACCCCGACGGCCTCTGCACTACCCAGAATCTGGGTGGCGCCACCACCACATCGATGACTAGAATCTCACCGTCACCGCAAATAACGCATAGTCTTCCAGCAGCAGCAGCCATTTGGCGTGCCCCTTTAAGCCTCTCCGACTCCATTATCTCCCCCCAATCATCGCTGTCTTGGTTATACCTCGTGAGTACTCCCTTACCCTCGTCCACAGCGTATAATACTTCCTCTTCCATGGCAGCTACGGGTCCTCTCCAGCCAGCCACCATGCCCTCCGGCATGTTTTCCCATATGTCATTCTCTACATCGTAAACAGTCCCTTGTTTAGCCACGTTCACCATACACAGCTTCCGTCTCCAACCAACTGCGTCGATGGCGTCTCTGCTGAATCTCCCGTCTTTCAATTGTCTCATCTTCTTCCATCTGGTGTCATTCATTTCATCGTCCTCCAAGTCCCACCTCTCCAAAGACCTAGCTACGTCCGTGGAGAAGTTGGATCCAATCCCACTAGCCACGTAAATGGTGGGGCCAGATGCCCCTGCTGCACACCAGCGACGCGGAGTGGCCATTGCAGGACCCGACCTCCATGAGCGAGAGAGTGGAGAGAATATGAGGGGGTGAGAGAGGGCTGGATTAAAATTGGGGGCAGTTGCGGCTAAAAGGACAAGATTACCAGAGACTGAAATGGATTGAACAGGGAGGTTGCGGGATATGAAAGCGGGGTGACGCACAAGGAGACGAAGAGGGCCAGGGGGTGGAGGGACCGCTTCCCACTTGGACGACATCGGATCAAAGCTCAACAACTGGATTTCATTACTTGATGATGAGAAGAGAGTGTAGAGAGAGGGGAAAGGAGGAACAATAGGCGAGTAGATTACGCGCCGCCATGACCGGCAAATGGAGTAAAGCAAGGAAGGATGAACACCCGAGAGGCACAGCTCAGCAACGTGATCCGGCAGGCGTGGTATTAGAGGCTGCTCTTGCAGTTCCTGGTGGTTGCGGTGGGCTACCAGCTTTTGACGTTTCCTGGGGTTGGGTGATTTGCCCATTAAGGAAGGTAAAGCCGACAGGAAGGGAAGCTATTTGGAGTCAAGACTGGGGAGCTTTAGATGAGGCTCTTTTCATTGTCCTATGGGAAAGGCTCTTCCTTCTATTAAAAAAAAAAAACAGGATAAAGAGTTGTCATTGGTGGAGAAGTGGGAGATTGTCAGTCTATACTCGTACACCTCAAATAAATCGTAAAAGTTGGGGTTTGGGCTCTTTCTCTCTTTCTTAATTGCCGTGTGTTATTTTGATTTACATGGGTTAAATAGCATTCTTTGTCATTAAATTTTATTTTGCTTTTTAATTTTAAAAGTTTTAATTGAATTTTTAATTATTTAAAATTAATTCTACTATGATATTTTTATTTATAAAATCATTTATATTGATAATAAATATCAATTAACATCATCAAATAGCATCCATTACGTTTCACGTGATAAAAAATAAATTAAAATAAAACTTTTTCAAATTTTAAAAACTAATAATTCATATATATATTATATATATAATTCATGTATATTTTGAATGAAAGATAAGATTAAGAAGCGCATTAATTTGATGCACCGAACAAAACCAAACAGCTTGCTTTTGAAAATAAATGCAATACCTTCACATCTACATCTAAGTTAGTAAATGCTGTGGGGTCGAACTCATTAAAAAGGCCACTGCCCCATTAAATTATATTGCAGTAATAGATAAACAAAATAAATACCAACATTCGTCGTCATGCATGAAATCACAAAAGAGTGTTTTGTCGGTTTATGATAAATAAATACATAAATGTAGGAAGCAAGGAAGTTAGTACTTACTAATGACATTAACTAGAAATTAGCCCCTTTCGCCGGGGTATAGCTTCCTATATTTTTATGTTAAAAATAATAAATAAAATATTAAAAAATAAATAAAATAATAAAAAATAATTTTGAGAATAATACTTTCTTAAAAATTACTATATTTTTAGAATACAATAAAATTTTAAAACTTTGTAAGTAAAAGTTATGAAAATGATTATATTTAAATATTTATTTATAATGAATGAATAAGAATAAATTTTTATTCAAATGGTTATGATTTTTGTAAAATTATAACATTCATGAATAAAAATTTATTTATATTCAAATAATTATAATAATTTGTTATATGATAATTATTATAACATTTAGATTCATGAATCTATCATTATATATAGTTTAAGGAGTCGCCATTAATTTATTTTTTTTTATAGATATGATTGGACACTTAATTGAATCTGTCATATTTTTAAAAATATTCTCAAATTTGATTTAGGTATCTTTAAAAGATAGATTAAATATCTATGAAATTATAATTAAGTATGAAAGTACGATTACATATGAAGAAGATTATAACGCCTATATTAAATGATGATACCAACTTGATGCTATTCATTAAGCTTAAAAAATCTTATCAGATAATTAATTATTGATAATTGTCATTAATTTACTCAAATACTTTTGTCAAAAAATTAAGAGAATTCTCTTATTTCAAAAGTATACAATAAACTACTGTTTATTTAGCAAAGGTTTCATCATTGGATTATTTAAAAGAATTATATTATAAGATTAACTTTTTCTAATAATTCCTTTTTGTTATTTTATTTTAGAAAAAATAATATTTTATTTAAAGAGAAATTGATACTTTCGATATTTTTTTTATCTATTTTTGAAATACTTTTTATTTTAAGAAAATAGATATTTTGACTTTTCCTTAAAACATTTCTTTTTGAAATATATTTTATTTAAAAAAAATTGATATTTCAATTTTTCCTCAAACAATTTTTTTAAATATTTTTTGTTTATAGAAAATTAATACTTCAACTTTTCTTCAAAACTATTTTTTATAATACTCCAATTTTTTCTTAAAGCATTTTTAAATTTTTTTTGTTTAAAAAAATTGATACTTTAATTTTTTTAAATATTTATTTTTAAGATTCTTTATTTTTAAGAAAAATCGATACTTCAATTTTCCTCAAGAAACATTTTTTTTTATTTTTTTAAGGAAATTTGATACTTTAAGTTCTTTTTTTTTACTTTTTAAGAAAATTAATACTTCAACTTTTTCAACAAAAATTTTTTTTTTGAATTTTTTGTTTTTTCAAAACTATTTTTTAAATATTTTTATTATTTTTCATTTAAAATTTGAATACTTTCATTTTCCTTACATTTTTAATTTTTATTTTAAATATTTTAATTATCTTATAAAATATTGGAAAAAAAACTTATACATAAAGAAATAAATACTATTGATTTATGAAAAATGAATAGAAATAAATAAATAAATAAACAAGTAAAATAAGAAAAAAATAAACCTTAGCTTACTTTCGATCGACTTGAACTTGGCATAACTCTAAAAATAGATGAAGGTTGAAGCAGCTTAAAGTACAGTTTGGCTCGATGACTCAGCAATGGCTCAATGAGATAGGCAAACAAGTCGAGGCGTTAAGGTTAGATCAAACCTTGGGGGTGACATACAGATCCTACAATATTTAAAAACCAAAATGCTCTTGTTTCACGCCTATATAAAAGGCAAAAATATTCTTTTTTCCTTTAGATATTCCATTACTTCATCTCCCTCCTCTTATCATTTTTCTTTGTGTCTCTCTCTAAAAAATGAAAAACATCGGTTGAATTTCATCAATTTTTGGATAATAGTCTCCTGAATCAAGATTTTTTCGTCAAAAAATTCAAGTTTCGTTGTGAAATTTCACCATATTTTAAATTTTTCAAAATTTCCTAGAAAAAAATCCCAAAAAAAAATGCTTAATCACCTTTATACTTCATGGGATCCTTCAAAATACCAACTAGAGCCTAAAACAAAAAAAAAAAAAAAACCCAAAAACCTATGCTAGAAAACTAATCTAATCTTAAAAAAATATATATGTTTTTTTGACTACTGTGTTTCATTTTCTATCTTTTTATCCTTTAATTGTGTCTTATGTGATCATTAGTTTATATAAGGATTAAGCTGTAAGGATTATGCCCTATATCAACAGGAAAATTCAAAACTTAAAATCCTCTTTAAAATAAAAAAATCCTATCCTATTCATCCATTTAGTTTGGTTTAAAAGAAAATTCATTTTTATCGTAATTTCAAATTTTAATTACCTTTTATCGCAGTATTTCATTCAAACTAAATCTCTATTTTTATTTATATTTTATTCTTTTTATATTCATCTAATTTTTATCTAAACACAACAATAGGAAACGGATCAAGATCTAAAACCTACCCTAAAAAATGGGTATCTACAATCATAATTATTTTCGTTCAATATAATTATTAAAAGTATGGATAAAATTAAATTTATTTATCAATAATTAAATTTTTTTATCAAACATGGGATACAATCACATTTTAACTATAAAAAAAATCAATACACATGAAATATTATAAAATATTAAAAGTTTAAAAAATTTAAATATAATATAATATTTATTATTATTATTATTATTAAGTTTTTGTATCATATTAAAAGCGTTGTAATTTAATATTAATTTGAATAATTATATGATTTTTTAATTTATCATATATTGTAATATTTTAAAAAATAATAGAACAAACTTTATAATTTTTAATGAAATATTTTTGATATTTTATTTTTATAAATATATTTATTTATTTATTTATTATTATTTTTTAAAATTTAAAAAATGTATTTATTATAGATAATAAATGAAAACTTTTATGTCTTGATATATTTTTTTATTTGACAATCAATTGTGCAGTCCAATCATATTATAGATTGTCCCTACTAGAAGATAGCTTTAATAGTATTTTATATTATTATTATTGATTACGATGACGATTAATTTATTGGTGATTATTGATTATTGTTATTATATATTTTTTATCTTTGTAAAATTTTCACAAAAATATTTAGTTATAAAAAATTAAAGGAAAAAATTAAAAGAAAGAAAATAAAAAAATCTCAATTATGTTTTTTCTTTTTTTCCTTTCATTTTTTGTAACTTATTTTATAAAAAATGCTTATTCTAAAAAATGAGAGGAAAAATTAATAAGAGGAAAAATAAAAAGTGTACACCTTTCCTTTTCTTTTTATTTTATTTTTCTTATATTTTTTAATTTTGTTTTTAAGAAAATATAAAAAAGTTATTACAAAACTAAAAAAATAAATAAAAAAGAAATTGTGAGTAGTTGTCATTCAATTAATTCCACTATATTTTCTATTTTTATTTTTAAGAAAAAAATAAAAGAATCCTAAAATTAAAAAGGTAAATAAAAATTGTATTGACTAATTAAATGATAAATGTCACTCAATTTAGCTCCAATTAATTCCAAAATTAAAAAAGTAGCATTAAATTATCAAAAGACAACTTAAGACTTCTTTTTAATATTAAGAATATAAATTTTAGATTGAGCTTTTGTCATTGCTCATGCCTCTTTCCCACCTCATCCCTATCTTCCTTCAACTCTTCAGTTTCCAAACATCCCGTGACATCCACATTTCCCATTTTTCTTTGCTTCATCTTTCCTTTTTTTTTTTTTTTTTCATTATCCAAATATTACTAGTAACACGTGGTATATGTATATTTAGTAGTAGTACTTTTATATATTTGCATAAATGCGAACAAGTTTAAAAGGAAAAATGATACTAATTTTAATTCTCAATTTCTTAAGATTAAAGAATCGTGACATTTGTTTGCTTAAGTTCCTTATGATATGATTATATTAAAATAATAGCAATAAATTTAACTCAAAATTTTTAAATCTAAAAATTTTGGTTCATGAAACATAAGAAAATCATTTTTTTCATTATGTAGTTTAAGAGCATTGAATTTTTACATGTAAAAACTAATTAGTGAATCAAATTTAATTTAATTAATTCATAGAATTATTTTTAAAAATTGATATCAAATAAATCTAAGATTTCTATCACAAAGCTGTAACATGCTTTATAAAAAATAAATAAACAAATAAACAAGGTAGACCCAACTCCTTATGAAATCAATTACATTACATTTGTACTAAGCATTTTGCAGAAACAAAAGAAATTATCTAAAGGCCCAAGCCGGATTAAGCTCCAAGTTAGAAGAAAGCCCAAAGTCTGGCCTCATTCGGGCCACTCATTTGGACACCTAATCACGTTGTCAGACATCGGCCTAAAAAGAAGCCGTTTAAGAAACAATAAACAAAAGTCCGGGGTACGAAAAAGCCGAAAGACGAAGAGAGGAAAGAGATGACGCGAGGAAAGCAGAAGATCGAAGCGCAGAGGCGAAATGCGGAGAAGAATCAAAAGCCAAAGGGTTCTCAGCTGGAAGCGAGAGCTGTTGCCCTCAAAGCCAGCTGCCCCATCTGCAAGGTTTTTTTTTTTTTTAATTAAAATTAAATGGTCATTTCAATTCAATTTTATTCGACTCCGCATATCGGCCTTTGATATTGATGGTGATTTTATTTTGTTTTCGCATTTTGAAACGTCGTCTAATAGTAGTATGACTTATAGTATCCCGCCTGAAACTAATTAATTAATAAGTATAGACTATAGATGGACGGGGGCAACAAACTGACCCACTTTCTTTCTTCTTCCCCTTGTATTGTAGAAATTGATTGATCATTGATGGATGGCATGCATTTCAAATAGAAATCATAAAAAAAAAAAATGATTTTTTTCTTTCTTGCTTGGACTCAGCTTCACCCAAGTGCTTCAACTATTGCCTACTTATATTAATAACTATAATAATACTAGTTATTACCAATAAATGTTGGTCTTCACTAGTATTTTACTGCTATCAGTTTGACTTGCTACACCACCTCTGTTGCATGTGAGCTAATACTATAGCTAACACTTTTGCCTTGCACTACAATCGGCCTCATATTCATCTTCATATTCTCTGACTCCAAGGGTAGGCTTGGTGACATTATTTAAGGATCCTGTTTCCTTGTTTCGGTTAGAAAGGGACTTTTTTTTAAAGATTCTTGAGGATTTATACAGCTGATTCAAAAGATGCCTAGGAAAGTGATATCTCCATTCTTTTGACTTCCCAGAACTCCCTTTTGTAGTTTTATCCATATATGCATGCTATTCAAAAGGATGCTGCGAGCATATCTCAGTTAACACTAACTGTATTTCTTAATAGAGTCCGTAGACCAGAAGACCTTATGGTTAGGTGGAGATTTGCAAGTAGTTTATTATTTTTTTCCACTTTTAGATTTATATTTTGAATATGCGCTTTTTCTTTTCTGTTACTATTTTTTTTGGTTTTGTGACGTAAATGATGTTGCGGTGGGTGCCTGTTTTATTTAAGTTTCTCTTGAATTTAAAGGTTAGCACTTAGTATGGTGGAAGCTATGGGAAGGGGGTGATTTCATGGTGGTTCATTGGCAGTAGAATGAAATCGGAATTTGATAGTTTCTAGTTCTTTAAAATGACATCAGTTTTTAGAAGCACATATTGAAAAATTCCAATATGAAGAAAAAGAATAGTTAACAAAACCTAGATTTTTGAAAATCTTAATTACTGTATTTTGAATGCTTCTTGTTAAAATTTGATAAAATTATCAAATGGTTCATCCAAACACACCGTGAGATAATTAAGGAAAGGCCACGTACCTCCAAAAACATAAGCAGTTAAAATATTATAATTAATATGATTAGAGCACCTTGTTCATTAAGAAGCCAATTAACTTATGTACATGCATTCACCAGTTCTGCTCCAGGGTGGATGGATTGATTATATTTAGAAGGAACAGGCTCTTTCACATAAGTAGGAACTTTTTGTACATTTAACCAACAGAAATTTTCACTTTTTGATTCGATTACCTTCCTCTACAAATGTGGAAGGATATAAAGAAAACTAAGAATGATAAGTTGAGGTTTTTTTTTTTCTTTTATAGAGCATGAGCTGCGGAAAACTTGATAAACTTCCCTACGCTTTTGTTATTATATTTTTGTTATTAAATAGATATAACAGGAGTAAGACTAAGAAGAAGGGGTGATCTGTCAGAATTAAAAGGGTAAGCAATTTTGTGGACACTATTGTTGCTGCCTTTCTCTTTGAACCTATTTTGCCTCTCTGATGAAATCTGGCAGAATATGTGGAAGAAAATAGTACATATAACAGGTTGTGGAAGTCCCTGAATTGTGATAATTGATGCGACATTGATAGTTGTATGTTGCTGGTTGCTATGCGTAGACAGTTTGAATTGCATTGTAAAACATGTGGCTGTAGGTCAACTTGGCTTTATCTTACATTCAAACTGCAGTGCAACCTACTTGCAAGCCATACCTTTTTATATATAACTGATTTTATTGTGATTATGGAGTCCAAGGGTACCAACTGTTTGGCTTTTGAATGGAGTTTTCATTTGCTGTTTTATGTGATTGCATATTGCATGCTTCTGTAATTTTGCATTTATCTTATACATCATATACTTGGACTCGGAACATATCACTTTTGCCACCCCACCCCCCACCCCCAAAAAAAAAAAAGAAAAAAGAAAAAGGAGGCCTGGAATGATTGTTTGCTGTAGGATGATAAGTTGCCTTTATTTTCCCTTTCTTCAACATTTTAAACTTGCATTCTCTCCTTGTGCCTGCTTGTTGTTTGAAGGGTTTGGTTTGTGTTGTTGGGGTGGCAATTAGAATCCATGACATATTTTAGATCCTCTCTCTCACCTCCTTTCCCGTAACAGGCTAAAGTGAAGCTTACTTGTTGTTGTAGGTGCAATTAGCGAATGAAAAGCAACTTGGTGATCATTATGCCTCCAAGCATCCAAAGGAAAACCCTCCTGCTGAATCAAGTTGATTGCTTTCCCATGTAAAAATGCAAAAAGGAAAAGAAAACAAAAGAGCTTTTCCTGTGTGATTTCTAAATATTGTATGTTAACTGTGTCTTATTTTAAACCAACGAAAATGGCTCTTATGGTCTATTTGCCTTTCACTTTCAGTATTGTATAGAATTGTATGACAATAGAATGATAACAAAGCAGTTGCCTGGGTATAATATTTTACGAATTCATAATGGCGTATAGATATACTGAACTTAAGTATATATGATGCTTGAGAAAATTTTGTAGAAAAAATTCGATTTGAAAAAAATGTTAAAATTCCTTGTGCCATAGTGTTGATCAGCTAATCATATGTATTAAAAACCCATAACACAGTAGCTAATCCAGCAAAGAAGCAATTATATTTATGACTTATGTTACTTCCTGGTATGAAGCCCTGCCTGTTCAGCTATATATAGCCTTGGATGCTCACTACTTTCACTCTAGTCACGATAGATTTCTTCCAGTCTCTAGTTGTTAGTGCACCATCCATCCACTGTTATTGGGGATTATTAATCTGGGCTTAAAAAGTTAAGCAGCTCTCCTCCCCCGTAACCATGCGGCCATTATGGAACAACTCCTGTTAATTCAGAACACAGTACAAGACAAGGAAGGAAACAGAAAGAAAATATATAATATTCCTCTCTTATTAAAAATTGAGGTGAGGACCGAGGAGAAAAGTGTTTTCTAGGACTTCCTCTGAAGACTTAAACCATTAGAGTCATGAACTTGTACATTCTTCACACTAATAAATAGATTCTGTATTAATTCTATCTAGCCATCTCATGTGCTTGCTTCATTGATTATGTGATTATGGTAAGATGGTTGAAAAAATCTCTATTCAATTGGTTATGGTTTGGGCCTCTTATCGATTCAAATACAAAGATGACTTAGCTATAAGACTTGGGAGTGACATATTTTTGTGCAAGAACAAAGGGCTTGGTTGGTGTTGTTGGGGTGGCATTTGAATTGCTAGATGGACAATTCTATTAATAGACTCAACCAAAAGTCATGCAGCCACCGTAGGCAGGACTGCATACCATGACAAGTTGACGTCTCGTCTCGTCTAGGGTAGGAGACATCTAAACCAAAGAGGGTAAGGGATTTTACTTACTGCCGATGGTATTTAGGGACAATGAATTCCTTTAAATAATATATATTTTGTATATCGAGAACCCCTGGCTTTCTTCATTGTCCTTTTATCTCTAACGGGTGCGCTGGCGGATCTACATATTTTTAGTTTTTGTTTGTGCATACAAAAAATTCCTATTTTATTTCAAATACTGTATATGTACCTCGCTTTACTCTCTTCTCACTTCTCGGTTTCAGTTCACATTTGACAGTGAATCGGTTCTAGAAAGAAGGAAGCGTCGGTTGGCACGTACAGAAGGTCACTGTCGCACGTGAGAAATCACCTCCGCCTTATTGGCTCACCTCAACTAGACCCTTTAATTCGGAGCATCTAATTCTCGCACACTCTTTCCCTTTCCACAACTAAAACTCTCTTCACAATCACATATATACTCAAATATAACAAAAAAAAAAAAAATCAATCTCCCACTCATTACTCATCCAAGAAGAAGAAGAAGAAGAAGAAGAAGAAGCACTGAATCATTTTTATTTCTCCTTTTTTTTGTTCTTTTTCTCTTTACAGCCCATTGCCTGCAGATCGAGTCAATCTCAAAGGTTTCTTCAATTTCTCCTTTTTCTTTTCCAAAATTTGCATCTGTTTGTGTTTAAGTTCCAGATTGGTTAGTATTTGCGTTCTATGCTCGAATCTTTACTTCGTTTTTAGCTCGATTTCTTTTACCATGCTTGGATATAAATTGCTTAAGCAGATTCTAGGAATCTCGTTTTCGTTTTTATGTCCTTGATTTCGACTACCCTTGTTTCATGCGTTCCTTTTCTTTCTTCTTCTTCTTCTCCCCCCCCCCCTTTTTTTCCGGTTTATGTTACGAAATTTCTGTCAATTTATCAATGTAATTGTATTCTTCTTTCAGCTCTAAAAGACAATGCAGTAATCAATTAGTTCAAATTTCTGAGGCAGTTAGTTTAGTTTTTAGTTTCAAATTCAGAGAAACTGAATGTGGCTGAGTTATATGGGTTGGAGAAGTTGATTTTAGTATAATCACGTATTATATTTTATTTTTTTCGTCTAAAATATTTTTATTTAGTATGTGTAGCTTTAAATTTGACAGAAATGTCTCAAAATGATTGGAGACTTGGAAATGAATTGCTTGTAAAAGCAAGTGATAATGTCTTCCGATTTTAGATAAGGAATACAAATGCAACAAAAACCTTTGATGATGAAAATATTGTTTATCAGATGGGTTCAGTTTCCTTAAAATGGCAATGAAGTCTAATTATGCTAGTTGTTTTAAATATCTGCTGCTATCTGCTGTTTGTTTCTTAGTTGTATATCTGCTGTTTTTTCTTCATTCACTGAATTAATGTCGCACGATGTATGGTACTAGAGTAAGCAGCTCTCTTAGACTAGCATGTCCATCACAGATATCAAAGCCACATTTCAAGATGAATTATTTATTTATTTTTCTGAATTCATGATATAGCAATTACTTGACCTGCGTTCATGTGTAAGACTTTGGTGCTCTATGTTGTCCTTTCGTTCTACATGAGTGGCTGCTTTGACTTTCTCTGTTCTTTAAACAAAAAAATAACATATATATATATATATATTTTTTTTTTCTCTGAGAGGGTTCTTTCTTGGTTTTCATTTATGCATTTCTCTGCACAAATTGGAAGGGTCTTGGTAGCAATTTGCATTGGATTCAAGAACATTGATCTGCTCAATATTTATGTTTCAGCTTTCCTATTATTTTTAATTCTTATCTTGCTTCTCCATTTCCTGCCTAACTTTTCTTTCTTTTGTAGCTGCCAAATGGCAATGTAGTCCAGATAACCATATGTTACAACAAGGAGGGATTTTTGGGCTTGGTGTATCAGATGATTTGTAGTATCTATATTATGCTTGCTCAGTGCCATTATGGGCATCTGTCTAATGAAATGTCAATGGCGATGGCTGCTTCATGTTCTATTCTTTTTTATCCTAATAAACAGAATCAGAGCTATCAGTCCTGATGGTAGGTGATATGTATGTCATATCAGATAATTCAAGCCGATGTTTAAAAGTTTCTTTTTCTCCTCTTATTCTCTCACCATTTGGAAAAGGATCCACAAATTCCTTCCTCATGTTCATACTCATTTGGTTGGTATATACTGGTTAATTTGTCTCATTTAGGAAATTTTCAATATTTTCCATACTGAAAATTTCCTCCTTTTAAAACTTTGGTGATCATGTTTACATTTTGCCCTTCTCTTTCCTTTCCTTTCCTTTCCTTTTCTGACACTGTCTTTAGATTGTAGTTTAGATATTAACAGATTTTGGCCGGTTATAACATCTCTAGCTAGCGAGTCATTAGGTACATTTCTCACAGGAAATAAGAATATCTGGTTATAGAATGTGAAAATGCTTTTACTGATATGCAGGAGAGGCACTTCTAAATTTCCGAATAGCAATTGTTAGTTCAGATGGTGCGCTTTCCCAATGGAGACCAGAGGATCCTGATCCATGCAAATGGAAAGGGGTGAGATGTGATGGTAAAACCAAGAGAGTGACAACTTTGTGAGTTTTAAAGATCATGTCCAAATATGTCTTCCCTTTGACAACCTTGTATGCATGAAAGTGCCTTTTAACATTATTTCTTTTTCCTATGTTTTCTCTTCAGGAGCCTTACCAATCATAAACTGAGTGGTCCTATATCCCCTGACCTTGGGAAGCTGGAGCACTTGAGGCTTTTGTATGTATTAGTGGGATTTATTTTTCTTCATGGTTGATGTGTGATCTGTATTCAAATATATTTTGTTGCAGCTGACATTTCCTGTAATTTTTATGTGAATCAGAATGCTTTATAACAACAACTTTTATGGGGCAATTCCTTCGGAGCTGGGTAATTGCACAGAGCTGCAGGGACTGTAAGTATCGATGCTGACATGTTGGTTCAGTGATCTAATGCTTCTCCTTGCTTGAAAAGTGTTGTTGGCTATTCTATAGGTTTCTCTTGCAAATGGTAGGGTTAAAGGGTATGATATTAAAAAATGTAAAATTTTTCATTCACTTTGAGGTTCATGATTTGGCTGTGGTGCTGACACAAAACAAGGATTATGAACCATAGATGGATTTCAAAGGGATTTAACTAGGATTACTGTTCTCATACACTGAGAATAGCCAATTGTTCTCTTTGTGCCACATGTCAAAAATGGGTCTAGCTTTGTTCCTATTGTTCTTATACGTGTAGGATATATATGCACTGGTGTTATATAAATTGATGAAATGGAGAGAAATCAGCTTGTTTAATTTCATAACTATCAATCTGTATAGTATCCTTTTTAGTACATTTGGGCAAGGCCAAGGGAGAAAGTGAACCTTGGACCTTCACCCCTCATTGGATGGGTACAACCACTAGGCCAACCAGCAGGCCAAGTGATATATATTGGGAGGCTGAGCTGGGCTAGGTGAGTAATCTCCTTTTTCGGACCTTTTCCTGATGTTTTGTCCAACTTTGATGTTCTTGATATACAGAGCTAAATCAAAAACAGAAAAACAACCTTTTCATTGCTTTTAATTGCTTATTTTGTGGTATTATTTCTAGTATTTCCTTTAGCATAAGCAAAGTGGATCAATATTTCTTACTTGTTCCTTAAAACTCATGAGGGTTCTATTTGGTTTTGGCTAAATATTGCTTGGATGTAGTTGATATAAGGTTTTTGTATTTATTTTCTGAAGAAATGGCATCAAAATTACCTGTATTCATTATTTTATTATACTGTAACCTGTTCTCTTCTACAGATACTTGCAGGGTAATTACCTGAGCGGATTAATTCCAAGTGAACTGGGGAACCTATCTTCACTTCAGAATCTGTAAGTTGTTTCTCTTTCTAAAAAATATGAGCTAGAGTGGTAAAGAGACTAAGCGTTTGGATTTCTTAATGATTCTTGCACTGTTTTTTTTTTTTTTTAAATTTGCAGGGATATCTCAAGCAACTCTCTCAGTGGATCTATCCCTGCTTCAATTGGGAAGCTAGATAAGCTTATTACATTGTTAGTTTCCTTGCTTCAAATTTCTTAGTTTTTAAATGGAGGTGTTCTACTGAGTTGGTACTTTAAGAATTTGTTGAATATAAACTCATCTTTGATGATCTTATTAAATTTCTGGAAGCAATGTGTCAAACAATTTTCTGGTTGGGCCAATACCATCACAAGGTGCCTTCAGCAACTGTACTGCAAGCTCGTAAGTACAAGCTAGTTTGCTATACTGTGTTCGATAGATCTTTTGTTATTTATATGCTATGTCATCTAAAGTATAATTCAGGAGGGTTCCAGGAACTGTTACTCTTATACTTGATGACTTAATTTTGCACTTTTAGGATCTTCATCTTCTGGGCCACTTTAGCTTGAAAGGTCAAAGAAGATTGCTATACTATTATTATACTAAATTAACAGTTTAACACTCTTCTTGGTAGTTTTGTTGGAAATCGTGATTTATGTGGAAAGCAAATCAATGTTGCATGCAAAGATGACAGTAGAGGAGCTGTAACAAATTCCCAACCACCTACCTCAGGTGAGCTGCATAAGTCGGAAATGTGTAACTCTGGCTGTTTGGTGCTCATTTCATATGTTAATTATCGATATAAAGATTTAAAATTTTGTTCACAATCTGAATTCCTGACAAGTTTGTTGCTTTATTCTTGGATCTATTATTTTTCTTTTTGGAGGCAGCTCACTTTGGTTAGTATTTCAATATTTTTTAGCTCAAAATCAAGGTAGTAAAAAGAAATACTCTGGAAGGCTTCTCATTAGTGCATCAGCAACCGTGGGTGCACTACTTTTGGTGGCACTTATGTGTTTTTGGGGTTGCTTCCTATATAAGAAGTTTGGTAAAAATGAAGGCAGAACTCTTGCCGTGGATGTCAGTGGAGGTGTTCTTCCCAACTGATCTTTAATTTTTGGAAAATTTAACTGTTTACCATTTTTTCATATTTACTCTCTAAGATGGAAAATTTAATGTCTTTGTTAATGTGGTATTGTTGCTTCAGGGGCATCAATTGTTATGTTTCATGGAGACTTGCCATACTCCTCAAAAGACATCATTAAAAAATTGGAAAATTTGAATGAGGAACACATTATAGGTACTGGGGGCTTTGGGACTGTATACAGGCTCGCAATGGATGATGGAAATGTGTTTGCTTTGAAACGAATTGTGAAGATGAATGAGGGATTTGATCGTTTTTTTGAAAGAGAGCTTGAAATTCTTGGAAGCATAAAACACCGATACCTTGTAAACTTGCGAGGATATTGTAATTCACCTACATCAAAGCTGTTAATCTATGATTTCCTGGCTGGTGGTAGCCTTGATGAAGCTCTTCATGGTGAGGCTCTCTTAACCATTTTCATTCAGAAGCACTGGTGGCATGGCATAAACTTGAACTACATGTTTTTCTTTGTTCTGTACCTTAAGATTTCAGAAAATTGAAAGATATAGTATTTTTAGTGGATTGACTAAGCTTGAACTTGAACATTTCTCCTTCTTTGTTTTACCAATGGTTCGGATTTCCTTCATGATTTTGGGTCCATTTCAATTCTATTGATTTGTTGAATGTATTGATTTCTTTATTCGGGGATGATGTTTTATGATTCTTTTAACAGAACGATCTGAGCAGTTAGACTGGGAAGCACGATTGAACATTATCTTGGGAGCAGCAAAAGGACTGGCCTATTTACACCATGATTGTTCTCCAAGGATCATACACCGCGACATAAAGTCCAGCAACATTTTACTCGATAGCAACTTGGAGGCTCGAGTATCAGACTTTGGACTTGCCAAACTGTTAGAGGATGAAGAATCGCATATTACAACCATTGTTGCAGGAACTTTTGGTTATTTGGCTCCAGGTATGCAGTTTGAATATTCTCTTACTGTCTACAATTGGGGAGCCTGTGGCTCTCTTTAAGCTTAAATTATGAAGGAGGTGAAGTTAGCTTTTCTGAAAGTAGATTGGGAGATTATTTCTTATGATGTTGACTTAATTTGACAATCATATCTGCCAGTTAAACATCTAATATGCCTGTGGTAATTCTGCACAAGAATTAAAAGGTGGCATCAGAGAAAGGTAAAGAGAAAGAGGAAAAAAAACTGGGAATTAGTGCTAAGCGCATTGGTCTGAACTGAAGTTGATCTCTTTTAATTTGAGATGCTTTGACAATAGTACTGCTGCTATTATTTGGCATAAGACAAGTGAGAATATGAGAGTTGATCTCAGCCGAAAAATCCATTTTTTATGTCTCTTTTAATGGATTATTTGAAGCATGACAACCATGTCCCACCCTGCTTTTTTATTTTTATTTTATTTGGCCCCTACAGATTAATAGAAGTCAAAATTTAGCCAAACATTTATGTAAATCTCTTTCAGCTAGGTACTCAATTAACCTTTTCAGATTTAGATTGGGATTTGTGTATGCCCTTTATCATTTGTTTGATAAGTTAAGAAATGATCATCATGTACATCCAACATTGTTGCCTGTTGGACCAAAAATGTTCTCTTGAAGTATTTAAAACTGTATATTTTCTCATGAACTTAATTGTTTTCTACATGAATTTTACCATTTTTATTACAACTTTTCTGATTTCTTGTAGACATAAAAATAAATGCTTCCAAACAAGCTTTATGCTCCATGACTTTGAGGCTCACGCCTCACATCACATTACTTAAACAAATTTGTCTTTAGAAACACTGCATTTAATCGGGATCCCCTAGTGTATGACGTTGTCTAATCTGTGTGTTAAGAAAATAAAAACTGCAGGAAGGATTCCAGGCATACTAATTTGGTCAAATATTTATTTATGCATTTATTTTTTGCAAAGATGCAGTTAGAATCTTGTTTAAGTGGTTGAGTTATTGTTATGTAATGTAAGCTTTTTAGATTCAATTTATCTTGAGTCTGTTTATGCTTCCTTCAACAGAGTATATGGTAAGTGGGAGAGCAACTGAAAAGACAGATGTCTATAGTTTTGGGGTCTTGGTGCTTGAAGTCTTAAGTGGAAAGAGACCTACTGATGCATCATTCATTGAAAAGGGCCTCAACATCATTGGCTGGGTATGTCTCCACTTCTTTTGAAATTTTTATGTAGAATCTTTATAAACAACACACTTAGACTAGATAGAGGCTGATTTAGGACTTAAAGTTTAGGTTCAAATGATAACAATAGGAAGAATAAGACTTGAAAACTTTGTTGATATGCAAACATAAAAAATCAGAAAATTAGGATGGGGAAAACAAAGGGAATTTAGGTGAACTATGAAAACTGAAATCAAGGAAGACAAATAACTTCAGAAAACACACTTAGAATTAGCGAATCACTCCCTAGGACTGCATCACACATTCAGCACTCAAACTTAATTAATTTCTTTCCACATAATACTACCGAACTAAAAAATCTCCCAAATATATAGGCAGTCAAGGTTTAGACAGCCTGCTGTTGTCATGATTAAATGACAACAATAGGTAATGGATTAGGGATCCCTGCTATAGACAAGATTATTTGACAGCCAGCATCTTCAAAATGTCCTAGTATGATGGATAGGCCCTTTATTAAGTGGCATTAAGCATCCTAAAGGGTGTTTACTTAGGTGACGGCAAGTGAATGCCAACTAGCTAAGCAAGTTCAGCTTTAGAATCTTGCCATATTATAATATTTGCATTGCTGTCTTTGCCCCTCCTCAGATAGACTTTAGTAGGTTTCCATCTTGCATCATTTTGTCTGTAGGATTAATATCTCCCTACATTAAAGAATTTCTGATTAAGCCGTTAATCACATGCTTGAGAAGTTCAAAACATTTGGTGGCGAACTAGCACTGAATATGCTGTGTGCTTAGTCTCTGTTATGTGGTTCATTAATGTTCTGCTGTAGATTTCATGTGCTGTACATTTGTGGTGCTGTTTACTTCACGTTCCATTTACCGAGGATTGGTCTGGGAAGATGTCATGGTTTTATGGAATGTATGTTTTAAGATGCTACTGGCCAGGCAAAATATTTTTCTTTTGCCTTTGCTTTCTGAAAAACACTACTTTTTTTCCGGATTTTGTTGCAGAGGTAAAGCAGTTTAAAAGAAACAGAAATTTTAGGGGAGTGGGTATGAAAAGAGAAAAACATATTTGTTTCATGCTTGTTTTTTCTTTTTTCCTATTCTTTTTTTGAAGAATGTTGAACATCTGTAAGGAGAAACGTTAAAGGGTATGAGGTAACAAAATTTTTGTCTTCAAAGTAAATTTGTCTCCCTCTAAGCAGATGTCTCTGGAAAGAAAAAAATCAGAACTATGTGTGTGAACAGATATTTTTCTGTCCAAGTAAGATTGAAATTGATGCTTGCTGTGTTACTAATTTCCATTTTCAATGATACAAATGGCACTGCACTCAGAGCAATTGGCTCATTAATAGATGCATATATCTCCCAACTCAGAAGAGTTGCGTTTGAATCCCCCTTCCCCCCAACTCAACAAGATATAAATGACATATCCCGTGCAGATGGTTTCCTCAATTAAGAATACATGTGTGTGTGTTCATCTGACTGGTCTGTTCTCTTTTATGCAGTTAAACTTCTTAATTACAGAGAATAGGCAACGAGAGATTGTAGATCCAAATTGTGAGGGGATGCAGGCAGAAAGCCTTGATGCCTTGCTTTCAGTTGCCATCCAGTGTGTTTCTTCAAGCCCAGAGGATCGACCCACCATGCACAGGGTGGTCCAGTTGCTTGAATCTGAGGTTATGACCCCATGCCCAAGTGATTTTTATGATTTCAACTCCGATTGAATAGTTGAAGCTGAAGACAAAGACTTGTTTGGTTCACATCCATGTTGCTCTCCTGTTATCTCTCACAATTTATTAGAGTAATGAACGCACAAAATGTCGGCCATGTAATCTGCAACAGCTTCACTTCTTCATTTGATTAATTCTTTATGCAGAGGGGAGTTGGAAGGTGTGGTCAATGGTCTACACCCATTTGAACCTGAATCAGAGCTGTTGAATAGAACTGGATTTAGGGCGCATATTCGTCCTTCCAATGCCCTGCCCGCATTTGGCGTACGGGTGCTGCGTGCATTCTTTCTTTCTCCACGTAAATGGAAACTCCTTCAGTGGTATCGAGTCTCGTCTTTGTTTTTACGTTATGCATTTCTTCCAAGTGTATATGATGGTTGTATAAATTGGGAATATTGTTGTTTATGCCATTTTTATAAAATTTTGCTTCCATTACCGTGATGAGTTTCATGGTTGAAATTGAAAGCTGATTTTATCCCGCTACTTGATTATACTGGATGCATTCAGAAATTAGGAGAAGCTTTAAAAAGGCCATGTAGGGCTTAAGAAAGAAAATATGTGAGTTCGAATTCCACATATTTCGAGTGAAAAGGCAACAATTGCCTACTTGAAATAATAGGAAGATCAAATTCAAACCTTGATTTGTCAACTGTCTTTATCTCTTTCTTGTTACTTGGGAAGTTTATTTAAAATTGACTAACGTCAAGTATCTGAATTAAATTACCAGCTTTATCAAAATTTAATTGACGTAGCGGGTAACAATACATGAAGTAGAGTAGGCTGCGCAGCTCTGAATTTCCACGTACGTGTCATGAAGAAGATATACTTTTTTTTTATATAAAAGAAATAGACTAATCCAGTCCTCAGAGGCTTCCTGAGCTGGAAACAAGCCTATGAGCATTCATTTTCAGTAGTTAGAGAAAAGAAAGTGATTCTTGAAAAACTGAATCGTAGCGTGGGTTTGATTATTTACCATACAATAGCACACACAAAAAAAAAAAAAAATAGTACAGATTACCAGAATATTACAAAGGGCACTATATCTATGTTCAGAGGAGTTGGGGGCGGGCATTTACAATTTTATTATTACTACTAAATTTTTTTACCACTCTCCAACTCCAACTGGTTAGCTTATCGGGCTGCCGGCCGAGTTTGGTTCAATTATCTTGCTTGCTGGTGCTCTCTCTTGTCTTTCTACATAAGCAGAGGGAAACCATCCAGCCTTGCCCTTGCTTTCTCCTTCCGACCATCCAATAGGACCCACCTTGTGATATTTCACATTACAACAAAAAATGATTCTCACGAGCTAAAATCCAACCAACATTAACCATTTAACCTAGCAATAGCATTGCAGTCGAAATACTACCTGGCGAACCACAACATAATCACCAACTTCTAAGCTCAACTCCCCATCTGCTTCAGCATCAAATGGGTGTACAACCTGTTAAACAAACAATACCTCTATCATGTCCACAATTGTAAATTCGAAACGCTTAAATAGAGTCCAAGAGAGATATCTTCTTTTTCTAACAGACACAAGATAAAGGGCAAATAAAAGAGTCAAACAAGCCTGTAAGAGGGAAGTTATAGAAAGGTCAAAATCTGAAACATTGCTCTAGGTGGCAAACTAAAGTTCCAATCTAGGAATATGAGGAAGTTCAAGTATCCTAAAATGTACAGGTTTTCATAGCTCCTGATCAGCTGACCTTCTAACTGGATGTTTTACACCAGAGGAAAATTTCCATGTAATTCTACATTTGAGAGAGCATCATGGGACTAGGAATCACATTTCTCAGAAACCATAGCTAACTTCAGTCTTAAATTCACTTTTTTTCTTCATTACACACAGATCAATACTCTCTCCAGGCAGTTTCAGTAAAATTTATCACCTATCAATCTACATTTGTTTAAAAAGTTTCTTGAACTTTCTAGCAAAAGTAAGGTGGGGACTGCTTGATATGATTATTACCAGCCATAGAATATAAGAGTAAACTGATTTTTCTATATTTACCTTATTCAGAGAATATATTTTCAAATTTAATTTATTTACAGAGGCAATCAAATTTTACAGTGAACAAAGAGCAAATACGAAAAAGGCCTGTAGTACTAATTGAGATCATTGTCATATATATATATATACTCTTGAGTGAAAGATCAGCTAACATGCAAAAGCCAACTTCGAAGGGGTCTTCTTTGTTTCCTTTTATTTTTCAATTTCCCAGAAGTGAGAGGACTACATTTCCCAAAGAGTTCAAAAGCCTTACCTTTGCTATGAAATATACATCGCTTTGATTGTTTGCCTGAGCTTCAGATCTATTTGAACTACTTTTATCATGTGCAAGGGCAACATTCACCTCTCTCTGCAATGTCACTGAGTTCAATGACTTGTTCATCTGCTCCTCTAGAATCATCTATCCAACAGTAAACTTTGATCATAACCTTATAGATATATGAAAGAAATAAGACAAAAATAAAAGCAGTTTGGCACCCATAAAATCCCATGTACTTGATGGTGTGATGCCTATATAGATGCCTCTAGGCTATAGATGTCATGAGAACAATTACAGAGCCAAGGGTGAATAAGTACAAACCTCTTCATATAGCTTCTCTAAAATAGCAAGAATACATCGATGATAAGATTTTTCAGCATCAACCTGCAAAACGATTCTGGTGAGGTCCAAGGATCTGAGCATTACAAGTACGGGTAATGAGCATTGAAATCTGAACCTAATCAAGAATAAGTTGAGTACATCAGTTATCTCAAAAATAAGTCTTAAACATCAGATTGACACTACCAATGCTCCTGTCGCCAAGTTAAAGGTGCAGAATAGTTATTTTCTATATTTCCTGCACCCTGGGATAAGTATGTCCATTCATATAGTTAAGACTACTCTAGTTCTGGGAGTTAGATTTTTATCCTCTTAGTCCAAGTTGTTTATTACTTGCTTAAGAGTTAGTTTCCTATTAGGAATCTCAGCCAGTAGACTTAAAGTGAGTTTTTCACCTGGATCCACTATAGTCTCATCTTCCTCTGACTAGGACTCTTTTGGTTTGAACTACAAGTCAAAGAAAGCAGCTAAATAATTTGCTAAACTAGACTTAGGACTAGCAATGTACATTTAAATGGAATCATCAAAGAATGAGCATTATTTTTGCATAAATAAAGTAGCAAAACTTCATTCAGTTGAAGTTATCAATCTTATGTAGCCATAACCATAGTGCTATTGAGAACCAGAAAAGAAGTTTTGTTTTGTGAACCAAAGAAAAGCAGCTTATTACAAGCATTGCATAAAAATATTAAATTAAAATTTGCAATACCATTGCAAGAAGCCGCTGGAAAGTAATCTTTTGCTGCTGATCCTCGACCGACAACATGGCAGCAGTTGCTTCTCTTCCTAGTACCATCATTGAGGATTTAAGTTCAGTCAATCTTGCTTCTGCTTGTTTAAGCTTCGTGTAGCTTTCTGCAGATATATCGGATTCCCTCGTCTTTGATCTACGCCTCAATACATCTGTTGCCTGTTTGTGAAAAAAAAGGCTGAGAATAAATATACATATATAAACAGAACTAAGAATAAAATGGAAAACTATAAAGAGATATGATAAAATTTTGAAAGGTTATAAACTTAGAGTCAATAAATCATTTAACTCATTCCACATACCATGCGTTTAAAACATCATGCTTTATATGTTGCTTGTAATTAGTTTTCTCTCTTTTTTTTTTGGGGGGGGGGGGGGTGATAAGGAGGAAGCATAAGCATAATTTTGGTTGTTAGCATGTTTAAAAAAAGCACTTGGAACATCCTGTCAGTGAGCACATAAAAGTTTTTTGATTTAACTAAATAAACTTTTCATGAATTTGCTGGGCCACACAATGACAAGAGTTCAGGAAATTACAGTTAGACTGCAGTCAGCAAAGTCCATGCCAAATTTCTGATATTTGACCTTTTCTAGTCAATGGTCTAATCAACCAGAACTCCCACAGGGTTAGATTTCAACAGTCGAAATTGGTCTACTCCAAGTTTTAAAAAATTGAAATACCTGAGCTTCAACCTCTTGGCGGAGTCTGTCATAACGGTGAGTCAAGTGCCGAGCATCCTCCAAAGGAGCTCCCATAATTAATGCCCGTAGTGGCTCAGAAACCTACATATTTGAAACCTGTAACACAATTAGAAACAAAAAAAAAAGGACAAACCTCAACGCTCAGAGATAACAGAAGTTATCTTAAATTTCCAACAATATTTCATGGCAACACTGATGTTCTTTCATTTGTATTTATCTCATGCCAGTGGGGAAAGAAAAAAGATCACATCGTATGTTAAGTCCATCAAACCACAGTCCTTATGATGGCCACTCATTGATTTGGATAGGGAATGTAAAATGATTTGCTTAGGTATACACACAATGTTGCAACAAAGATGACCACAGCACATAGGAACCAAACAGACATTACCATTATCAGAACTGACTAAGAGCCTAAGGAAGTGTATTTCAGGTGCAATTAACCTATAAATGAAGTCCCGAGTATCCATAAAGAGGAAAGACGATGTAACATGTATATTAGATGTTTCATGTGCATTCTCTTAGTTCCTAGAGCCTAGAAGCATATAATACACATAATTGATGTTTTTTATGTCACTTTAATTATCCTTCAAAAACTAGAACTCTAGAAGTAGCCAGTTACCTTTGGACTATTAACAAACAAGAAGACTTCCAAGGTTGATACATTCATAATGGAGCAATTCCTTAAAGGTTAATTGAAGAGATTTGAAAATACCATGATCATAATGTCTTTATAATTTTCTTTAAAAGAAATTACACTTGACCAACTATCCTTTAATATGTTTGGTCTTACCATATGTCCCAGAGAAAATTACTGGCACAAGCATAAATGTTCCAAGTTAGTTGTGAACATATCTTATCATTATTTCAGCATAATAATATTAATATTTAAGTAGATTTCAATAATCTTTCACAATTTTGTATAATTTTCTCTCCACAAGAAGCCCCTAAGAACAATTAGTATATTAATAAAGTTAAGAAATTACCTGTTCACCCAGGATCCCAAGCAAGGTCTCCCTTTCATCTTCCATTGATTTATGCGACTTACCAAAGTGAAAGGCAGCTCTTGCAAGAGAAGAACCGCTATTTTGATTTTCAGCTCCATATTTGCAACAATCATCAGCCAACTTCCTAGCTATTTTAGTCAAGGTGAAACACCATCAATCAGCTTTGTACAGGGATTGACGTGCAGTAAATGAGCCAATCGTACTTACCTATTTCTATCAGCTTTGTGCTTGTTGCAATAAAACCTTCTATGCCACGGACAATGCTCCGCTGCAAATGCTGCAAGAATAATATAGAAGTGTAAGCTGATATGCATTTATTCACAAGTTAGAAGTTAAACCACTTTAGTAGAACTATGACTGGTTGAGAAAGAACTGAAGAATGTACCTTAGCTGCCTTTGTAGAACTGTATAGATCTTGAAGCTTTTGATGACATTGAAGCTCAACTTCATCAACAGTAATGTCTTCATTACTAAAATGCCCGAGATGCCTAAGTACTGCCTACAAGATACAGAAAATTTGAACCATATATTGTGAAAAATACCTCCAAAATGGATGAAACCACTAACAGTCACGTAAAAAATTTACTTATATAATAACGTTATGTTCCATCAGTAATGGTAAACAGAGTAATAAAAGAACGTACATATTTTAATTTTTACATTTCTATCACACAATATTCTGTGAAAAAAAAAGAACCTTCCACACATCCCAGCTCGTTGAGCTCAACTTGGAATTGGTTTACAAATTCTACAAGTAGACAGTTGCCTACAAAATTCAGGATTAAACACAAAGAAACTCCAAGGTTCTCATGTTTGTTATATTTGGCTCAAAAAGGGGGAAAAAAGAAAAAGAAAGAAAATTGTGGACTCCCGAGTCGCTTGTACATGTATACTATGAATAGGGTAGTCAACTTGGCGGCTATAAATTGTTTGCTTTTCTGGGGCTTTAGACAGAAGAAAAAGGAAAAAGTTAACATTAGAAATCAACGATTTGTTATAGGTGTGGTCATAGATAGCAAAGGGTAAGACATGAAAATTGGTAAAGCAAAGTATTATATATGATTGTTTTTATCAGTCTAGAGCCTAAACTTGAACCATATCAGCATCTTCACAAATTTGATTAAACAAATAAGGAAGCAGAAGCATAGAGAAATAGATAGGATGAATGATGAAAGGAAAGGAAGAAAAACCTACTTGCTGTTGCTTGGCAACTTGCTCTCTGAGCTTCGTAGCCTGCTTCTTGATAGCTTCCATATCTAACAGATAATTGGTTCAGAGGAAGAAGCCCAACAGATAAGTGGTGCTGATATGATGATTCCAGTAAATCAATGCCGAAAATCGACGCCAAGAGAGCAGATCTTCGAAAAGAGTAAGAGAGTTTGTTCACTTACTTTTTTGTGTTTGGTTTAATGGACTGGCTGTTTTCGGCTAATAGAAAGAGAAATCAATGGGAAAAGAAGACAAGATAGATTATCAAACGGTCTGGGCCGCCAGAGAAGAGGAAACTGTCCGTGGAATGCCCAAGGGAGTGTTGATATTTCGGTATTAACGGAATTAATTGATACAATCAGATTTAATTTGATTAATGATGGGTGATCCAATTAATTTTCGTCTTGAAAAGATTTTAGAAAATTTTCGTTAATTTACTTTAATAATTAGATTAATTAAATTAATTAAAAAATTAAAAATACATGAAATCGAATAGTTTTATTTTATAAATTTTTTTGTTATTTGAATATTTTAGTTAATAAATTATTTCAAATATCAAAATTAAAAAATAAAAAAATAATGTGATTTAAATATATTTATAATTTTATTAATTTAAAAATTAATTAAATTAAATTTAACAGATTAAAATTTTAAAATTTATTTAATTAATAAAAAAAGAATAATATAATAATAATTTTAACAAATAAAAGCCAAAGAATAGCATTTTTTTAATTTATTTTTTGAAGTGGCACTGTTAACTGTTGTCTGTTGTCTTGAATTGGAATTGACTTCTCGCTCCTGCTCCACTTTCACTGTGTACTTAGTAAATATTTGTTTGTGCGTAGTTGAGATGTTTGATTCCAGTTCAATCACTACAGCAAAATAATGTATTAGTGACAGTTTTGTAACAATTTTTAACTTATAAACGTTACTAATTTTCATGTTTTTATAAAATTTCAGATATTTATTATTCAGATATTATTAAATATTTAAATAGCAATAATGTTACTTATAAACGTCACTCAAAATTTGATATTACAGACGTTTCTTAACTAAAATTTCTTGAATATTTTTTATTAAAAATTTTAGTGAATAGTTAAAACATATTTTTGACAGATAGCATCTTCAATAATCACGTAATAAAAAATTGTATGAGATTAATGAATGTGTGTTATATAAGAAACACCTTTAATATTTGATCAAAAATTTTCTCAAGCTTATCGAATTTATTTTGTTCGAAGATACCTTCAATATTAAGCTTATCAAATTGTTTGGATTGTATGGATGTTTATCATAGGTTATAAGTTCGATCCCTCTAGCATTTTTTTAGGTTTTTGCACAGATTATTTGTAATTGATTATTCTAGACGTTTTCTTGACAAAAATACCTTCACCAATTGCTTTAAAAAAATTTCATAAAATATTGAAGTCGTTTTTCATGAAAAGATGCCCTTAATAATCCATAAGAAAGATATGGAGTTGATTCTTGAAGGCATTTTTGGCCGAACTCACATTCTATAATCCAATCAGTAAATTTTGTTTTTTGTAATTTTTAAAGGCGGTTTTATAAAAATTGCATTCAATAATTCATAGACAAAACTTGGATGGGATGTTTGAAGGCATTTTGGCTTAAAACGCCTTTAATATTTCCAACAATAAATTTTAATGGTCGGATATTGAAGACGGTTATATCTAAAAATGCCTTTATAAATATTTTGTTAAGGATTATTGAAGGCGTTACCGTATGAAAAAGCCTTTCATAATCAATTCGATTAATTTTTAGTTGGTATTATTGAAGGTATTTTTTACCCAAAATATTTTTAATATTTCACACAATAATTTCTTGGAGGAATTATTGAAGGCGATTTTGATAAAAAACGCCTTCAATATTTTCTGTTAGGAGTGATTGAAGGTTTTTTCTTGCTAAAAACGCCTTCATTAATCTCATAAACAAACATATTTGATACTGCATATGTGAAGTCAGTTATAGGTTTATGCTCAGAAAAACGTTTGCTATCAGTTGTATATTTATGTCCAGAAAACATTTGGTTTATATATCTGATACTATGAAGTACATTTTGAAATTTACATAATGAATATTGTTGTATTTCAATAAATTGACCATACATCCGAAATTAAAACTGATAACGTTACCATATTAATATAATTTTATGAAATAATCGTATTCAGTAATTTATTAAGTACATATAGTGTATTCATATTAAGTATAACAATAATATTAAACCAATACCCCAATATACAAATTTAAAGTTTCCATTCAACATGACATGTTAAAAACATTATAACAATTTGTTCTATATATATTTACATTCAACCAACAATGTCTAACCTGAAGGTTTATCAACATTGATAAATGATAATACATAATCACACCATTCTTTACGGACTTCATCTAGCTCCTTTTCTGTGAAGTTTTTTTTACCCTCCCACTAAGAAAAAATCAGAAGTAAATGTTAAGAAATGAGAACATAATGTACCATTTTATTTTTTTGAATATATAACGAGTTTATGAAATTTATACTAACCTTGAATGGTGTGATCATAAAATTATGTAACACTATCTCCCGCATAAAACGAAGGACATAATATCTATATTCAGTATTACAGGTTGATGAGGTACCTAAAAATTAAATTGAATGGGTTTAGAAAATATTTATCTACACAAACTCAATAGTAAAATAATATATTTTATATTTACCGGTAATAATACCCATTTTGGTTTCTTTATCTTCTTATCGAATGTAGATATTACCCTAAATTGAAAAGAAAAAAATTAGTGGGAACATAAATAAAATTACTTATGAAGAAACATAACATATATAATATAATAAAGTGTAATACCTCTTTATAAAAGTTTGAATATCGGGGTTAGGCATCACTGTTAGATTAACTGAATTAAGAAGGTATGGCATTAAAGATTTGGTGTTAATCACAATAAGTACCTAATGACGACTGTAAAATAATAATAATGATATACTCAGAATACGCATCAGATCATATTTGGGTAAGGTTAGAGTAATTAAGGTTGGAATATAGCTTATTGTGCATTATACGGGAGCAAATGATAATCAGCCAGTCTTTTCATGCATAAGATCATATGATTAGCACGATACACGACTGTACAACTCTACTCACTAATAAAATTGGGGTCAATGAATCTAAATCTGTTCATTAACTGTCTCCCCTTCAGCTCTCTATATAGGAAGCTACATGATAACAATCAACACTGTTGGTTAGTATTATACCCTAATACTAACTTACTGCATATTGAATGTGCATATTTATATTTATAAGCTAACCTCATATAAGCAACGATTTCAGCAGCTGATAATTTATCCATTTCATAAAATTCTTTAACCTCATCCACACCAATGAAAGAAAATTATTGTTTATCAAATAATTCTTCCTCAGACTCAATGGATATGAAGTTTTCGTTGGATAAATGCTCCAACGAATTTTTGTTAACTCATTCATAGAAGCCTGGGCAAAAGTCATACTGTGAGTCTGAACATCCTGCTACAATATTTAATGAAATATAAGTATTAAAACCAAATCAATCAATATAATAAACAAATTAATATTTAAATTATAAATAATATGATACTTTTTGGGTGGTAACGGATGATGGGATTGCTTCCTTACTTGTAACGGAAGCTTATCGTACGGGGATGATGCTATCAAGCCTGGCTACTGGCATAACCTGTTGCATTACTGCCAACATGGACTCCAAAGCAGTGAGTCTTTGCTGTCGATCATTGAGGTGTTGCTTCTAGTCATTAATTTGTTGCTGTTGTTGCTCAATTATTGCTTCATATTATGTATTTCTCATTCATGGGGTTTTTGGTTGTTTATCAAAAAACATTGATGGCAAGACAAATTTACCAACCCCACGAACCCGATCGAGCCTTTCTTTAGTGCCTAATACTAAAGACAAAAAATCTTCGCCATACTGGGTTACCAGTTCATCAGATTTGACTTTGGTAGCATAATCATCTTGAAAGACAATAACAAGTTGGGCTATTAGAACAAATCTATACAAGCTAGTATACACTCATGCATATAACCACAATGCCAATCATACATTATATAAAAAAAGTAGTTATACATATAATCTTTTTTACCATTTTCTCGATTGCTTTATCTGCGAAGGATCCATCTTTTTGTAGATATCTTTGTTTCCAGACATCCCATCTGAAAATTTTTGTGTTTGAGCTCACTGATTCTTATTAAATTACTGCAATAAAAGAATCAGAATATATGAAATGAATGTTCATAAATATTCATTAATGAGTATAAATAAGTGTGTGAATACATACAAGCTCATACTTCACATTTACATATCCTTTTCTTATTGTTCGATGGTGATATTATTGTTTGGCCCGAATGTCTCGAGTTGTTCTTTGATTTTCTACAAAATCAAGAAATTATGTTAATCACATATGAAGACTAAAGGCTATATTGCATAAAGACTAATAAACTTGGACTATTTTGGTAATGAGTTTGTGTACTGAAAAATCTTCTGAAAGTTGATATTGAACAAAATTTATCCAATCTTCAACATTTATGACATCTGCATATGTTGCAGGTGAAACAATCAATACATCACCTTCACCAGTCAACGATAAAATATATTGGGTTGTCAATCTGCTTTTAAAGTCTTTGAATACTTTTTCAGCAGATTACAACACAATCTTTTTACACTCAATTGGGGCGTCGAAACGTTCTTAAATAAGTTAACACAATTAATATCAACACATTGAATTTCAATTAAATGATCATTTAATAAATTTTACGAAATAGTTGAATAAAAATATCATAACCGACTGTTATATCTCATCCTTTAGATTATCAGAAACTCATCACCAATTGGTGTACGTAATTAAAATCCTTCGACGGATGATGGCTCCAATATAAGTAGTCATTTTGACAGCTCTTTTTGATATAGGCTACCCATTTTGATTGAAGTCAACATGGATTTTTATGTCAGTCACTTTGATTTGTTTATTTGGGCCCCTTTTGGCCTACACTTCTGTCTTATGCATGTTTATTAGAAGGAGAATAATGTTGTTCGAAGTCCATAATACCTGTAATATGGATCATAATTATACGAATTACACAATATGACCCTCTAAATTGATCACTGTACGTAATTTAATACAACCAATACCATACTACATACAAAAACATCATTTAGCACACCATTCAGCAATGTGCTCATATACACCCTTCAGCAAACCACTCATAAACACCATTTAACATACTATTCAGCCCTCCAATTTCATTAAAACCCACTTAGCAAAATAATATTCGATAATACGGTTTAGTAAACCATTCAGCATGAAATATGATTCAGACCCCCAATATCATACAATACTATTCAGCAATACAATATGAGTCAACAAGGTTTAACAAACCATAATATTTAATACGTACTATATAGAAACATCATACTTGCAATATGAATAGAATCTTGGATGACTATGTTGACGGTGATGTTAATAAAAATATATAAACGCATATGTCAATATTAAGGAATCGAAAAACCAAAAAATCTCTATTGAATATTGTAAATAATATAGTAAGCTAAAAAAAAAAAAGATTTTTCGGTTAAAAAAAAGGTTCGCAGCAGTGATTTGTTGAAGGTCGATGGCGACGAAAGTGATAAAAAAACCAATGGTCTGCTAGAAATGTGTTTAAGGGTTTAGTTTGTTTGATTGAATAACACAGCTTTTAATCATTATATGTATCAGTCGTCAGCAAATTTCTATGTTCAAGGTATGGAAATGAATATAAAATTAATTATTAAAGGCATTTTTATGAAACAACGCCTTCAATAATCACCTAAAAATTTATTAAAAATTATTGAAGGTATTTTTTACAAAAAAAATACCTTTAATTATAAGCCTTTAAAATTGTCCAACCAGCTTATTAAAGGCATTTTTCATAAAAAAAATACCTTTTTTAATTCTTAAAAATTATAAAAGGCATTTTCAGTAGAAAACTGTCTTCAATAATTATGGATTTTCAAAGTTTATAATAAATTATTGAAGGTGTTGTTATCTGCATCCGCTTTCACTAATTATTTATAAACTATGATAGGAATTATTAAAGGTGTCTTTCTTGGATATACGCCTTCAATAACCATGTTAAAATTTGTGTGGTGGTATATAGAAGGCATTTTAAAGTAGAAGACGCCTTTAATGATTCTCAAAATTTTTAATGAAAAAATTTTATAGACGTCTGTTATTAACAAACATCTTCAGTAATGGATTACTAAGTTTAAAGGTATATTGAAGGCGTTTTTCAAATAAATGCCTTTTATAACCATCGTGGTATATTCAAAGCATTTCATAATAAAAGACGCCTTTAATAATCTGAAAATTATTTTTAAGAAAATTATTAAAGGCGTTGTTATCTGTAATTGCCTTCATTAATTATCTACAAACTGTGATAAAAATTATTAAATGCATCTTTCTTGGATATACGCCTTCAATAACTATGTTAAAATTTGTATGACGATATATAGAAGGCATTTTACAGTAAAAGACATATTTAATGATTCTCAAAATGTTTAGTGAAAAATTTTTGAAAGCGTCTGCTATTAACAAAACGCCTTCAGTAATGGATTACTAAGTTTAAAGGTATAGTGAAGGCGCTTTTTCAAATAAATGCATTTCATAACCATCATGGTATATTAAAGGCGTTTCATAATAAAAGATGCCTTTAATAATCCAAATTTTTTTAAAAAATAAAATTATTGAAGGCATTGTTATCTGTAATCACCTTCATTGATTGTCTAGATACTGTAATAAAAATTATTAAAGGCATCTTTCTTGGATACACGATTCAATAATCGTGTTAAAATTTATGTGGCGGTATATAAGGTATTTTACAGTAGAAGACGCCTTTAATAATTTTTAAAATTTTTATTGAAAAAATTTTGAAGGCGTCTGTTATTAACAAACGCCTTCAATAATGGATTACTAAGTTTAAAGGTATATTGAAGGTATTTTTTTGAATAAACACCTTTTATAATGTAGACACCATTTTATTTATTTTTATTATATTATTTTTTTCTCTTTTTCTTTTTTTTTTCTTTTTTTTTTTTCAGACAGCAACTTTGAAAATCACCTACAGCTACATTGCCAGTAGTTTTGACAGCACCGACAGTCGTTCTGATAGTTAGTGGCCACCCTAATACTAGGCCAACAAAATCTCAAATTTTTTGAGATTTTGGTTTTCTTTTTACTCTATAAATAGAGCAATGAAACCAATGATAAATGGGGGAAAAAAGCCTAGAAACCCTGTAAAAAAAAAGAGAGGAGACTTTGCAAAAAAAAGTTTCCAGAATAAAAATTTTTTTTTGCCAAAAAAAACCTTTGCAAAAAAAACTTGCTGAAAAACAAAAAAATAAAAAATATTAATGGTTACATCGTGTACTCTGGATATTTAAACGATCCTAAAAAAAAAAAAAGATAGGTGATAAAAACAAATTTTAGGTTTTTTAGGGAATCATTTTTTAGTACAAATGATCAAGCTTGAGATGATAAATGACCATTTTTCTTCATCTTTTCATAAACAAAAACCAATTCCCAATAAATGAAAAAATCAAGAAAATTATTTTTCAAATATCGAAAATAAGACTATTTTTTTTTTTTATCAAAATCAAAGGATAACACGTAGTTAAGTGGTACCATTTTTAAACAGGTGCTGTGGGGTGCTAATCATTCCCCACACGTAACTGACTCTCGAACCCAGACTGATTTGCAGACCATAAAATTAGTTTTTTTAATAAATTTTAATTAATTTTAAAATTTTATTAAAATGATAAATTTTAATAGTTAGCCAATCGCACCTAGCCAAAAAAAAATTGATGGCGACTCTTAACCATCGTGGCATATTGAAGGCGTTTCATAATAAAAGACGCCTTTAACAATCTAAATTTTTTTTTTAAAGAAAATTATTAAAGGTGTTGTTATCTGCAACCGCCTTCACTAATTATCTACAAATTGTAATAGAAATTATTAAAGGTTTCTTTCTTGGATATACCCATTCAATAACCATGTTAAAATTTGTGTGGTGATATGTTCAAGGCGCTTATAATATATTCTAAAAATATTTAGAAGGGAATTATTGTTGGCATTTTTTGTTAGTAAATGCATTCCATAATCCTATCCAATAAAAATCTTTCTAAACTTAACGCATCCAATCACCAACTTCAAGCTTCATCTTCATTATTATACTATTTCTCTTTTCAGACTAAATACAATTTACGTTCTCTTTTCTTTTGTTTTTAGTATTCGAGCATTGTCTTTTAGAACCTTATTTTGACTATTCATTACTTATTGGCTTTAGCTTTTACTTTATTCGACTATTCCTTTAGCTTTTGCAATTCATGATTTTTTTTTTGGTGTAAAAAATTTTCCTTAAAATCCACCTTATTTCACCTTATGTCAATCCCAACTACAAATACTCTTGGGTACTGTCTACATTAGTAGCAGAGTTTTAACAATCATAATATCTGGTTGCTGATAAATTACTTTACAACAAGAAGTTCTCATTTTGTGTAAGTACTGATCTTGTTATTATCTTTTGTTTAAAACATAGTAAACTTAAGTATTGTACATGTTCATTTTCATATAAATTATTTATATACATTTGGTCTAATAATGTAGCAACTAATAAATGGATAAGAGTTGGATGCAAAAGTCAAGATTAAGTTAAGAGTACAGAGATGGAGTGGAAAATTTTTTTAATTTTGTATTTGAGAATACAAGTGAAGATAATATGATATTATGCCCATGTGTGAAGTGTGCTAATATCGAGTGGCAAATACGTCAAGTTATTTTTGAACATTTAATTTGTATTGAATTTTTATCAGGATATGTTAATTGATATATTTTCATGGAGAGTTTGTACCATCAATGTCTTCTACTAGAGTTTTTTCAACATCAAAGGCTCTCCATCACCAACATGATCCTTTTATAGCAGATGACATTAAAGGTATGTTATGAGATGCTTTTAACATTCATAACCAAAATTTTCATAATCTTTCTCCCTAAAATGAAGGATTTAATCATTTCAATATTGAAATGCATGAATTTGGTGAACCTAGGATAGGTGTACGTGACCAACAACCTAGAAGAGAAGCATCAAAGTTTTATAGGTTGCTTGAGAAGATGAATGAAAAACTTTTTGAGAGATTAAAGCATTCAAGGTTGTCTTTCTGTGTTCATCTTTTTCATTTAAAATGCTTATGTGGATGGATAAAATATTTTTTGACTTTATTATTACAATTTATGAAAGAAACGTTTTCTTTTGTAAAAATCTCTAAATCTTGTAAGGAATCAAAGAAGATGATCAAGGATTTAGGTCTCATATATGAGAAAATTTATAATTGTCCTAATGATTGCATGTTATGTTGGGAGGATAGAAAAAATAAAAAATCTTATCATTTGTGTGGTATTTCTCATTGGCTCGACAAAAATCTCGATGAAAGGTTGAATGATGATGGTGATAAGGTATGTGTCAAAAAGAAGCCTGTTAAGGTTTTACGCTATTTTTCATTAATACCAAGACTTCAATGACTCTACATGTCTTTCAAAATTATGGATTCAATGAGGTGGCATCATAAGAAGTGAACGAATGATGGATCATTGAGGTATCCTGCAGATTTTTTTGCATGAAAGTCATTTTATTCTAAGTTTTCAGACTTTGTATCTGATCTTCGAAATATTATGCTTGGACTAGCATCTGATGGATTCAACCCATTCAAAATGATGAGTACTTCTTATAGTACTTGACCAGTTGTATTAATTTCTTATAATTTATCACTATGGATTGCTATGAAGTAATAGTCATTTATGTTGTCTATGATAATTTTTGGGTAAAAGGGTCTGAGTAATGATATAGACATCTACTTACAACCTCTTATTAAAGAGTTAAAGTAATTATGAGAAGAAGTTGAGACCTATGATGCATCAAAAAAAGAGAACTTCAATATACGTGCTATTTTATTATGGACTATCAATGATTTTTTTGCTTATACGAATTTATTTGAGTGGAGTATAAAAGATCGTTATGCTTGTCTATGTTATGCTGTACAGACATGTTCGACGTAGTTACGTAATGGTAAAAAGTTTTGTTATATGGGACATCGTCGATGGTTAGATGATAATCATCGATTTAGATTCTAAAAATATCTCTTTGATGAAATTGAAAAGTTGATGAGATTATTTTATTAGTGGGTCTAATATCTTGTCAAAGTTAAAAGATATCAATTTTATTTATGAAAAAATGACTCCATTAAGAAAAAGAGTGAGGGACATCTTTGAAGGTGTCTGGCCTCGTATTACACAAGTTGGTGATAGTCATACAGAAGTTAGTGATCTTGATGTTCAAAGTGATGAAGAGGACGATGAAGCAGATGACCCTAATGAGTATGAGTTATGGAAAAAAGTATATTTTTTAAGTTACCTTATTGAAAATATAATTTATTACACCATAACCTTGATTTGATGCACATAGAGAAGAATGCTTATGAAAATTTATCGAGATAATTTTTAATGTGAATAGAAGATCTAAGGATGACTTAAAGAGTCAGTTTAATCTAGTTGATATGGGGATTCACCAAGACCTTTATCCGACATTGCTTCTTAATGACAAATATCGATTGCCTGCTGCTTGTTTTGGGATTTCTAAAGCTGAAAAAATATGTTTTGTAAGGTTTTGAAAAATGTCAAAGTTTCAGATGGCTATGCTTCAAATATATTAAGATGTGTGAATATGAATGAGTGAAAATTTTCTTCATTGAAGTCACATGATTATCACATTTTGATGTAAGACTTACTTTCAATTGCTTTACGTTCATCAATGTTAAAGTAAGCGACTTCTTTGGTAATTGAATTGAGTAACATATTTAAATCTCTATGTCAGAAATGTATGAATGTGGAAGAGCTTGATAAAGTTCAAGATCGAGCTGCGATTACTTTATGCCATTTAGAGAAAATCTTTCCTCCAAACTTCTTCATTATTATGATGCATTTGGTTATCCATTTTCCATATAAAGAAAAAGTCGGTGGGCCAATTTATTATCGATGGATGAATCTTATTGAAAGGTATTATTTGTTAATAGATTGATTACGTTTTTATTGGTTATCAAGTCAATCTACTTAAAATAACATTTGACTAATGTTTTATGCTATAGGTTTTTTGGGAGGTTAAAGTCTTATTGTCGTAACAAACGCTATTCGAAAGGTTCTATTGCTGAAGGATATTTAGCAGAAGAGTGTATGATATTTTATTCTCATTATTTGAAAGATGTTGAAATGAGATTTAATAGATCATCGAGAAATGTTGGTATGCAGCATACAAACTCGGCCTACAATTAGTTTTTCAAAGTTTTGGACAACTCGTAGGCAAAGCTAAATTTGTGGAGTTAGATGATAAATATTGAGCACAAGCACATCGATATGTTCTTTTTCATCATGACTCAATTGAATTGTTTCACACGTAAGTTGTTTAGTAAGAAAATTATTCATTACATTAGGCATAATTTATTGTGTTTTTTTTATTGTTAATACTTTATCATGATACTTTATAGTGAGTATAGAAATAATTTGAGAGATCCTACACATTATTGACGATTAAACTCTTAAGAGCTTGATAAGTTATTCACTAAAAACTTTCATGAATGGTTAGGAGCAACTATAAGTAATGCCATACTTCTCATTATTTTTTATCTACATAGAATGCTTATGGTAAAAATAACATTAATAACATATATATATTTATTTCACTTTTATAGGTTTGGAGTGAAACGTTTACTAGTAAAGAGGTGAAGTGTCTTTCACACGGTCTAAATCGAATTGTGAAAAGATACAAATGTTTCATCATTAATGGATTTAGATTTCACACTAAATCCTGTGAGAGATTTAGAAGTACACAAGATTCAAGAGTTGTTGTGACTTCATCAACTACTAGCTATGCTAATGCTTGGGACACAAACCCTTTAGAGGAAAATGTTGACTATTATGACATTATTAATGACATTATTGAGTTGGATTATCATGGCAAGTGAAAAGTTATTTTATTTTGGTGTGATTGGGCTGATGTGAATAGTGTGAGAGGTATTAAGAAAGATCAGTACAGATTTACACTTGTGAAATTTTCTCGATTAATTCACACTGGACAACAACTCATCGATGAACCTTATATATTTTCATCTCAAGTTAAAATAGTATTTTACTCTGAAGATTCGAAAGAATTGGGTTAGTTTGTTGTTCTTTGAAATACACCTAGAGACTTATTTGATTTGAGGTTAGATACCAAAGATGATGGTGAACATAAAACTAAATGTTATCTTTTGTTGAACAAAACTTGGATGAGAATATCTCCAGTACCTACGCTCAGTGGGTACGTAAAAATATTACTGAAGACATTTACGAACCATGAAATGGGACATCTATAATTTGAAATTCAAGTGTTTAAGATATAATGTAGTAAATAATAGTATGTAAATAATGTCACATTCACTATTGTATAATTATTGTCTTCTAAATCATACATTATATTTTGATTTAATTAAATCGATATGTTCTTTACTTATGTTCTGAACTAATATTTTTTCTATATTCGCTTTTATGATGTAGGTAAGCTACAATGCGAAGAAGTAGGTTGAAAGGAAAACATATCAGAGATATTAGTTCAGAACCGTTTGTGGCACCTGTGGATATTGGCTATGGACTAAATCTTTTGGAGGCAAATGAATATACTGTTGAATCTAACTCTGTCACTTCTAACCTTTCAACTGATATTGGATCTGGTAATACGGGAGGTCCAGGTTTAGGTAGTACCCCATCGATTGATTATGCTTTAAATTTGAATGCAGGTATGATATACTTCAATTTTAAAATTTGAGTATAATGATAAAAGTATTACGATTTTATAAATATATTTGATATTTGTTGCAGTTGATAACACTGGTCAACGGAAGACTAGAGGCCGGACAACTTTGAAGGAATTATTTGCACTACCTCAAAACGAGCGTATTGTAGTGTCTGCAAACTCCGATAGACAACCAATTGGTGAAGAGGCTCAACTATTGGTTGGATTTCTAGGCATACTAGCCCGTAATGCAATAAAATTGCCTATTCATTATGAAACATGGCACAATGTTCTAAAAAAAGTTAAGGCCGATGCATTAAACTTTATTAAGGTATTAGTATAATTAATTAGATATATTCAAATTTTTTATTTTACAGTTTGTTTACTTATTCAAACTTTTTTATTGTATTATTACAGTTAAGATTTGTACTTGAAATACCAACTTTATTTGTGCTTAAGTCATTGGGAAAGAAGTGGAAAGATTACAAGCATAGTTTGAAGAATAAATATTTCTATCGAAATACTACTGTAAAGGTGATGATGCAAAATCTACCCGGTAATGTGATTAGGTGATAATATGAATAACTTGTTAGATTTTGGTTCTCAAGAAAATGAGAGGTACTAGTTTATAACTTTGTATAATAAAATGAAATGATGAAAGTGTTTGATGGTTTCAGTTGGTAATATTTGTATTTCTATCATATACGTAATTATTTTTTATGACAGAAAAGAGAACAGATTGGGATTGATAGCAGAAAGCAACAAAAATATAGCCACACAAGTGGATCAAAAAGTTTTGCAAGAAAATAAAAAGAAATCGTAAGTTTATGATAATTAACTTATTTCAATGAATGAATTTTTTCTGTCGTTAAAAGGTAAATATGCAAATTAACATTTTTATTGTTCTGTTTGAATAGATTTGATAGTTTCAATACATGATATTACACTTATCGAAAGTTTTGAACTTAGTTGACACAGATTATATGTATGAAAAGTTATTGTTTATGTATATTTATGCCTTTAATACAGATTTGTTGCTATTGTTGTATTTGAACAGTTTCAATAGCTTCAATACTTGATATTAAGCTTGTCCGATTGATTGAACTTTGATTTTTATGGTTGATATAGGAGAAAAAGTTGTCAGTTGTGTTCGTTTTGAAATATTTTTGCATATAAAAGATAAATATACAAATTAAAATTTTGGATGCCTTCCAACATATTGAATTGCTTCAATCCTTCATATTAAACCAGGAGAAAATAATTGAATTTGGTTTTCATGATCGATATGTGTGAAAGCCTAAAATACTTTTATTGTTTGCGTATGTTTAAGACTATTGTGTTGTTACGGGATCAAAATATAAATACATGAGATTAAAATTATTCAAAATTTTAATACTTGATTGATAGGATTGATATGCATAAATAAGTTATGGTTGATATGTATCTTATCAAATAACATATGTTTTTGTATAGGAGAATGAGGAGGGCAGTACAATTAGACATGTGAAACTTTTTCGCGTAACACACACAAAAAAAGATGGATCTTACATGAATGTCGAAACACAAAAAATTATGATAATTTGTATCATCTATTTTAACAAAAAGTAAATATTTATTGTTTTTAACATATAATCAATTAATCATTAAATTTGATAGTTTGTATATGACAAATTCATAAGAAAAAGTGAAAGAAAAAATGGTTGCTGAGATTGAAGTAGCATTTGAAGGTTCTCTCAACATGTAAAAAATGAAAAATCGAATATTCATAGAAGTTGCTGGAAAAGAAAGGCATAAACGGGTCCGAGGCCTTGGATTGGGTCTAACGCCATCTGCCTACTATGTACATAACTCTCCGCAATTTACACTCTCAGCAAGTCAGTTTTCGTGAGACATTTTAATATTGATAGGGGAGTTACAAACTATGCAAGAACATTTTCAGCAAATGAAAGCAGAAAAAGAACATGAGCGTGCCAAAATTGAAGAAGAACGTGCTAGAATGGAGCTAGAGGGTGCAAACTTTCAGTAGTTGCATGATCGATTCGATTATCTTATGAATTTTGTGTAACAATAATTTTCAAGAAATGATCTTGGTGCTTCACCAACTCAGGTATTATATTTAGTAAATATTAAAATTTTTAAATAAAAAAAATATATAATAAAGTGTTAAAAATTGTATGGTATTATTCAGTAGGTTCATGAGCACGCTAGTACCAAGGTGAAAATTTTCTTCATCAATTGACAGTCAGCAAAATGTATGTAGTTATCTCTTTCATACATTTTAATTTTTTATTTTGTTAATGTATTAAAAATATTTGAATGTTATTATACTAATTATTAAACTTTGTATTAATTAGATGTATATTTAAACGTGAATGAAGTTAATATTAATTTTAGTTTCTGAATTTAAGCTCTTTACTGAAAATAAAATTTATTATAAGAAATTAAGAAAAAATATATTTTTACATAATAGCGGCATTTGCGTTGGGCAATGCTGCTAAATGAATAATTTAGTGGAGTTGTAGCATAAAAGGCCACTATAAGTAGTGGCGCTCTTACCAGCAAACGCCGCTAGTTAGGTGACATTTTTTATAGAAACGTTACCAAAGCAACGACATTTTCCTCATAAAAATATTACTGAATTAGCGGCGACTAAAAGATACAAAACACCACTAATATTGAGGTATTTTCATATTCAAACGCCTCTAAAATAACAAGGTTTTTAGTTACAAACGTCACCAAAGCAACGGTATTTTTTGTCATAAAATCACCACTAATTTAGCAGCGTCACAAAGATATAAACGCCGCTAAAATAGTGACATTTTATATCTATAAACGCCGTTAATATTAAGGCGTTTTTTGAAAAATGTCACTATTTACTTTGACGCGTGTATAGGTAGCATTCTGTGTGATATTTTTCGCAAACGCTGCAAACCTTATAGTAACATTAATAAACACCACTAAACAGTAAAAAAAATGTCACTAAAAATCAAAACCCCTGTAGTGAATTCAATTGGTGTGTGTTCATCTACTTAAAATGCAAGTGGTAACTACTAACTACTAACAACTAAAGCAGAATAGTTAAAAGTAAAAAAAGCGAAAGGTAAATATTTTGTTGTTTTAACCACCAATTAAGCACCAACTCTATTCTTATTGTCAAAAAAAAAAAGAACTTCACTTCAGCTCCTTTCTAAATACTATTTGCTAAGAATACCAATCTTCTTTTTTCTTTTTTCTTTTTCCTGAATTAATTTGTTTTAGCTTCAAATTATATGTCCAAACTCTCTTTTAAAATCACCCGAGCGTATATGAGAAAAACATCATTGGGTAATTAATTTATAACTGCCCAAATAAACAAGTGGATATTCCAATTATACATGTAAACCAAACAACCATGTATTGCGCTTATAATATACCATCTTTTTGAGATTACCAACACACTTTATGCATATAGCAATCGACTCCTAAGGGTTGCTACAATCGGTTGGCGTGAAGGAGACAGTCCTCTCTTCAAGGTCGTAGCGGACCAAGAAATCCATCTGAGACAGATTCCCAAAAATGGCTATATCATTGGATGGTATGATGGTTAAGCACACCATGTCTTCCTGTACTTGGGCGAATGTGTTCCATGGCTGCAACTTCACGTCCGCACCACTAAAATGAACTGTGATTATGGGAAGATCGATGCCCTTACCTGTTTCTACTTCAAAACAAGGGCTGAGAAGACCCTTGGGGTCACTCACTCGTTTGGCCCCAATTGCGTCCTCCACGGCGGATTCAAGACCGTTAAAGAACTCTGACTCCAGGAAGGTCAATGTTGTCCCGGAGTCGATGATGATGTTGCCTTTCTCCGTTGGTGATAAAGATGATCCGCCGTAGGCCAACCTTTCGTCTCCAACACTGACAGCCTCTAATGTTAGGTAGTAATATGTCGAGGGATCTTTGTCAACTAAATGGGTTGAAACAGCATTAGCATTTATATTAGATTCCGTTGCGGTACCGAATATTATCGTGCTTGAAGCATTTGATTCCGCTGCAGTGGGAGCCAGGCAGTAGGAAAACTTCCCACGTATAGATTTACCCAATTGTTTGACTAGAGAAAGGGGACCTCCACCAAGTCCAACAATCCCAGAACCTACATCATCGAATGTGCCGCCATTGTTGTGTCCACAGCCGAACACCAGGTTTGGAAAGGAAACTGGATTGCGAGTAGACACACCAATGGTGAACTTTTCAAGGGCAACGTTTCCTTTGGTGAAGGAGCGGTCTCCATAGGAGTAGTTGTATTTACAAGCGTTCTGCTCTTGGTCGCATACTCTGTCAGAGCTATCCAATGCATTGCAGGGATTAGACTCACATGGAACGTTCTTGTATGTGGAGGATTTCCTGGGATCAAAGAGAGGAGGCTTTTGCTCGTAACATTCTTCACAAGGCTCACACTGAACCCAGGTGAGATCACTGCCAGTATCGGCTATTCCAAGCACCGAAAATGGTGGGGTTCCGATGAAAATTTCCATGAAATATTCTCCACCGCTTGGTACTATATCCGACTGGACTGCCTTTGGAGTCGTTGGCCTGAAACGATTGATGCGAGAGATAGAGCGGTTGTAAGCACTGTACAAGCGATCAAACCGGGTTTCAAGAGGGTTGTACAGCGGGGAGACTGGGGAGTCACGGTGTATCAGGTTCACACTAAAGCCGGAAGGGATTGCTTCGGCAACTGAAAACGCCAACAACTGAGTAAAGCATATGCACATTGACATGAGTAAAACAACAGCAGACAAGACTGAACAGTCTCCGAAAGTTGAGGCCATGATTTTAAGTTTTTGAGAGATTGATCAGAGATGAAATACAAGCAAAGCTTGCAGAAATATTTATAGCTAGATGAGGATCGGAGGAAGATTAAAAGTTAGCAGTAATGAGCTGAAACGAAAATAGGGAATTTCAAAGTAGAGAAATTCAATCATTAATGATTAGTGACTTTGGTGTATTAATCAATCATCAATTAATTTTATACGTTATCTATATATGCTATTATATCTGCGGGGAAGCCGTTAGTTTAAGGTAATTATAAATCTTTTCTAATTTGATTGATGCATAATACGGATATCTCATCCAACAAATCATTTTTATAATTAAGAATACAAAAAATTTACATTTATTGATGAGCTATAATTTCTTTTTGGGCCAAAGATGAACTTTAATTTACTCTTGTATGGAGTAAAATCATACGCCAGAAAAAGGAGGCATAGAGTAAATATAATAAGACTCCCTTTTTTTGGGAAATATAAAACTCTTCTAAATTTATTTTCTTTCTCATGATGACAAATTTCTCTATATGTAATAATTACTTTATTGATACTAGTTTCTATATAATATTAAATAAATAGCATTTGGTAATTTGAAAATAGATGCTCTTTGGGGGTTAAATTAATCTACCTTCTTAATTTGCATTTAATTAAACATCATGCATGCCATGCATGGACCGTACAGATTCTGGTAACCGCCGGCCCCTATCTACATATCTTCATTCTTAATTTCATCTAAGCCATTCTAATTATTTACCCAGCTAAATTGCATGAGGAGCCGAAAAGGGGATATATATGCATACATATATATATATATATATATATATATATATATATAGGAAAGCCATGTTGTTCCATCGCAAGCAGGCAACCTTTTTTAACTACAAAAGACTGCTGAAATTTTCCATTATTGAATGCAAAAAGTAAAATAATTAATTGTCACACATACTTCCCACCCAGAAGCCACTTTCGTCGAGCTAACTCGGTCTACTATTAATTCAAACCACTCTATATATGTATGCTCTAGTGATAAGCTACTTAAACTTTTCAAGCAATCTATGTATTTTCTCTAGGGAACACTTAGACAACAAAGATCTAATATCTACCATCCTATCCTGTCCCATCTTCTTTGAGTGAATTATACATCTAGCATCTATATTCATCTCAATGTAACAAAAACCCAGCATAATTCCTTGCTTGGTCTCTGCCTCGGGCGATTGCCAGAGCACATGCCTGATAGAAACTTATGCTAAATGCAGCCAGAAATATTCACTCTTGCAGGTGGCAACCGAAAGTCAAGCTACTCAGTCAGGGACTGGGTGTACTACCAATTAGGCTAGGATTCCAACGTTTAGGTAACCTTGATTATTTCATCAATTGAAAATCAATCCACAAAAGTACATATACAAGGTTAATTTCTGCATCAAATCTTAGATATGATATGCAAAATGCCATTTACCTTATATAGTTTACGTTAAATATCAGATTACTCATCTTGCACATCCAAACCATGTTAATTTCAAGGCCACAATGTCATTTCCTTTCCCTCCCAAAAGAAACTAATTAATTAATTAGTATGCTAAGCTCAAAATAAGGTTGTTGTCTATATATGGTTAAAAGCATTTATAAATCTAAAACATGATTTCCAAAAGGGAGGGTAAGAAACCTATCAGAAGAAAGAGAGAGGGAGAGAGGAAGGGTTGACAATAAACACGATATGACACAAATTAATTAGTTTTCACCATGAATTTGGATTTAGATCTTGACAGCCATCACCTTCTCACCAAACTATAACTTATTGAAAGAACGAAGTCCTACATCATGCTTAAAATCAGTTGCAGATCATGAGATTACCAGGGTTCCTACACATAATCCAAACAATATACATAGCTGAAAGTTTGACTACTAAGAAGTCCCAATTCCCAAGCAGCATGAAAGGATAAAAGGAAAGAAAATTGGTGGATTTTTAATGCATATCTGCTACAAATCTAACTTAAGATTGATCGAGTCTTATGTAATTGATAGAATAGGCTTACTCTATGATATAAAATTAAAATAAAAAAATGGCCCATCCTCAATTTACTAGGCTATAAAAATCGTATGTGTTTTAGGTGAAAGCCATAAACATGCAGCTAATCCATCTAGAAGTTTTCAGATTGAAGAACAAGAAAGGCATGCCTAGACCATTTCACATGGAAATCCTGACTCTTCACGGAATGCCCATCATAGCATTTTTCCTGTTTGTGATAATAAAATACCAAAGTGAACCAAACACAGGCTTTCAACAAGTTCTTGGCCAAAAAAAAAAAACAAAGAAACATGCAACTATAATGATAAATTGCCACCAAAAGGTGAGAATTTTGCAACAAAACCTGCTTTGATGTGTGTGAGTTGGCCTTATTGTGAGGAGATTATATTAATTGAAGTAATACCGACATAAAGCATGTTATCCATCAAAATTCCACAAAATCAGGTAGCTTGGTGTACGTTTCTGAAATTTTTGTAACCTGTTAGCATTCTCAGCAGTCATTCAGCAGATAAATACTGAACTTCCTGACTGCTAATCGCACCTAGTGAGCGTATACTTCAGAATCGTAGTTCTTAAGTCCATTCTCTTTCAATGTTTTGAAAGATGACTTACCATGCTAGCACTGAAATCTGTAACCTTATCAAAGCTATTAGGTTCAGCAATTTAAAAAAATGGGCAATTTTTTTCATAGTGAGGTGGCATATATGGAAATCAAACCCCTGCAGACTGCAGTTCCCATTTTAAGATAGAAAGTAACCTAAGCGACAAGACCTAAAACCAGGCAACTCGATGGCAGCAAGGTTTTCTTTTTTAACCAGAAGAAGAACCTCAATTCAACTATCAAAATTCAGGAAAAGAAATTAATTCAGAAAAAACAAATCCTTGAATTCCGATATAGAATTTGAATAACCCATGATACATGGAAATTAAGGAGTAGGAATAGTTGGATGACAGGGAAGTAGGCGTTGAAAACTATATGAAGTTGCATTCAAGTTCCATTAGCATCACTCAGCAAGCATATGAGCATAATGAAATAGTATTACAAAGTACATTGTACAGCAATTAGCATGTAACAGATCAAGATAAAGGAGGTAATACGATTAGAATAGCTAAACAAGGGTATGACTGGAAATGATGAAACAATGGCTTTCAATGAAGGCTTGTTTTTTGGCATGTAGAATGAATGAAAGCTGTAGACTTTATCAAAGGTTGGCTTCGACAAAGGAGACTGCAAATATTTCTCATTGCTGATTATGAAATTTCAAGCCACCTTACAACACTCATTTTGCGGGCTCATCATCACTGTGACTCAGATAATCTTCCATACCATGAAAGATCATCCTTGCGGAAGCCTGCTTTGCCCAATTGACTATCTTTTCTGCCTCCTTTCTAATCTTGTGTTGTTCCTTGACTGCCTTGTTGACCATCTTTTTCTGTTCTTTGATCGAAAAAGTAGCCAAATCAGATAGAAATTCATCAGAATCAAGAGCAGTATCCAGCACCTTATTTTCCTTGTTGTATTTCTTATAAAGCCTTTGGGGAGAACACCAAAAACACCCTGGTTTTTGGGGTGGAGAAGAATCGAGTGGCAAAGGAGAAGCAAAATGAACAAGAATTTGATGTGGAGCGACTTGTGGGTACTGAAGGCGAGAAGAAGGAACTTTGGGGGAAAGAATCTGAAACTCAGAGATGTGAAGAAGATGGATTTTTGGGCATGGATGTGGGCTAAGGTTGGGGTGGAATCAGATATAACTGTTTTTTGAAGGTGGAGTCGGGGTCATCTAACTGTTTGATCATTAAAAGAGTCTAAAGGGCGGTTGTTTCGTGAGAACCCACAAAAGTTTTTTAAAAATTTGGTCGGTGAGTATTTGTTTTCAATGTTTGTTTAAAATAATTCGATTGGAAAAAATATCAAAATTTTAATAATATTTAAAGTTTTAAAATTAAAAATTTAATTTTATCTTGTGCTATTTTAATATTCTGGAGAAGAAAATTATCTTATTTTTAATTTTAACTTGATTAAAAAATTTATTATATATCCATTATCCTTTAAAAAAAAAAGTTTAAAACTCAATTTTTAACTTTTTTTTAATTTATTTTATTTTTAATTTAATTTTAATACGTGACAATTAAAACGTTTTAGAGAAAAAATGTCTTAATTGATTTCAATTAAAGAGTTTTTTTTTAAACATTTTAATTGATAATTAATTAAGATATTTTTTATGAACAAATGTATATTTTTTAAAATATTTATAAAAACATCAAATGAGAAGTTTTTTTGAACAAACGTTTTATTTGATCTATTTACAAACATCTTATGTAATAGATAATTTTTTAAAATATTTACAAAAGCAAATAAGGTATTTTTTTAACAAACATTTTATTAAATATCTTTTCAACATATTTATAAAATCCATTCACATAAAATGTTTTCTTTTACAAACACCTTATTTAATAGATGATTTTTTAAAATATTTACAAATTTAAATAAAGCATTTTTTTAACAAACAATTTTTTTTTAATTTTTTTTCAATATATTTACAATAGTAAATAAGGCGTTCACTTCTTTTAGATGCTATAATTGATTTTTTTATATCTTAATATAATAATCACGGCTTGCTGTCAGGTTAAATGCTATAATTAAGTATATTTAATTAAAAAATTAAAATTTTTATTTTTTTTATTACTAAATATATCAATTTTCGTTTGAGTTTTTTTTATTAAAACAAAATAAAAAGTTATCTATATCTTATCAAGAAAAATATAATAATTATATATAAATTAATAAATCAAAATTATCTTTATCAAATGAGTGAATTTGATTACAAAATATCTTTAAAATCAAACAAAACTTCAAATATTAAATATTTTTAAATATTATGTTTTTTCGAAATTTAAGATTTTATGAATTAAATACATTAAAAAAAAAAAAACACACACACACACACGGTGATCACTCTTTCACTTGCTCTGTTGCTCACTGCTCAGTAGGCAGTGCAGTACAGCAGGGGCAGGCAAACGGCTAATTCTCGGTTGATGACTCTGGGCAAAGACTTTAGTAGTGGCTGGGGCCCTAAAACTCATTCTTTTCGGCTTAGGATCATTTTGATTTTCCAAGTTAAAAGGCTTCCTTTTTTTTGGTGCGAGTGGCTATGCACTGAGCCCTATAAGGGGAATTGCCGGGTTCTTCCGCGCAAAGTTTTGACTTTTAAGCAAACGGATTTTCCTGCTAACCTTTTTTTTTTTTTTGGTTCTAATCACTACTTTTAAATATTTGATTTACTTTTAATTAATTAATATTTAAAAGATAAGATATAAGTCTTTATCTTACCCTAATTTTTCTTATTTCTTTCTTTCCTTTTTTTTTCCAAAGTTCATTTTCTTGAGAAAAAACTAATTTTCCACGAAAACTTTTTAGTTGCTCCAACAATAGCATGATTAATATGAGAATAATACATATATGATTCTAACAAAAAATTAAAAAACTTTTTATTTTCTAATGAAAATACTATAAGAAATTGTAGTTTTTTGTAATGACATGATTTATATCAATTCAATTTAAAAAATTTTAGTTGATATATTCCCATAAAAATTTCATTAATATAAGTAAATCCCTCTTCTTATATATATATATATATTTATATATTTATATATATGGGTTCACAAACTTGAGGAAGAAAAGACAAAGTGATCTCTAAACAGCTAATTAAGAGGCCAAAAAAGGGTTAGGTTTCCCCCTATTATTATTATTTATGTCTATTACTTTACGAGAAGGAATATATCCGTTTATATTATTTTATTATTAGATTACATATTTTAAATGATTTTAATTTTAATTTAAAAAAAAAGTACAACATTTATATGGGTACAAGTGGATCTCAACTCTTACTTTATAATACAATACCATTCATAAGTCATAATTCACTAATTTTGTGTGGCCTAATAATCAGTTAATTCGGTCATTGCTGGCCTACAATGAGACATTATTGGTAATATCGGAGTTTATGGACCCTTCCTACCACATCAATCATAATCTCACCCAATTGTTATACACCACAGCAGCTTTTTCCCCGCATCAAATTTGACTAACTCACCCTTAGAGAAACTCCATCAAACGGGGTTAACACAAAAAAGCTTAAAAAAAAAAAAAACTGTTCCTAAAATTTTGTTTGTCGATGTCTTCCTCCCAAAGTTTTTCAAGGTTTTACGTATTCAAGCTTTACTAAAATGAATGTGATGGATAGCTTTAAGAGTTAGGATATGAAAATTATCCCCGAATAAATAAAAAGGAAACACCTAAGATTTAGTGGCAAACTTACATAATAATAAATAAATAAATAAAAATACAAACATTAAGTGTGTAATTATATTTTTTTTGTCTGAAATCTTTGATATTCAATAATCACTTTGAATCTTAATTAATCCAAAATCAAATAAGATCAAATCCCATAAGGAGATAAGTTCTCTCAAATTTATTTTTTTCATTCAAGAGACTTGAAATCGAAACCTTACATAAAAAGAAGCAAGCTTCTTGTTACTTATCGTAACGTTTTTGGGACCGTTAAACCTAAAAAGTTTTAAAATCGAGAGAAATAAAAGAGAGAGTCGCCACCAATCTTTTTAGGGTGTGATTGACTGTCCAAAAGTTTATCTTTTTAACAAAACTATAAAAATGAGTTTAAAGTTTATCAAAAAGATAAATTTCGCTCTACAAAAAATCAAGTTAGGCTCGGGAGTCGGTTACGTGTGGGGAATGATTAACACCCATACAACGCCCATAAATTGGTATAATTTAATTATGCGCTATTTTCGGTGTTAAATAAAAATAGTTTTGACTTGAACTTTAATAGTAATTCCCTTCATTTGAAAAAATAAAATTTTGTTAAAGCTTTTTATTTAGGAATATCGAGAAAATCTTGAAATTAAAGAATTATTTTAAAATTTTTTAACATCTAGGCAAAATTTAAAATAACTCTTTTCGTTTAAGATTTAACACGATAATCCTTAAAATGAAATAACAATCTTTATAGAAGATAAATGTTAGTGATTCTCTAACATCTAGGTAAAGTACCAAGAATTATTTCTTTTGAAATGTTATTTTTATTTTATTTTATAATATCATAATTTTTTTAAAAAAGTATTATTTTTTTATTATAAAATATTTTATCATCAAATAGTAAGTAAAAATTAAAAAGAGAATAATGCAGACAATTATCGATGATAACACGCTAACGTATGTATGCTAATGAATGTCATGTAAAATGAAATGCAATTTAAAAGTTGGACTCTTAAGCATAATGAGACCACCCTGACTCTCAAACATCTAGGCAGAGCTTAGGTGCGACTGTTTATATTTAATAATCCAATTTACTATTATACTTTTTATTTATTAATCTTATTATTAATGCGAATTACGAACTTGTGTAAAAAAACTTAACGAAGTAAAGTTTCCTAAACACCTAATCATCTAGGCAGCTTTTAGGAACAAATCATTTCAAATGAGATTCTCACACATGTCGTTAGGATTTTCAAAATGTTTTGAGTAAGGGCTTGCGTAGAAGTTTTGAAGGTTAGGGTTTCAAGATTTTAAAGATTCGAATTTTAAGGTTTTGGTTTGAGGGATTTTGGATTTTAGGGGTTTTAGTTTTGGGGTTCAAAATTTTTGGATTTCAATTTTATGGTTTAAAGGGTTTAGGATTTAATTTTAAGGTTTAGAAGTTTGGGATTTCTATTTTAAGGTTTCGAAAATTTAAGAATTAATCTTAGGGTTTTTAAAGGGTTGGAGTTTCGATTTTAAGGTTTGAAGGGTTTTGATTTTAGAATCTGGATATTTTAGGGATTTGATTTTAGAGTCTTGAGGTTTAGGGTTTGGATTTTAGGGTTTAAAGAAAATGTGAATATTTTTAAAAATCTTCAATATCTAGGCGGACTTTCAGAACAAGTTCGATTTTTATGATTTTTTAAAATTAATTAAAAATTCTCATATATTTTTTTAATGAAAATTTATGAATAATAATTTCTCAACATTTAGGCGAAATTATTTTTAAAAATATGTTTTTATTTACTCTAATATCTAGGCAGGAAAAATAAAATATTATTCTACTATTATTATTATTATTTAAGCATTTTTAATATTTGTTTAGTTATTATCTTACTTTGTTTTCATTTTATTATTATTAAAAAATAATTAAAAAAATTATCCTAACAAATTTAAAAATTTATCATGCATAAATATAAAAATATTCAAAATAACAAAAATAATAATATATAAAAAAAATTAGAAAATTAAAAAAAAAATTTACCTGAACTGGACCGGTTAACCGTGGTTCGGTTTGACGCGCGGTTTGATTGAGCCGGTTGAAAAATGATTCAGGCCGATCTAGGGAGCGATTTGGTCCGATCTGGTTAAACTAGTTCAGAGCCGTTGAGGATCTAAGTTGGCAGGTCGGTTGCGCGGACCCCAGGTAGGGTCCAGGTCCACGTACAAATCCTCTCATGCCCAAAACGACTTCGTTTTGAGCTTTGCTTTCCTATATATAACTAAAGATTTTTTTGTTCATTCTTTTTTGTTTCAGAAAAAAAAAAGGAGAGAGCTCAGGGCTCTTGCCGTCTAGTCGTCAGACCACCGCGTCGACCGCTGCCTGGGTCATTGCCAGCGGTCACTGTCGATGGTTTTCGGTTGTTGAGAAACGTAAAAATTATTTTGAAAGCTCTCTTCAATGTTCTCTTTCCAGATCTAGCTCTCTTTTTGTCAGAAACGACCCCGATTGTCGTAGATCGGGGCTTGAAGTTTTTTATCTTTTTTTTTAAATGAGACTGATATATTTTTTTTACTTTTATAGGTAGCTCGACGTTGGGTTGCTCCCTGCGAGGAGGACTGTGTTTGTCTTTTTTTTTATTTCGGTTTGTGTGTTTTTGTTTGGGTATTTGAGTTTTTTTTTTGTCTGGTTTTCTGATGGGTAGGAAGTTTTGTGAGAGGTTGGGGTTTTTCTCAGTGTCGAAAGCTAGGACTTTTCGGGGTGAGGGAGAGTTAGGGTTTTCTGATGGGTAGGAACAAGATCTGTCAAGCGAGCCATTGAAAGGGGAAGAAATTGGGACTTTAAGGATTGGGTGGAGTAGGGTGGTTGCAGGGATGGCTAGGGTAGGCTGTAAGGTGGCTATAAGGTAGGAGCGTGGGCGGCCAGTGGTGGCTACAGGGTATGGTGAGGGGACAGGGGTGGGTGGCCAGTGGTGCCATGCGAGGCACCACTGCCATCCCAATTCTCTTTTTTTTTTATTCTGTTTCTATTTTTTTGTTATTTTTTTTATTAATTATTATGTTTTATAATAGTATCAAAATATTAGTAAACAAAAATTAATCTAGTAAATTCGGATAAAATTCGGTGTCTACAGCTGTCTTTCTTTGCACATTACTGAGAATCAGGAATAGGGTAAAGACAAAGATAAAGATTTTATCTGGAAGTAAATCGTGGATTTTTCAAAAGTTTTTCTTCTTTTTTTTTTTTAATTTTTTTAACCACAGATCAGGTGATAAAGAAAATGATCAAGATGACATTATGAGTTGAATAAATAATCTATTAAGGCAACACTGAAAATCAAATAATAAAGAAAGTGATCGAGACGACACCACCAGTTAAGGAATAACAAGATCATGATTGAACTTAGATTGAATCACAAGTCAAAAAATGAAGAGATCGAGATTAAACCACGAGTCAAAGGATAACAACAATCGAGATTAAACTACGATTTTGACTTAAAAAGATCGAGATTGAACCACGAATCGAAGAACGTTAACTTGGATTGAATCATAAGTAAGAAAATAAGGAGATCGGGATTAAACCACAAGTAAAAGGATAACAACAATCGAGATTAAACTGTAACTTTGAATTAAAAAGATCGAGATTAAACCACAAATCGGAGAATAAAAAGATCGGGATTAAATTGTGAGTAAAAAATGACGTTAACCTGGATTGAATCACAAGTTCGAAAATAAAGAGATTGGATTAGACCACGAGTCAACGGATAACAACAACCAAGATTAAACTGTGATTTTGAATTAAAGAGATCGAGATTGAACCGCGAATCGGAGAATAAAGAGATCGAGATTAAATCGCGAATCAAAGAATAATGTTAACTTGGATTGAATCACAAGTAAGAGAATAAGGAGACCAGAATTAAATCACGAGTCAGAGGATAACAACAATCGAGATTAAACTACGACTTTGATTTAAAGAGATTGAATTGAACCGTAAATCAGAGAATAAAAAGATCGGGATTAAACCGTAAGTTAGAAAATGATGTTAACTTGGATTGAATCACAAGTCTAAAAATAAAGAGACCGAAATTAGATCACGAGTCAAAAGATAACAACAACCGAGATTAAACTACGATTTTAAATTAAAGAGATCGAGATTGAACCGTGAATTGGAGAATAAAGAGACCGAAATTAAACCACGAATCAGAGAATAATGTTAACTTGGATTGAATCACAAGCAAGAAAATAAAGAGACCGAGATTAAACCACGAGTCAGAGGATAACAACAATTAAGATTAAACTGTGGCTTTGAATTAAAGGGATCGAGATTGAACCGTAAATCAAAAAATAAAAAGATCGGGATTAAATTACGAGTCAAAAAATGACGTTAACTTGGATTGAATCACAACTCCGAAAATAAGGAGATCAAAATTAAACCATGAGTCAAAAGATAACAACAATCGAGATTAAACTACAATTTTAAATTAAAGAGATCAGGATTGAACTGTGAATAAGAGAATAAAGAGATCGAAATTAAATCGTAAATCAGAGAATAATGTTAACTTGGATTGAATCACAAGTAAGAAAATAAAGAGATCGAGATTAAACCACGAGTCAGAGGATAACAACAATCGAGATTAAACTGTGACTTTGATTTAAAAAGATCGGGATTGAACCACAAATTGAAGAATAAAGAGACCAAAATTAAACCGTAAATCAGAGAATAATGTTAACTTAGATTGAATCACAAAACTGAAAATAAAGAGATCGAAATTAGATCACGAGTCAAAAGATAACAATAACCGAGATTAAACTATGATTTTGAATTAAAGAGATCGAGATTGAATCGTAAATCGAAGAATAAAGAGATCGGGATTAAACCACGAATCAGAAAATAATGTTAACTTGGATTGAATCACAAGTAAGAAAATACGGAGATCGGGATTAAATCACGAGTCAGAGGATAACAACAATCGAGATTAAACTGTGACTTTGAATTAATAGATCAAGATTGAACCGTAAATCAAAGAATAAAAAGATCGGGATTAAATCGCGAGTCAGAAAATGACATTAACTTGGATTGAATCACAAGTTCGAAAATAAAGAGACTGGGATTAGATCACGAGTCAAAAGATAACAACAATCGAGATTAAACTGTGATTTTGAATTCAAGAGATCAGGATTAAATAGCGAATCGAAGAATAAAGAGAACGGGATTAAACCGTAAATAAGAGAATAATGTTAACTTGGATTGAATCACAAGTAAGAAAATAAGAAGATCGAGATTCAACCACATGTAAGAGGATAACAACAATCGAGATTAAATTACAATTTTAAATTAAAGAGATCGAGATTGAACCGTAAATAAGAGAATAAAAAGATTGAGATTAAACCGCAAGTCAAAAAATGACGTTAACTTAGATTGAATTACAAGTCCGAAAATAAGGAGACCGAGATTAGACCACGAGTCAAAGGATAACAACAACAGAGATTAAACTATGATTTTAAATTAAAGAGATCGAGATTGGATCGTAAATCAAAAAATAAAGAGATCAGGATTAAACCGTAAATCAGAGAATAATATTAACTTGGATTGAATCACAAGTAAAAAAATAAGAAGATCGAGATTAAACCACGAGTCAGAGGATAACAACAATCGAGATTAAACTGTGACTTTGAATTAAAGATATCGAGATTGAACTGCGAATCGAAGAATAAAAAGATCGAGATTAAACCATGAGTCAAAAAATAATATTAAGTTGGATTTAACCGCAAGTTAGAAAGATAAAAGAGACTGAGATTAAACTGCAAGTCAAAAAAATAATAAAATAATCAAGATTAAACCACGAGCTAAATATTGACAACAACTGGGATTACACCGCAAGTTAGAAAGATAAAAGAGAATAGGATTAAATCGTAAGTCAGAGAAACTATAAAAATGATCGAGATTATACCATAAGTCAAAGATTAACGATGACTAAGACTAAACCTCAAGTTAAAAAAATAAAGAATCAATCGGGAGAATACCGTAAATCAAATTTATGCCCGGAAGTCTTAAAAATTATCCCCAGAGATATTAAGAATCATGCCCGGAGGTCTTATAGAATTGACTAGGATAATACCGTCAGTCAAAAAATAATGAATCGATCGGGATAACACTACAAATTGAATTTATGCCCGGAGGTCTTAGAAATCTCAAAATCTTTGAATATTCCTCTTAATCAGAGGCAATGAAACTTTAAAAATTTGAAAATCTTTTACTTAAAAATCTCGAAAGTTGTGTTCAGAGGCTCTAGAGATTACACCCGGAGGTCTTACAAATCTTAAAATCTTTGAATGCTTATCTTAATCAAAGACAATGAAACTTTGAAAATTTAAAAATCTTTTCAAACATGGCTTTCGCCTAATCAGAGATTTTTTTAGACTTTAAAGGTCTTATCTGAAGAAGGTTCCTTCTAAACAGAACTTTTGAAATCTTGATTGAAAATGGTTTCTCTTAAACAGAGGCTTTGAAATCTTAACTGGAAATGGTTTCTCTTAAACAGAGACTTTAAAACTTTAAAAACATGCCTTTTTTTGTTTGTTTTTAATCTTACAAAGTTGAAAAATGCAATCATGATACAAATGTCTATTCTCATCAAATGATGCTAATGAAAATGTCAATGCGAATGTAAATGTCGATGCAAATACAAGAATATGAATGCTTGATGGAAATACATTTGACTTTTTCATAATGCAAATGACAATATTTTTTTAATGTAAATGCCCCTACAAATACCTTTCTTAGGATGTAGATGCCATGATGCAAATGTAAATTCTTCTTATGGTGTGAATGCAAATGTTTTATAAAAATACAAATGTAAATGATGCAAATGCGATTGTCTTTTTTGTGATGCAAATACAAGTGATGCAAATACAAATATCCCTTTCATGATGCACAAACAAGTGATGCAGCTATGAATGTCTTTTTTTTATATTTTTTATTTGCAGGTCAGATGTCTTTCTCACGGTGTAAGCAATGTAGATATAAAGACTCTTTTTGCCTTTTTTTTAAAAAAAAAATCTATGTTCAAATTTTTAATGTTTCATTTTCGTGAAAATGACCTCAGTATTATGTACAAAATACTTAAATAATCTCTAAAATTTTTAAAAGTGATCCAAAAATTACCCCACATAAAGTATTTTTGCAATCGAATGAAAAAATTTAGAACTTAATACTTTTGAATCTCTTAAAAATTGATGATTATTATTTGGAAGGTCATAGGTGAGGTAATTGACAATTCAATTTTTCTCACTGGTGGCATATCTCATGTAAAGCTCGACGAGGGTTGCAAGGATTTCTCTTGGGCTCACAAAAGAGATAATTTTTTAAAACACTTCTTTTATTGAAAATATGATACTTCAATGTGAGTCAAAACTAGCCATTACTTTTCAAACAAGATTTGACAAGAAGATAAGGTTGGTTTTTTTTTTTTTTAAAGAAAGTTTTTAATGGGTACTGATCTTTCAAAAAGCTTTGTATTGAGACCTTTTATTTTGGATAAAACCTTGGAACTCTGAAATTCATTATGAGGCCTTAAAAATGACTTTAGCTCTAAACTGCCCTTTTGGAGTTTTCACCTTAGAGCTATATTTTTTTATTAATGAAAAATTCAACAAGTATATACAAATTCAAGGATATTACTCTTCAATCCAAGTATCCACATTAATCAAAATAGGTTTTTCAGGGTGTGTAATGTAGGTCGAGGTTAAGGGTTCTGAAAGAATGAATAAATAAGCTCAAAATATATTATTTAGGGTAAGTAGGCCAAGGATCTTGAGGAGCATTCTCTGACTTTCTTCTTTTATTTTTTATTGGAACATATGATTTTAATTTCACCAATTTTATCCACCTCATTTTTTGCCCTGAATTCTCATTTTCAAGGTACATATACTTTTTTTCTTTTTTTATTTTTTTTAATTTTTGATTTTTTTTTTAATTCTAATTGAAGCTTTAGATTCTTATATTTATAGTTTCTTTGCTTTGCCCTAGAAATGCCTAACTTCATCTTTGGTTGTTCACTTTCCTAAATCTTGATATTTTAATTGAAGTCTTATTCATTTTTTATCACAGACTTTCACCTTTGAGGGGCAAGTTAGACGCTTTTAATATCGAATATTTTTCTTGAAGTTAATCTTGAATGTATCCTAATTTTACCCCTTAATGTAGAAAATGATCCTTGGCTAGGGTTTATTTTGGAACAAAAAATTTAATAAGCTTAAATGGGTAGCAAATGGATAATTTTTATGTATGAGAAGGATAGAGAAAGATGGTCATTTATTATTTCAAACATGATCACTTGACTAGAATAGTAAATCATTGAATATGTCCCTTTTGTTTATTTTTTTCTCTTTATTTTATTTTATTTTTTTATGCCCCATCCTCTTTTACTCAAGGTTTTAATGACAATCAAGTCGTATATGATCGATCGCATAGTTCAAAAAGGCTCTTTGGGCTTCAAAATTTTTTATATTTTTTTTTGTAAAAAAAAAGAGAAAAGGTATAAAGATATGAAACAAATTGTCTTAGGCAAAAGGGATTTTGCTTTTTTTTCTTCATCCATGTGCCTTAAGACAGGAAACAAGGGTTACTTGAAAAGAAAAGTTTAGACATTTTCATGTCTATGGTTATAACAAAATTTGACACACATTGAATTATCAATTGAAATTTTAAAAAAGCATCTTAATGATTTATTTAAAATAAATAAATAAAATTTTAAAATTGACCTCTTTTGCTCGTTGCCCAAGAAAAGATTATCATTCATTTAAAGTACGAATCCAAACTCACATTTCTTGAAGGATTATGGTCGATGGATCAAATTATTTACGTGATTAGGGACATGAAAGCATTCAAAAAAGTGTGAAGGTGTTTGATGAGCTTTTTTCTAATAGTAATCACCATTTCCCTTAAGAATCCTTCATCTTTATTATAGAAAAAAAAAATTTTTTTCTCTTTTTTTTTTTTTTTTTATTTTTGAAAGTTACTTATGTAGGACTTTTATTCAAACAAATGCATAAAGAAAAAATTTCATGAAAAAGATCCAAAATATTTAATTCTTCCAAAATATGTTAAATAGCTCATAAGGACACTATGTATATGTCATCATACATAGTAAAAAGATTTAAAAAAATCATCTTATCTTGATCTTCAAAACTCAAGATCTCTCTCTTTATCTCAACTTTTCACATTTAACAATTGGATGGAGTCAACTTCCATTGTCCTATCACCTCTAGAGTCAGAATACACTTCTTAATAAGATCTTTAACCTTTTCTTTTAACTATCTGCAGCACATCTACTATCTCGACATGGATCAAAGAAGGGTTCTTGTGAATAACTGGCTTCATCTTGACATCAAAACTCAGATATCCAGTTTTCATCAGTCCTTGCACCCTATGTTTCAAAGTGGTACAATCTTTCAAAGAATGGCTTGTGATGCCAAAATGGTATTCACATTGAGAATTTGGGTCATACCATTTGGGAAAATATGGTTTACGAGATTCAACAAGGATAAGGGCAATGTGATAGTTTCCTAGAAGCAGCAGGTATAACTCTGTGTAGGACATAAGTATTGGATCAATAGGAGCTTTTCTTTTGGTGTTGCTAGAATTTTTCTACCTTATAGTTTGTTTGCTTTGCTAAAAAGATGGTATGGTTGGTCTTAAGGTGAATTGAAAAACTCTAGGTTAAAGATTGGGTTGATAAAGTGGTGACGGGATAGCATGTTGAACAAGTGATTGTAAAATATGAGATGGTAGACATGGATTTAAGTGTGAAATTTTTGAAGGTCGCATGATATTTGGGGGCCTAATCCTAAGTGCTTGGAAAGGAAGTTGGAAGTAGTCATAAGAAGGATTTGAGTACAGGTTAGGACTCGAAATAGTTGGTGATGGTTGGTTGAAGCCAGGCGATTCTGATTTGGAAATCAAAATTTTGAGCTCAGCCATCTGCTTGGTTAGTTCACACATTCTTCTTTTGAGTTCGTCCAAACCTTGATCACTGTTCAAATCACCCAATGCTTTAACTTGCTTTGGAAGAGTGTTGAAACTAACAGGAGCCAATTGACCTTGATTTGATGGAATTAAAAGTGATAACGATTCTTGAGGAAGAACAAACTCAACTTTACCACTACCTTTAACCATTTTTATTAATTGAGCCATCTGTTGTTTCATCTCTCGAAGCTCGAGTCATAATTTCTCTTGATTTAACTCCAGAGTACTAATCTTTGCTTCCAATCGATCTTTTATTTTTGCCATTCTAATTTCTATCAAGACAGACATTTTATTCTGAGACTTAGACAAAAAATTTTAGATTATTACCCTTATTGAATGAATGTCACAAAAATAATGATACACAAAGTATGTTTATGAATACATGAATATGATGGCTAAAGAATGTCATAAAATATATACATGCCTATGACAATGGCTTTTTATATGTACAAGGACCTAAATAAAAATTTTCGTCAACCATGAATGTGTATGTAAAGAATATAGTGTTATATTATAGGGATAATGGGATATGAAATGCAATGTATGTTCTATACGACCCTATTATTCATGAATCTATATGCATGAAATGCAATGACATATTTACATAAATGGTGAGATGTATTCTTATGACTAATGCAGCATACTTGTATAGAATGCATGAACCTATCAAGTGCACGTTATATTTTTACATGAAATGATTGTGTTATGTCATCCTAATGAACTGACACTACCTTCAAATGTGTAATCAAATGGAATGTACGCACTACCTATTAAGATGCATATGGAAGGCATGTATCGTTTATCAATATGTGCATAACATAAGATGTATGCACTATCCATTGATATGGATGGGATGGAATTCTCATATTATCCTATTATGATGCATATGGGATGGGATTAAAAATCAAACGAAAATACAAAAAATGAAACATCATTCAAAAAAAGAAAAAAAAATCTTTGTTTTTAAGGAAAAACATTTTTTTCACATGGAATACTATGACTAAAAAAAATTAATTTTTATTTAGCCAATAAATAAAAAATTTAAAAAAAAATTTCGCTTTTTGTTTATTGGATAATGCTAAAAATAATTCAAAAATATTTTATGGAAATGCAAATTTTGGATAACTACCAAAGAAAAAAAAATCTTCAAGAAAATGCTTTTCTGTTATTTCCACAAAAGGACAATACTCTATCAAAGGTTAGGCTTTACGACTCACTATATGTCAGGTTAGGATTTATGTGTTTAAAGGTTCCCAGACTATTCCTTACATCATCGTCCATTATAGACTAGTAAGGTTCTCCGATCCTCACCCATTACGGATTACTAACGGGAATGGTTCAATCTGAGTGGAAGTGTTTCACTAGCAAATACGAAGGTATCACCTCACGAGAGTATAGCTACTTCACTTCCTCCTATAAAGGATAAGAGCCGGGTCTAGAGCTCATGCATGCGGATGAATATGCAAAGTGTGTGTAAAAAGATATATTAATTAAAATAACATAAATAAATCATAAACATAAAATCAAAATAAAGTAATAACTAGCATGCAATTTATTTTATTCATTAACTTCTATATTTTTGAAAAATAAAATAAAAGAAATTAAATTAAATATCAAATAAAATCAATTAAATCCAACCATTGTCAATAGCCATAATTAAAATTTTGGCTTAACTCTCAACCAGTCCCCAGTGAAGTTGCCAAGTTGTCATAATAGTTTTGAGACTGTCAGAAGTAAAAAGTTTTAAAATCGAGAGAAATAAAAATGAGAGTTGCCACCAATCTTTTTTAGGGTGTGATTGGCCACCCAAAAGTTTATCTTTTTAACAAAACTATAAAAAACAAGTTTAAAGTTTACCAAAAAGATAAATTTTGGTCTACGAAAAATCAGGTTAGGTTCGGGAGTCGATTACGTGTGGGAAAGGATTAACACCCCCATAACGCCCATAAATTGGTACCATTTAATTATGCGTTATTTTTTGTGTTGGATAAAAATGATTTTGACTTGAAATTTAATAGTAATTCCCTTCATTTGGAAAAATAAAATTTTGTTAAAGCTCTTTATTTAGGAATATCGAGAAAATCTTAAAGTTAAAAAATTATTTTAAAATTCTCTAATATCTAGGCAGAATTTAAAATAACTTTTCTTGCTTAAGATTTAATACGATAATCCTTAAAATGAAATAACAATCTTTATAGAAGATAAATGTTAGTGATCTCCAATATCTAGGTAGAGTACCAAGAATTATTTCCTTCGAAATGTTATTTTTATTTTATTTTATAATATCATAATTTTTTTTAAAAGTACTATTCTTTTTTTATTATAAAATATGTTATCATCAAATAATAAATAAAAATTAAAGAGAGAATAATGCAGATAATTATTGATGATAACATGCTAAAGTATGTATGCTAATGAATGTCATGTAAAATGAAATACAATTTAAAAGTTGAATTCTTAAGTATAATGAGACCACCTTGACTCTCCAACATCCAGACAAAGCTTAGGTGCGACTGTTTATATTTAAAAATCCAATTTACTATTATACTTTTTATTTATTAATCTTATTATTAATGCGAATAAGAACTCGTGTAAAAAAACTTAACGAAGTAAAGTTTCCTAAACACCCCATCATCTAGGCAACTTTCGGGAACAAATCATTTCAAATGAGATTCTCACACTTGTCCTTAAGATTTTCATAATGTTTTGAGTAAGGGCTTGCGTAGAAGTTTTAAAGATTAGGGTTTCAAGATTTTGAAGATTCGGATTTTAAGGTTTTGGTTTGAGGGATTTTGAATTTTAGGGGTTTTAGTTTTGGGGTTCAAATTTTTTGGATTTCAATTTTATGGTTCAGAGGGTTTAAGATTTAATTTTAAGGTTTGAAAGTTTGGGATTTCGATTTTAGAGTTTTGAAGGTTTAAGAATTAGTCTTAGGGTTTTTAAAGGGTTGGAGTTTTGATTTTAAGGTTTGAAGGGTTTTGATTTTAGGATATGGATATTTTAGGGATTTGATTTTAGGGTTTTGAGGTTTAGGGTTTGAATTTTAGGGTTTAAAGAAAACATGAACATCTATAAAAATCTTCAACATCTAGGCGGACTTTCAGAACAAGTTCGATTTTTATGATTTTTTAAAATTAATTAAAAAATTCTCATATATTTTTTTTTATGAAAATTTATGAATAATAATTCCCCAACATCTAGGCGAAATTATTTTTAGAAATATATTTTTATTCTCTCCAATATCTAGGTAGGGAAAATAAAAAATTATTCTATTATTATTATTATTTAAGCATTTTTAATATTTGTTTAGTTATTATCTTACTTTGTTTTCATTTTATTATTATTAAAAAACAATTAAAAAATTATCCTAACAAATTTAAAAATTTATATCCTAACAAATTTAAAAATTTATCATGCATAAATATAAAAATACTCAAAATAACAAAAATAATAATATATAAAAAAATTAGAAAATTAAAAAAAAAATTACCTAAACTGGAACGATCAACGGTCCGATCAACAACGGTTCGGTTCGGTGCGCGGTTTAGTTGAGCCAGTTGAAAAGCGGTTCAGATCGATCTAGGGAGCAGTTCGATCCGGTCTGGTCAAATCGATTCAAAGTTGCTGAGGAGCCGGGTTGGCGGGTCAGGTCCGGGTCCACGCGCGGATCCTCCGCTGCCCAAAACGACGTCGTTTTGAGCTTTGCTTTCCTATATATAACTAAAGATTTTTTTTTGTTTATTCTTTTCTGTTTCAGAAAAAAAAAAAAAGAGCTCTAGGGTTCTCGCCGAACCATCGCGCTGGCCATCGCCTGGGTCACTGCCGGTAGTTTTTGATCATCGAAAAATGTAAAAATTATTCTGAAAGCCCTCTTCAACGTCCTTTTTTCAGATCTGGCTCTCGTTTCACTAGAAACAGCCCCGACATCGTAGATTGGGGCTTAAAGTTTTCTGCCTTCTTTTTTTTTTTTTGAAATGAGACTGATATATATTTTTTTGCTTTTGCAGGTAGCTCAGCACTAGATTCCTCCCTGCGGGGAGGACTGTATTTATCTTTATTTTTTTGTTTCGATTTGTGTGTTTCTATTTGGGTATTTGAGTTTTTTTTTTTTATCTGGTTTTCTGATGGGTAGGAATGAGAAGGGAAAAAATTGGGACTTTAAAGATTGGGTGGAGTAAGGTGGCTGCAGGGATGGCTAGGGTAGGCTGTAGGGTGGCTGTAGGGTAGGAGCGTGGGCTGCCAGTGGTGGTTGCAAGGTATGGTGAGGGGACAAAGGTGGGTGGCCAGTGGTGTCGTGCAAGGCACCACTACCATCCCAGTTCTCTTTTTTTTTTTTTTGTTTCTATTTTTTTTTGTTATTTTTTTTATTAATTATTATATTTTATAATAGTATCAAAAATATTAATAAACAAAAATTAATCTAATAAATCCGGATAAAATTTGGTGTTTACACCACTCGATCTAATAGGCGTTGGTTGTGTGCAATCATATTTGCACCTAGTAAACTCAAGCCTATTATGCCTCCGATATATCAGTCAGATACCTCAAAGATGAAAGACCAAAAAATAGGGAAAAAAAAAAAGAACAAGGTAGAACAATAAGCAACTTGGGAGGGCCATTTATCAAGTTTTTCAATTTGCAGGTAACAGGACTCTGAAGCTAGCTTTGAAACATATATGATTACATGAAGAAGCCATGGTGCAAGGAGAGAAATGATGTGTGTATATATATATCATTGTAAAATTTTAAATTTCAAGTACAAAAACATCTCTATTATTTGCTTAATTGTTAAATCCCTCTTCTTATATTTTTTCCCTACTTAACATCTCTGAGCTTCAACATAAAATCCTGTTTTCTTTTAGTTTTAATTTTCCTAGTTAATTGACGTTGAATGAGAAGCTTACATCTACTTTGGTTGGGTTAGTCAAATTGCGATCGGGTGTAAAATAATTGGATGGGCCTATGGTTGATGTGGTAGAAAAGAGTCCATATAATAATTTCTCGTATGTTTGGAAGTATAGAAGCAAATTAAGTTGTATAAATTTGATGCTAATTTTTGTGTGATCTACTAATGCACTTAATACGTCATTGCTGCAAAGGATTTGATTCATGTTACAAATTGCAGTTTCAGTTTATTGCTTGACAACCCCTCCGGCCAACTTTGTGAAAGTGAATGTTGATAGTATTAGTACTACGGCTTGTTCGAATCCCGGGAACCTGGCGTTAGGTGGTTTATGTAAACATGAAAGTGGTAAATAGTTGTTTGGTTTTCATTATAAAATTAGCTTGGATGGTTGGGGTATTGTTATCTAGGCTGAACTCTATGCCATTTATAATAGTCAAAATTTGGCCTGGGATCATGGATGCCGACGTGTGGTTGTAAAGTTGGATTCACTTCTTGCAATGCAAAAGATTTTGCAGTCAATGCAGGAGAAGGATTCAATGTATCAGACGATATCTTGCCAACAGATTTTGAAAAGAGAGTGACAGTGTAAGGTTAGGGAGTCAAATTTTTATGCGGATTATTTAGAAAATTCGGCACACTCGAAGACTTAAACTTCTAACTTTGTTTAGATTGATGTAAGATGATCTTGTAGGGGGAAACTAGTTGTACTAGTTAAGTGGTTTTAACCACTTTTTTAGAACAATATATATATATATATATATATATGTTTTGGTTGTTGAAAAAATGAAATATTGGAGTAGCTGGCTGGATTAGGAAAATTAGGGATAATATTATGCGCACATCATTCTCAACTGCTCTGCTTGCCTGATATTATTTAATTTCTTCTTTTTGAAAACAAAATCAATTTGCTGTTGATCTCATCAGTACTACTACTCCTACTCCAACTCATGAACGAAATGTTTTGCCTTTAATAGAAACGATCCCAAAGAGAAATTAAAGAGGAAAAAAAAATAATTATATATTCATTTACTTATATATTGGTAAATTATTCCTTTTTAAAAAAAATTATATTGTAGCAAGACATTCTTTAATTAGGTTAACAATTAAGTACTCGGCAAAGCATCCCATTCGTTCAATATTAATCTAGACTTGATATTATGGCTAAGGGCACATATATACTTCTTGATGCTAGCTGAAAGTGTCAAATATTGTTTGTCTTTATGTAACTGATCTCACTTCATCAGCAAAAGCCTTCATTAGAAAGAAAGAAGGAAGTCTTGATCAATTGAAGTAATAATTTCTTAATGCAAGGATTAATGGGCAAATTAATATTACAACTAGTACTTGGAGTTCAGTTAACTCACAGCTTTCATATATAGAGACACAACGTAGATGATGACAAATTACCAAGCATGCACGAAGATAATGATCAAGCAAAAATAAATGGGGGGGGGGGGGGGTCAAACAAACTGTCCCATTTAGTAGAGTAGTTGTTAGAGCAGTTGAAGAAAGAATGTGGTTGTCTAGCCTTTTATACTAGGTAGATACTTAAAGAATTATTTTAAGTACTTCTTTAGATGAAATATATGTATATGTTGTTGTGATGAGTAGCCGGTCAATCCATAATCAACACACACTATTAATCTGATCATCTCCTCTTAGGTTGTCTTGGTAACCATGACCAGTACTGACTCCTCCAAGCCTTGGAGACCATTCGCAGCAAATTGTTGTTCAGCAAATGACCAAACAATTTTGGGCAATTTCAGCCGTTGCAGGCCATCCAGGTCAGACTTATCCAAGAACATTGCTCCATTACCATCGTTTCGACGATTGTCCTATTCTGATCTTAGTCGTTCATCGTCCACGCGTATCAACGAGGATCTTGCCCAATCTTTAGGGCCTGATTTGTATGATTTCCAGCTAAGCGAGCTACGGGCCATAACCCAGAATTTTTCTACCAATTTTCTGTTAGGAGAAGGTGGGTTCGGGACTGTGCATAAAGGTTACGTGGATGAGAATTTGAGGCAGGGTTTGAAGCCTCAAGCCGTTGCTGTCAAGCTTTTGGACATTGAAGGCCTCCAAGGACACCGTGAATGGCTTGTAAGCAAATATACCCTTCTCTCTCTCTCTTTTGCAGATAAAACGTTTTTCTCTTCATTCATCTATTTTGAGGTTCTCTCCCGATGACTTACATTCAGCTTCTCAAACTTGTGTATATAGCTAAGTAAATTATTTATTAAATATCGCAAAAAAGTGGTATATGTATACATAAATTTTTATTTTGTTTAATTGTACAGAATGCATGGGTTTTATCTTAATTATTATCATAAAGAAAAAATTGGTAATTAAAATGATAAATTTGATAAATGGTCCTACTTTTTTACAAATTGCTACTATATATGCTAATTATTAATTAGCAGAAAGACAACTTTTCTTACTTAATTATATCCTTTAGGTTTTACATATATAATATATAATTTATTTTTAAAGAAACTTATTCATAAAAGAAAAGCAATTAGTAAATAAATTCTGACATATAATAAGCAATTTAAATTCATTACATTAAAAATAACCAATGAATTGATATTTGATAATCAAATCAATAGCCTAATGAAAGGAAGAAAAATATATAGTTTGGGTAACTATATATACATACGCATAGCATAGGCGCTAACCTTTTCTTTTTTACCATATTCTATATAAAGAAATCCACTTTTCTATTTTTTGTATTCAAGCAATTGATTGCGAACTAGAAAAATTTTATACTGTTTATCAAAAAAAAAAATTTATATTGTTGTGCAGGCAGAAGTAATATTGTTGGGGCAGCTTCGACACCCACATTTGGTCAAATTGATTGGGTATTGCTGTGAGGACGAACAACGTCTCCTTGTATATGAGTTCATGCCCAGAGGAAGTTTGGAGAATCATTTATTCAAAAGTTATATTTTACCAATTAAACCATCCTTTAGTTTCAGACAAATTTGAATTTAAATTATCAATTATTCTCATGTTGTAAAAACTAAAAATTAAGGCCCAAATTAATAAAAATATATACGATCACGTTTTCCCTCATGTTCTTAATTTTTAAAAACTTGATATATAGCAGGGATCTCAACATCCTTGCCGTGGGGCACCAGACTGAAGATTGCCATTGGAGCAGCCAAAGGGCTTGCATTCTTGCATGGAGCTGAGAATCCTGTCATATATCGTGACTTCAAAACTTCCAATATCTTGCTTGATTCTGTGTGTAGTTCTATATTAACTCTTTCTCTTGCTTTTTTTTTTTTTTTTTGGAAACAAAACAGTACCATTTGATTTAATTGCTCTTAAATTAATTTTATGTATCAAATATTCTATATCAGGATTTTACAGCCAAATTATCGGATTTTGGACTTGCCAAGATGGGGCCTGAGGGCTCAAACACGCACGTCACAACTCGCGTTATGGGCACCTATGGTTATGCTGCACCAGAATATGTATCAACAGGTTAGGTTACAGTAATTACCATAAAAAAAAAAAAAAAGAGCAAACGCGAGGAAATTAAAGAAAAAACGCAAAATTTCCTTTCTGGAATCGATATTTGCAACGAATTTAATTATTCCAGGCAGAAATTAATTAAACGTACTACTTTCTATCCGATTCTGACGAACAGAAACTTATGATGATCCTATTGTTATGATTAATATATATATTCAGGCCACTTGACAACAAAGAGTGATGTTTACAGCTTTGGAGTAGTACTACTAGAACTGCTTACAGGAAGAAGAGCAGTGGAGAAATCGAGGTGTAAGAATGAGCAAAACCTTGTTGATTGGGCTAAACCTTACTTGAGTAGCAGTCGGAGGCTGCGCTACATTATGGATCAAAGACTTGGCGGCCAGTATTCTGTTAAAGGAGCAAAAGAAATGGCTGTTCTGGGATTGCAATGCATTAGTTTGAACTCTAAAGACAGGCCAAGGATGCCAGCCGTTATTCAAACACTTGAAGCCCTGCAACAGTACAAGGACATGGCAGTCTCCTGTGGTCAATGGCCGGTCTCCTCAAAATCCAATAAAAATGGAGTTTCTGTTTCTGCTGGTAACAAATTCAGGGCACAAGGTAGAGGTGGCGTTCAGAAAAAGTCCACTTCAGCTACTCCAAATCGGAAGGAAGGCATCATGATTCAAGTCTAAATTATTTCTACTCCTAGTATGTATATATATAAATAATGAGCAAGCTAGCTAATTTCTCTCTTTCATAATGCAACCTTTCTTTGTAAATAGTTGAACCCTTTTTTTTTTTTTTTTACATAATACCCCTCAAAAAATTTAACTAGATAATTATAATATGTAAAGTATCCTACACAATTTGGTAACATATTATTATAATTGTAAACTCGTATACATGCTAGATGATTATTTAGAAAATTAACGTGTTATTGATATTAGTTAAATTGGTACATTAATAAATGACAAAAGAAAAAAGTTACTAAATTGCTAGCTATAAGCCATGCATGCCCTTTGATATATAGGTTCAAACGACATATTTTTTAGTCATTTGCAAAATGTAATCAAAGCATTGGCATAATTACATTGTTGAGGGTTATGTATTTTGGCTTGGACTAGTATTATATAGTATAATAATTCTTTTCTTGGACTTGGTAATATAATTGAAGGCCAATGTACAGTTCCAGCCGTAGATATATAGCATATAATGTAGGGATGGAGTAAGGTTTAGGGTTATCAAATTTATTGGGCATAATGGAGTCAAAATTGATGCAAATCTATCTTTGTTGGGTTGGACGTCAAGCATCATAGTAAGGATGCCTTGCCGGGTTAATTAATCTTCAACCTCAAATATATATTCAGGCATTAATTAAACGATGAAAATATATGAAGAGTCAATGACTTGAACTGCCAGCACATTAGCAATTTCTCTGTGAATATTTTCAATTATGTAATTTGAATATAGGAAATTGGAACAATATTAATATTTGACTCAAATATGGTAAGTAGCAAGTGTATCCTAATTTTTATCCAAATTATCATAATTTCTCAAATTATAAAAAAAAAAAAAATGGTTGCGTATATATTTTGAAAGTAGCATAGAGTTTGAAGTTTTCAATTCATAGTATAGTTACCAGCTAATTTCTTCCAATTTCATTCATTAGTAATTAAATATGATGAATAGAAGCTCTTATAATATGATATATATATATATATATGTATAAGCTACTCTACTTAACAATGAAGAAAAAAGAGTTTTTAAATGAATCCACCGATCGAAACCTCTCAAGCCTCGCCTCAGCCTCAGCCTCAGCCTCAGCCTCAGGTTTGCCTAATTTGTCAAAAATGGACATGCGTTTACTTCGGCTTTCAAACATCCTCTTCACTTTTAGACCATGAAGTTTTAGGGCCTGTAAGTCAACCGTCAAAACTCAAAATCCCACATTCAGACGCTTGTGTTGACTCGCTGGCTTCTAAATTGAACACACACACGAAACCGAGTCCCATGAATAATACTAGTGTCAGATACAATGCACAAAAAGAGAAAAAAAAATGTTGAGTACTTTGTACTATTTCCTTTTATTTATAAACAATGGATCTTTACATGAAATTATAATTAAAAAAAAAAAAAAAAGTTAACGACAAAGCTTGAAGTGCATATATATATAGAAAAGGCAAAAGAAAACTGTTGCGTTGGCCCGCTTTTTTCTGAGCACCACCGGTGCCAAAAATAAACATATATGTATTTAAAATTTTAATAGGAAATAAAATTAATTTTTTATTGGAGTAATTGAATAAATTATCATCATGATCTGCCTTTTCCTCGTTAGAGGGGGCGTGAGAAACGCACTAAAAATTTAGAAAAGATGAACTCCAAAAGCCAATGCACTTGCTTAAGTGCGTGCTCTGCCCACCCCACTTTCCTTCCTCCCTACACCTAACTTTGCGTTTTATATTTTGCATTTTGCAGCATACCTCAACTCAGCTAGAATACAGTCTGTATATGAATAAATGAATGAACTCAAACAACCAATAAACAAAACCCATTCTTTCCATGATAACATTCTTATATTTTATACTAGCAAACCCAAAATCTACATGCCATTCATTCCATTCTTTCTTTCTTTCTCTTTTCGTTTAAAGTAAAGAAAATGGCCTTTAACAGCAAACCCAAGAAGCCCCATCTGATCTCGATGCATTCCAATCTGTACACCACTCTTTTGTTCATAATTGTCTTCACCGTTCCTCTTTTGTTTCTCCTCCACGCCTCTACTTCCTCCCTCTGCACCCCTCATCCCTCAAGCAACGACAACTCTTGGTCCGGTGACCTTCGAAACTCCCTATTTGCTTGGAATCGCCTTCCTTTCATCCCCATTCAACCCCCACCTGTCACACTCAAAATCGCTGTTTTTTCCCGAAAATGGCCCATTGGCACCACCCCTGGCGGCATGGAACGCCATGCCTACACCTTGCACACCGCTTTAGCTCGCCGTGGCCACCAAGTTCATGTATTTACATCCCCTGTCAATGATTTCAACGATCACCCTGATACCCCAACATCTTCTAACTCCCCAAGAATTCACTGCCATGAAGGTGAAGCTGGTAAGTGGCGATACAACAAGGCTTGGGAGCTCTTTGATGAAGAGAACCAGCGTCGACCATTCGACGTTATCCATTCCGAAAGTGTGGCTCTTCCTCATTGGTTGGCTCGCAATCTTAAGAATCTTGCTGTTTCATGGCACGGTATAGCCCTCGAAAGCTTACAATCAAGTATTTACCAAGATTTAACTCGTAAGCCCAATGAACCCATATCGCCTTCTTTCAACATTAGTTTATATGGGGTGGTCCCAAAAGTGCTTAGCGAAATAAGATTCTTCCATAGCTACGCTCATCATGTTGCAATCAGTGATAGTTGCGGGGAGATGTTGAGGGATGTGTATCAGATCCCACGGAGAAGAGTCCATGTCATCCTCAACGGTGTTGATGAAAATGATTTTCGAAATGACTTATCCCTAGGTCTTGACTTCAGGTCTAAGATTGGAGTCCCCATAAATGGTAGTTTGGTGCTTGGTGTGGCAGGAAGACTGGTGAAGGATAAAGGTCATCCTTTACTATACGAAGCCTTCTCCAAGCTCGTAAGAAAGCACCCAGATGTCTATTTGATCGTGGCGGGGTCTGGCCCATGGGAGCAACGATACAAGGAATTAGGCCCTCGCGTACTTGTTTTGGGCTCCATGAGTCCATCCCAACTCAAGCCATTTTATAATGCTATTGATATTTTTGTGAATCCAACGCTGAGGCCTCAAGGGTTAGATCTCACTCTGATGGAAGCAATGATGAGCGGAAAACCGGTTATGGCGTCGAGGTTCCCGAGCATCAAAAGCAGTGTTGTTGTTAATGATGAGTTGGGTTTCATGTTTTCTCCCAACGTGGACTCGTTGTTGGAGGCTTTAGAGGAGGTGGTGAGAGAAGGCCCAAAGAGGCTAGCGCAAAGGGGAAAGGCATGTCAGAAGTATGCAGCTTCTATGTTTACGGCAAGCAAGATGGCACTGGCATATGAGAGATTGTTTCTTTGTATAAAAAACGACACTTTTTGTGTCTATCCTTAATTCCTTAGGCAGGCTATACTTCTTTTTTAGAACTAGTACAGTTGCATTTTACTTTCCATGTAAAAGATTTTGGACAATACAAGAGCTGGATTGATTTGAGGAACAATAGTACAATGTATGTTTTCGACTCAACGAGTATGTTATGTTGGCAGTTCAATAGACTCTGAGCCCAATGACTGACATATGGGGAAGTAAGCAAATAGCCCAAAGTTTGGACTTTTTTTTTAGAAAAGCCCATACACATCTTTGAGCTCAAATATGGAATGATCCGGTTCAATTGTACTTTGTTTTTCCTTTTAGACACTTCCTGAACATGATTACTACCATGAAAATGAAAATTAGTATTGAACAATAATCTTAACACAGGAATATCATATAAGTCCATAGGATTAAACAAAAATTATTTGATTTTGTTAAGGAGATCTTCTTCGCTTTTTTTTTTTTTTTTGGAAAATAAGAAGTCTCATTCCACCGAAGGACGTAAGGAAGCTACATAATTAGCCATAATTGGTTGCAGTGGCGAGAGTTCGTTTTCTAGTTCGCCATTATCACATGTTATGTTCTTTATGGTTAATCTTTGTCCTTCAAAATCTTACCTTTAAACAAAATTGTGGTACTACATTTCAAATTTTGTTTACTTTTAATTTATGATTTGCTTCTTTTTTTTTTTAGTTTAAAATGTTAAGACAGATTGAAATCAAAATGTCAAGCAAACGTAATCTTTTGAAGTTAGATAGGAATAGGATTTTTAGATTATTTTTTGCCTGTCTTTTTTATATGGAACATCGAAATTACAATCTCTTTTTTTTAAAAAAAAAAAAAAAGGAGATTCATAATTATTTTTACTTGATTATTAGTTTACCAATATCAATTCTTTCTTTCAAAAAATAAAATAAAATAAAGCAACATCATTCTTGAAAAACTTTATATCAAACTGAAAGTACCAAATTATTTAAACTTTATACAGCAAATTACGAGGGATATAAAAGAAGAAAACCCAAAAAAAAAAAAAAAAGATTTGGGCCCAGAGATGTGGAAGTGGAACCCGGGTTGTATTTTTTGTATTTGAGAGAAGAAAATTTCAATTGAATGAGAATAGAGAGAGTAATGGAAGAATGGCATCACCAAAAACTAATTCTGCCGAAAGTGGGAAAGCTATGGCGGCAGCAGTCAGAGTATCTGGACCAACATTTCAAGACCCCAAACGATGTGTCTCCATCTTCTACTCCTTGTTCTTGTCTGTTGTCGGAATTGACCAAACACTGTTCTGATTTGGACACTTGTCTGCTACACCTGCGCACCATTCTCATCGAACGCGCCCTTTCATGGATCTCTCGTTCATTTCACGCCAAAGCTTCCCTCGCCAATCTCAATCTCAATCTCACCCTCTATGCTTCCTCTCCCGGTTAGCACTCTGCATTATATGTTGTTTTATTTCGCTTTTATTTTTCCACCATTAACTCTTTCTTTCTTTTTTTATTGTTATTTTGCATATTTGGGTCTGCAGATGGGACTGCTTCCCAGAGAATGCAGCAGAGGATTTTGGGTGAAGAACTGCAGCAGCTCGTGCTTCAATTGCAACGAATTCACAGCGTCCGCCAATATCTTGGTCAGCAAATTTTTAGCCCTTATCGCTATAATTCCAACTTCCGAGCAGATAATTTAATGCTTAGTTATTCTTCTTCTTAATTACCTACATTATACTGGGTTTCATTCTTCATTACCATAAAACACTTGTTGTTGGATTTTATGGCCGTGTATATGTATATATATGCAAGTTTCTTCAATGGCATACTTGTCAAGAGTCAAGACAGCAATAGCCTATTAGCGTCTGTCTGCCTTCAACTTGAAAAGGAAAAGCCTGCTGTCTATGACAGTTACTGAATGCAGCTTTGGACTAAGAAAGCTCAGCTAATGATAATACCTATAATTTATTGCCTAAGTGGCCTTATTGCTGGATGCTGTTAAAGAACATATTCTTCTATTATTAGAACGAGAGCACATAAATTTAAACTCTTAAGGTGTGATCCTTCCTCTGCTTTTAAATATGTTTTTGTGTCTTTCTTTGTTCTTAAGTGCGATTCTTTTCCTAATATTATACATACTATGCCACTAGGCCATAAGCTTAGCTAGTCTTTTCGAAATAACAGAAACAGCTCTTTGCTTAGAAGCTTTGGTAGGAGACCTTGAAGATGCAGTTTTCTGTTCTGGGAATCACTGTACAGGGAATATGTTCACAAAGCTTTCAACTACACTGACTTCACAAGTAATTACTCTGATCCTGTTTTTCCCTATTATTTCAGAATGTATCTCTACCATTATATCCAGACACTCATGCCCTGCAGGACTTTGGACAAAAGCAAGAAAGATTGCTGCGGGCCATAAAAGCCATTAACGATATTGAGGAGATAATTGTTAATGTTGAGAAATCCCAACAACAATGGCATCAACTTCTACAATCAGTAGATCATAGAGTAGATAAAATTTTGTCTGTAATTCGACCAGAAGCTCTTGCAGAACACCGTGCTCTTCTTGCTTCTTTAGGGTGGCCTCCTAAACTTCTAACATCAAAAGTCGAAAGTGGAGCGGTCGCTGAGCTCCCAAACCCACTAGTTCTTATTCATGGAGATGAAAAGAAGTCTTATGCTCAAAGTTTTCAAGTTCTTTGTGCTTTGCAGCAACTGCAGACACGTAGAGAAGTACGAAAGATCACTACTTTAGATCAAAAGGAGTATGGCATACGACTTTGGGCTATTGATGAACTGGTGTCTCCACTTGCAGAAAGAATGGAATATCACTTCTTGAAATGGGCTGAGCAGCCTGAGTTTATATTTGCTCTTGCATATAGAGTTACTAGGGGCTTTATGGTGGGGGTAACTGATATTTTGCAGCCTTTGATTGATGCAGCCAGATTATTGGGCTATAGTGCTAACGAAGCTTGGGTTTCTGCAATGGTCCATATGCTTTCTGGGTTCTTAACAGAAAATGTTTTTCCTGCCTTGGCTGAAAGGTATAAGGAGAAAGACATGAAATTAGAAGTTATCTCATTGTGGCTTCATCTGGTTGACCTTATTGTTGGTTTTGATAAACGGATGCAGTCACTAGTAAGATCTGAGACTTGTCTCTTCTTGCCAGATGCTCAAAGGTATGATGGGCTTTCAAGAGGGATATCAGTATTAAAAATATTTTGTGATAGACCAGATTGGCTAAAGATTTGGGCAAAGATGGAGCTCAAGGATGGCTGGAAGAAACTAAAAGCAGTACTGAAGGATGCAAAAGCTTGGCAAGTTGATGACACACATAGAATTGACTTTAATGTTAGTAAAGCATGTGAAACTTTTCTGCTCTCTTCCAGAGAGGACCATAAAGCTCCACTGGTTGCAGAATCTGCACTTAAAATTGCGCAAGAAATGATTGATCGATCCCAAACTTTGCCAACTGTTTTGGCACGTGTCCAATTTGTTACATCAACTGTAGCCAGATTCTTCTGGCATTTTTCTAACGTATTGCTTCTTCATTGCAAGAATGCTGAATTATCTGCTGAAAATTCTGATGATAGTGCCTCGGTTAGAGCATGTGAATCAATCAATGCTGCCAGATATGTTGAGTCTAAGCTGCAAGAATGGAGTGATGATGTAAGGTTTTTCGAGATGAAGATTACTGAAAAAGATTCTAACATCCTGGAAAAAGGCAAAGGTTTCGATGATGGTTGCTTCTTTGTAGAGGAAATAAAACGCTTGTCTGAGCTAGAGACTAACTGGCTTATGGAAATCATTGCTTTTCTTCTTCGTCAGTTTGAAAATCAAACTTGGGGATACAACCATAATGAGGATTACATTGATGAAGATCAGAATATGAGTCCAAATAGAGATTCAGCGGCTACCGAGTTGGCTGCTTCCAATGCTTTTATTGAAGCGTTGCATACTTTGAGGAATCAGCTTTACGTTCTTAAGATAAACCTCAATCCAAAAGACTTCTTGGACTTGTGGCGAAGTGTGGCAGAAGGGCTGGACCATTTTATTTCTGGTAGCATTTTTGCAAGTGATGCTCAGTTTTCGAGGAAGCAAACTAATCAATTTGGAACTGACATGCGAGCGTTGTTCCTTGTGTTCCAACCATTTTGTGCTCGTCCTGAAGCATTTTTCCCTTGTATTAGAGACATTCTTAAGCTGTTAACAATGAGCAAGGAAGGGGCAAAGCAGTTACTGGTAGCTTCATCAAGCAAGAAAAGTGAAAAGAGAATGCAGTTTTATGGAAGTTGCCACTTATCTTCTGATCAAGTTAATAAAGTTTTGAGGAATATGAAGTTATAAGCTTTCTTCGAATGGATATATAGAAGATAGAAATTGCCTTTTCTTTTTCACCACCGCTCATTCTAAGTGTGTTGTTTTGTCCATTATTAAGAAGCCCTGAACCGTTTCGATTGGATATACGAAGTTATTATCCGTGCAAAAGGCCCTAAGCACGACCATAGACCACAGGAAACTTTTTTTTTTGGTAGGTGTAATGTCTATTCTCTGGAGCACTTCGTTCATGCATATATGCATGTATAAGATCTAAATCAATTTTATAAAAGCAGAGAGTGAAAGGGGAGCCAAACTAGTCTGTCACGTCTACACTCTTCCGAGGCAAAGTCTTATATTCATCAACTCCAACTAATCAGAGGACAAAACTAGACAATTCACCTTTTTTTTTTTCTCTTATCGCAATAACCTAAAAGACACAAGATAAAGCTTCTTCTATTATTATCATTACATTACATTACATTATACGTGCCAACCGTATAACGACAACCTCACTGCTGCCAACCGTATTGTTGATTGCGGTTTCCACCCATCATATTAGAGCCACGTCCAGCGCCGGAACTACCATAAGGGCCACCTTGAGAGTAATTGGGAGCTCCAACTCCATAACCACTACCCCCACCACCCCTTGGACCAGCGCCGGGCAAACCACTTGAGCCATATGGTGGGCCCCGTCCTTGAGGTGGATAAGGCCCACTGCTATAACCTCCACCGCCACCTTGACCACCACGATTTGGGTGATTGTATCCCCCACTGCTTCCATTAGGGGGGTACCTACCTGGCCCACCTGCAGGTCCACGAGGTTTCCCATAATGGTGGCTAGGCCCTGCAGTAACTGGGGGTTGAGTACCATGCAAAGGTGGGTTAGGTCCAGGCCTCATTTGGGCGTGTGCTTGCCCAGACTGCTGAATAGGCGGAAGGCGCGAGTGAGGTTGTGGATGCTGTAGTTTCTGTCGCTTAGCATTTTCTTCGTGTTGTCGCTGTTGCTGCCGCTTTTTCTTGGTTTGGAACTCATGTGATGATTCATATTTAGGCAAGCTAAACCAAAGAAAACATAGATAATTAATGAACATCAAGAAACCAATAGTACCAGAAAGGGGAAATCCAAGCAAAAGAAAATAAACCTCCTTGGATCGCAAGGTAATGGGTCTGTCCAGAAATACTCAGCATCAAGTGCATCCTTGGCAGATATTCTCTATGTTTTAAACAAAGAGAACAGAATGGCGAATACCTTATTAGAATATAACCAAAATAAAAATCTTTCCTTTTTTTTTTTTTTTGAAAACAAAGTCCAAGTTTGCAAACAATAACAATGTTATCACATGCATAAGTGCTTAAGCTTTCCTTAATCACAATTACCAAGGTTCAATAAATTTTCTTGGAAAAAGATAGCCAAATTGCTATTTTTCAGACTGCTAATAAATACAGCAAAAAATTCCACATTTGGAAGTTTGAACAAACAGAAGAATATAAAATTGGCTTAATTTCTCGTTTGATGGTGCAACTTCACTTTGATAGGAAGTTTGAAAGAAAAATATATATAGAAACCTACAGAAGTTCTTTGTTTAATCCATTTAACCAATCATTTTGATCCAAAAGGCTGCACATTTTAAAATGAATCCCGAGAGAAAACAATTCCCTTGAGATTAAGTAAACACTCAACAGTCACATGATCTAAATTGAAGGATTGCCTAACGCAGAGGAAAGAATCCTGTGGCTTTTGTAAAGCATAAATGAATACAAAGAAGACAAATATATCAAATGTTACCTGAGATGGATCAAGCATCAACATCCTCTCCAACAATTCCAAAGCATGTCGGTCAAAACTATTGCATATAGACAAATGTCAGAGATGAGATATAGACTTATTAAACTATAACTACATGTTGAAGTTTAAAATATCACATATATAGCATAAATAGACCAACGTCTCTAACTAAAGTGTTTAGGCACATGACCCTTAGGAGGGTAGGAGACCCCACTGGTCCAGGATTGATTCCCAGATCCAGTCTATCAGCATTATGACTCTCAAATATCCCCCTAGGGGGAAAAAGTACTATATGACAGCATAAGTGAACTTACTGCCTAAAAACTTCTCGGAGACGTCTCTTCATCGGCCTTGTTGGCTTGAAGTTGTTATACCAAGGAATCTTAGAAACCCCAGGCCAGTTGACTTCATCCGGCGCTCCACACAGCTCGAATATCTTATTTAATTGTTCAGGCTGCAATAATTACAAGTATAGCATTTCATACTGGTGTCTTGCAAGCAATTACCAGATTAAAGGCCCATGAAATAGGAAAGAAAATACCTGTTCAATATGCAAATAAGCGAGCTTACATGTGTTCACACATGATTTGTCTCGGCAGCATGTGTGTGTGTGTGTGTCTATGATTATATTTTCACACAAGGTTTAACTTTAACCAGTACTGATATGGTATAATTTCAAACTTGAAAACTTCAACAAACCGTTGATAAGGCTATACAAATAAAACGGTAATTCCCTCCTACCAAACAAATTTCTATGATGGATACAAAAACTATCATGTTATCATATTCTAGCAAAGGGAACATTAAAAGGCAAATTTGAATCCTTGTTTGCATGCTGCTATACAGAAATGGATACATGCAGCCAAATCAGAAATGTCAATAAGCAAAACAACAGAAGGTTGACATGTGGATAAATAGGAGAAAAGAGATAATATCAATGCCCAAATTTATTCTTTAAAGTTTCCTTTCCACGAGCTTCTTCTTGTTTTCATCAAAATGCTATTAAGTTCTGAAATTGATTGTTAAGAACTTGAGTAATTTATCTCAGCAAGCTGTAACGACTAAATCCAAAATGACCAGAAAACTTTACATGTATGGAAGAAGATATCAGCTATCAATTACCAACAGGATTCTACTACATGGATAAAATATTCTAGGGACATTTGACTTATAAGACATCACAACCTTCAATTATGGCTTATCTTTCCATAAAGTTCAATCATTTAATTGAATATAAAGCAACTAACCTCATCTTTTCCAGGAAAAATCGGTTTTCCATGCAGAAGCTCAGCAAAGATGCAACCAACAGACCACATATCAACAGCTGGACCATACTTTGTTGCTCCAAGAAGCAGCTCTGGAGGTCTGTGAAAATGACAAAAAACAAGAAGTAAATGCTGCACTAGTTAAAAATTATGATTGCATTCTCATGTTTCTCTTTAAATATGTTCCTAGGAGGTTAGCATACAGTTCAACAAGGGGAGTAAAAACACATACCTGTACCATAAAGTAATAACACGATTTGTAAGATTTGCATTGTGATCATTTGAGAATGAGCGGGCAAGCCCAAAATCTGCAAGCTTGAGGTTACCCTCATTGTCTATAAGAAGATTGGAGCCTGCAGAAAAGAGCACGCACAGCCTTACTTTGAATATCATAGTCGGGCAAAATCATTATATTAAACATGGGAATAGCTGGTATGTAGGTAAGAACCTTTGATGTCACGGTGAAGTACTTGATTTACATGACAATAGTGAAGCCCGGTAAGAAGTTGCCTCATGTAGCACTGGAAGAAAAGGTAGGATAATTAGAAGAATAAAACTTTTGAAGATTGAATGCAGAGTTTTTTCTTATTTGCCCATAAAAATGGGATACCTTAATTTGGGGAACTGAAAATCTCATCCCAGGTCGATCAGCAAGGCCAGTTAAATCATGGTCCATGTATTCAAAAACCATGTAAATTCCACCTTTATATTTATTACCATCTGCAATGCAAGAAAGGGAAAACGTTAAAACAGCAGCAAAGGTTAAGCGTGAGGTGATAACACAGTTACTAAGAATTGGAACAACCGTTACCTGGTCTCCCCTGCTCGTCCTTCTCAGGACCTACAGACAGAAATATAGAGGAAATGTGAAAGGAGAAAATTTAAAAGTATGATTGCAATAAATAAATGGATTACAAGCAGTAGGTGCAATTGCAATTGTATTTACCCGGAGAAGTAACAATCTCTTTGAGCTTAATTACATTCTCATGGTGCAGCTTCTTCAGAATTTTAATTTCACGAATTGCAGTGATGGGAAACTGCACAAGTTTTTTGAGAAAGAACGAATCTTTTACTTTTTTTTTTTATAAAAAGAAAAAGAAAAACTTGAAAAGATAGAGGCGAGAACATACTCCTTCTCTCTCATTGTCCATGCGAATTTTCTTCAAAGCAACAATTTCTCCGGTCTTTATTTCCCTGGCCATGTAAACTTGACTACAAAAACATAAAGTGCTTGAATTAAATTAAAGTAAATTAAGGTAAAGAGCAATGGCAACCCCACAAAAAAAAAAAAAAACCCTAAATTGAAAATAAATAAGAGGAAAGAAAGGAGAACGGACCCGTAGGTACCCTCGCCAATCTGCTCGAGTTTTTCGAAACAATCGACGCTTCTTGATCCCCAACAAGGTGACTCGTTCAGGTTAAGCTGCCCTGCCCCGGCTATCGCCATCTGATTATTTTCTTTTGATTATTGATTATCAATTGGCGGCCACCTAAAGAAACTAACTTACAATCCCACCAAAGACCAAATTCCGACTGCGCCACCAGTGCCACCGCCAGAACCAGGAATAAAAACTTGGCACTAATAGAGGATATCAATTTTCTTTCATGCCATTGCCAATTCCCTATTACCCGATTATCTAATTGCAATTGCGCATTTCGTTTTTTTTTTTTTGTATAATTTATAATTTAATACCCAACCCCGCCCCCAAGGCCCAAAACAGAAGCCCTGAAACAAACTATAGGGAAAATAGAATTCTATGCAATTACCAAATTGACCCTTTGATATCTTAAATGATCTTTTACGTTCCTCATTTCCTTTACTTTAAATTTTCTACTACTACTACAAAATAAGAACATTTCTTTTAAGTATTCTCAAAATGTTACGGTATCCTAATGTAATATATTTCTTTTTGAATGAAATATTAATGTAACATTCGTTATAAGATAAAAAATATTACTAATAATAAAAATAATGTTTATATTAAACTAGTATATAATAATAATTATATAATAATAATAATAATAATAAAGATAATAATCTTATAATTTTCTAATAAATAAATAATCTTTATTAATTGTGATCATATATATTAATTAAAAAGTTTGTACTGCTGTACATGTGTTAGTAATTTAATTAAATGAGATTTGAAACATGTATTACTCTTGCAAGTCCTGCAGGCATTCATTTGATGAGTCTGTCCAATACATTTGTTTGAAACACAAAAATATAAATAAATAAATAAAAGTAATCGATTTTTACTGATCACTCCATTCAAATCACTCAAATCCATTGGCCAAACATTAATCGAAATTAGCACACACACAAAACACTATTATATTTAACTGGGTAAGTTTTATTTCTATTTTTATATTTTAACGTGTTGGTAAAGGCTCATGGAACTGTAAATAAATCCTAAGTCTAGAAGAGAGCAGTAGAGCATATCAAACCATGCATCAATCGAATTAATAATTCTAAAGTTAAAAATTCACTTGGTGCATTAATTTTTTTTTTTTTTATGGCAAATTAGACATATATCGTTCGCACAAGATATAATATGCAAGCAAAACTGATCTCTGTGACTGTGACCGTGAAATATATACTAGTAATTGTTATTCAGCTAGCTATCTCATGAGAAGTCTCTGCCGATGCACGATTCCGTTCAAAAGCGTCATAAGCATGCTTGGTTCTTAGAAATAATAGCAAACTCGAAACTAACCCCAGAATGGACAAGCAACCCCACCACACAAACGTTAAGAAATAGCATTGCTTCCCCATGCATACTACTGATTCTGCAAACTTTAATTTCAGGTTCAGGCCTCTACCTGCGTTCCCATCATAAACCATTGCAGCAAGAACCCCATAAACTAGTGACCCAATCGGGATATTGGTGATGAGAATGTTGTGATTTACGCCTACGCTATTCGGTCCAAAGAGCTCAGATGTTACTGAAACTGCGGCAGCAAATATGAACCCCGAACTCAACCCGATTAATGCAGTTCCTACGCGCAACGCCATTGAATTGCCTAATCCAGCCAGCAAGAAGAAAGCAACGGGAGTTGGCAACAGGGCAATGGTCAGCCACCCAGTTCTAGCAAAGTACATTTTCCTGCACATCATAATTGTTTGATTAATTAATTAGCATACATATCATTGCTTTAATTAATTTACTTAATTAGTCGTATTCCAGTTTGATGTTAAAAACTACTTACGCGCGAACATAGTCAGGTGCAGCTGAAAGCAAGCGGCCAAAGAAGGAGAAGGATGAATAAAGAGTGAGCAGTAAGGTAGTATTGGAACTCTCTCCCAGTGATTGTGCAATCTGTCCTAGATTGTTGCTGTACACAAGCCCAATTGTTCCCCCGCAAAAATATGCAATGTAATACAGCCAAAAATCCAATCTCCCAACAAGTACTTGGGCTGGGTGCTCTTCACCTAGTATTACCAGTTGATCTTTTTCAATCATTTTCTCATAACATCTTGTACGGTCTAATTCATCTTTAATGCACTTTTCGCTGCCAAGTTTATATTCAGATCCATCATCACTCATTGAGCCATTCCGATCATTGGAACTAGCCTCACGGCTTACCAGCCGTTTATGAAGCTCGAGATCGTCATCATCCACAAGAATGAAGCCGGATCCTCGGAGGTGGAAGCTAGAGTGAACAGTATGATGGAACCAATGTCGAGCATAGACAACACCAGGAATACATAAGGGGAAAACCAGAAGAGAAATTGCTCCAGCAAGGAGGAGACGAGCTGTTGTACTTGAATCTGATGTGTTTGAACCAAAAATAAGGAGATAAACACCGGTTAAAACGGCTAACACGTTCAATACTAGAAACATAATGGAGTCGATGCGGACTGCCTCGGGGGAAAGAGGGTTCACCGAGGTTTGGCGAAGAATTGGGATGAGTGCTGCAATCGAAAAGATAAGGGGAACAATGGAATTCAGAAGAAGATATAGCGAACTGGATGATGCATTAATTGCCTCACCAGCAAGGGCGTACAGGGCTGCACTTACACCATTGTAGCTTACTGTGAGGGATAAAGCAAGGGCTCGGTTAGCCGGGAAGTTTTTTATGCAAAGAACAAAGCAAACTGTGTTGAACCAGCATATGCTACATCCTGCTAACAAACACAGAAAGAAAACCTGCCACATATAAATTAGAAATCAAAGTTAATTTTTTATATAGCTATATTGGCCCAAAAAAATAAAATGAAGTTATTAGCTGGTATCATTGACAACAACTTGTATGAAATGGTAGTTGATCTCTCTCTCTCTCTCTCTCTCTCTCTCTCTCTCTATATATATATATATATATATATATATATATCAAATAATGGCAACTATATGTCTCACTCTCATCTCATCTCTTTAATTTTATGGAATTAATTTGTTCTTAAATATTTCTCTAGAATTTGAATAGGAATTTCCAGTACACCGAAGATTATCCATTCTCTTTCAATTGTTTTTAACGCCATGCCTCTGTCTCATGCTGGCTCTCTGGCTGCAACAAATTGGTGCTTGAGAAAGACCCTTAATTTCAGCACAATTATAAACTTATCAAATGAAAAAAAAAAAAAAACACTGTTGCTCTAAATTTAATTGATTTAACAACACAACCCTGACTAAGTTAAACGAATTATAAATGACTTTGTATTTAAGTTAAAGATGAAGTCAGTTACTATCTAATTTATATTAGCAATAGCTCGCATTTATATTAACACTGAAAAATGCTCAAATTACTTTACGCCAAGTGGTTCAACCGGTTAACAGCTTTAATTTCTTCTCTCTGTAAGTTGATGTTCAGATCCAGTGGGAGTAAAACGAACCATATGAATGGCAATCTATAGTCTTTTGCATCTGCTAATGATCACCCTGATGTGCGCATATAAACGATTCAAGATCAAGGTACTAGCTGCTTGAACCAATTAAGATCAAACATGCATGAAGTTTGTTCGTGCATTCTTTCACGTTGTTAAGGTAAGCAAAACATTCTCGAGAAGTTTCGTTGGGGAATCCCACTGGACAATGGCCTCGACTCTGGAGGGATGATTCAACTTCTCTGGCCCAACACCGTGTCTTGGAGCATGTAGTTAGTTCACAATATCCTGCAGTATGCTCTGGGTTGTGCATGTGCAGTTTATGTTGTACATTCAAACAATTTACCCAGGCCCAACCCCTATTTTCCTCCCTCTTTCCTCTAGCAAGTGCCCAAAATCCAAAAAAGCACAAACCGACAAAGAAAACTGGCCTTTAATCGAAACAAATCTACTCCACATTAACAGTCGAGAGTTTTTCAGTAGTTAGCAGAAGGAAATCTATGTAGGAGCTCATGTAGACGGCCGGAAGTTTCTTCCAAATAAGATAAAGTGAATCGATCATACTCTGATTAAATGACGAACACATCAATATTCTGGAATAGAGGATAATTGTAGCAAGACCTCAGTGCATTTTGGCTGTTTTAACCAAGATTAGCCTTTTTGCCTTAGCCCTTAGGAGAGGAGATGTTATATTATATCAGGAAATGACAAAGCGGGATTTCATCAATGAAGCGAGAAAATGTCAAAAGAAAATGGCTTTGCTTCTAATTTCAGTTTAGAAAAGAAAAATGTCAATGGCCGATTACCGACTACCAAATTACTTCAAGGACTGACGTCATAGCATCCAAGTATCATACAAGCAATTTGAATTGCCAAGAAAAAAAATAGTAACAACTCAAAGTGCGGTATAAATTGTTTAAAAATAGTCTAAAAGCGAATTTTTTAGATTGATCTTGATATAAATTGTAAATGTCTAACATACGAGTTTTTTTTTTTTTAAGTAAGATTATTTTTATGGTACATACTGCTAAATTTTGGGGGTTGGTGGGGGGAGTATAAACAATAAAAATGAGATTATTCAATGTGGTGAACTCAACTAGTAATGGGATGAGATGAAAAAGTGCATTTAATCCGAGGAGAGAAGAGGAGAGGAGAGGAAAGGAAAGGGCCCAGCTATGGTGGCGGGGCAAAGTGTTTAATGTTTATCAATTTTCAAGAGGAAAGGAGAGAGGAGAGGGGACCCGTCGGTATCATTTTCCTATTCATCATAGTTCATAGTAACGGTACCTATGACGACGCGCCCACTGTTTCTTTGTTTAAAACCTTCTCAACCACATGTATTCTTTTAAAAACTGAATGAAATGTTGAATGACTAAATGAATACTACTAGTGCTGCTTCTTCAAGAGTCTAGGGACAAAACATACAGAAAGAAAGAAAGGAAGAACAAAAAATTCCAAAGTAGACACTTTGAAGGAAAATATTTACCCTCAAACAAATAAAAAAAGTGTAAGAGCAATAATAAAGCACTCCAACTAAATACTAGTAGTAGATTAACCATAGATCAATTGATCAGTCACATTCACATTAGAGGGCACTTCATGAAAAACTTAAAACCGGAATTAATTAAGAAAAACCCAGAAACAAGGCGGAATCAAATCACAAACTGTAATCCCATTGAGACCATAAGGCATAAGCCAACTAGAAAGTAGAAATATAATAGTACTGGTGTATTAAATAATTTTAGTTTGGAGGTTCCGGAAATGGGAAAATAGAGTTCTTTGTATCTGCCATGAATAGAAAATTAAAACATTGCAACCCAAAAGAAGAAGAAGAAGAAGAAGAAGAAATATGAGAGAACCCCAGAAATCATAAATTGAATTGCAGGCAGAAGCAATATTCACAAATAATTCAATGGATTGGAAAATGAAGCAGTTAGTCAGAGCAAGAGCATACATACCAGCATATAAGGCAAAGAGATGGCATTCCTGATGACGAGCCATTGGGTTCCATAACCAAAAAGTCCCATGAAAGCAGCCATGAAGAGCACCACCCACAAAGGAAAATACATGAGAGCCAACCCAGAAGACCACCCAAAGACCTTCCCCATATCCGATGCCACTGCCAGATAATTCAACTGCACCTGCGATATCCCTAGCACCTTCTTCATCTCCGAGGAATATGCGGAGAAATCGAAATTCGTCCCTGTGAACGCTTGAATCCAAATAGTCGCCACTAGAATCATCCATTTCCTGGACTGTCCAGCCATCACCAATCTTTGTAAATTTTGGTTAATTAGGAATATTGGGTAGGAACGATGACGGAGGCTTCTCCTCCGATTGAAAATCTGGTGTTTGTGATCGATCGAACTCTTTCCGTGGCCTATCATTAATTTATAATAAGGCAGGCAAAGGAAAAAAAAAAAACCAGCAATAACAATATGTTCACTTTCGTGCTTGGGCCGCAACAGAAAGGGGAAGTTTGTCATGTAGTCCCTCCAGAGTCTCCCATTGGAATTTTCACCGGATATAACTTTGTGGTGTCGCATTAACGGTGAGACAGACTGTTAAATGTTGATAGATAGGATTAGAGGGGTATGTGGCAGCATGTGATGCCATTGGCTCCTTCATTTCTTTGCATCGCAAAATTAACATTACTATCACCTCCTAAATTAATATGGTGGGATTTAGTTTTTTTTTTTTTTTTTAAATTCCTCGTACTGGGATTTCTGTTTCATAATTACGACGGTTAATTAGGAAAATCCTTATCCCGTTAATTATACCTTTTTATTTTAAAGATAGATACTAAAAATCCGTATCCCGTTAATTACACTTTTTATGTTAAAGATAGATACTAATCTCCACATTTAGCAAGGTCAAACGTTAAGCCAGATTAGTTTCCGAAATCATATATATATAATAATTAAAGGAGCTTCAACAAAACCATATTTATGCAATGACTCAGCTAGCCCCACCTTGCTTTGTGCAACATGAACATGGTGCAAAACGTAATGCGCCTTAATTCGTACCAAAGAATATATATATGTTTAATTAATTTATACTATATAACTATATATAATTGTTAGATTTTGAGTCATTAAATTTTAACTAAGAATCAATTTATATTTCATAAAATTCTATTACCTGGAGAATTAAATATAATTAAGGTTATTTAAGGATCCATAAATATGTTTAATAACTAACAGTTTTTAGTGAAAAAGAATTATTGTTAATTAAGTAATAAAATTTTAGAAAAATGAAATGGGTCTAAACCTTTAAAATTACAAGAGAAATGTATATTTTTTTATATGATCTTTACATGGAAGATGAATTCGTATAAATATGCAGAAGAATTGAAGAAAATATGGGAAGTATTATTTCAGGGCTTGGGATTAATGTTTGTATTTGAGTGTTTTTGCGCTTTTTGCAATATATGTTTATAATGAATTTCTTTTCTCTTGATGTAGGTAATTAAATTGAATCATGTTAAATATTATTTTTTTAAATGTGATTTTATTTCAGTGTTAGAATAAGTTTTTACTTGAAAAGCCCAACAATAATTAATCTAATATTTGGTAAAATGATTGGATAATTTAATTATTGAGTTGATTATCTATATTATGATCTGTTAGTGTTTGCCAATTTATGGTCAGTGGTCTGGTTGGGTTATAAAAATATAAGTGGTTAATGTACAATTACTATGCAGTAGACATTGTACATTGCGATTATAAAAGTAAAAGTAAAGAAATACTAATATAAATATATAGGAGGGCGATAATAAGAATAAGATTATAAAATGCATGGATGCAACATATTCCAAACATGGCTTGTTGTCTATGTAAGTCATAAAAATGTTATACTAGTATCAATATTAATCAGTAAATTATATATATATATATATATATATTAGTCTCAATTCATGTCCTCATCTTCTTTGAAATTAAAATCAAATTTATTGGCAGCAAATTAATCAACGTTTTTCTTCTACATCCATCCCCGCTCCTTAATTTCCAGTCTCTGCCAGTTAACGGAATTAATTATCAAGTGGAAACAAATTAAAATAATGCAAAAAAGCATACATGGCATAATTGAATGGTGAAATTTTGTTTGTTTTAACTGATGATGCATGCATGCATCAGGTAGATAGTTTGGTACGAGTACCAAAGCTAATGGCAGAGGTTGAAATCCATGTGCATAATGCTAAAGCCAGTGGTGCCTGGGATCCTTACCTAATTTTCGTTATACAGTGCTTAATTTTGTTGCGAGCTTTGGCCTAATATTTTATTAAAAAAAAAAAAAAATTCATGGCATGGCATGACGGCCTCTGCAAGTTGGGAAGTAACGTGCACGTGGCTTTGGCACCTATACAAGTTCTGTTCCCTGGGTTGGGTTGGGTTTGGTTTATTAACAAATCAAGGGATTGTTATTAATTAATTAGCTGAAGTCATGATCAATTGATGATAAATATTCATCACTGTATATTAATTAAGTATTAACTCATATAATGTAACCAACAGTGCTATATATATATAAATACCGTCACTAGTCTAGAATATATAATAATTTGATTAAGTTTTGAGTTGTTGGTCAAAAAAATGATAAAAATATATATATGTAAATGAATAACCCAAATTAATTAAGAGGGAAATTATTCAGTTAGCTATGCTTAAAAGTTAGCTGTTTAATCAAATCTAGCTAATTCAGAAACTGGAAGAAGATATAGTTAAAATAATATATATATATATATATATGAAAGGGACGACGCCATACAGCATTGTTTTTATATATAATTACTTCTGCTTAACCACATTAATATATATGCCCTGCCTAATTACTATTTATCCTCCCATGCTCCCACCGTATACATTTCTGCTTTTGTCTTAAGATGAATTGATTAGTAACATTCGGCACACAAATCATTAACTAAAATAAAGAGCTATATATAGAATATAAATCCAAATATAAGACGGTGATTAATAATTTCATTTGCAGGCTTAATTAATTGACATTCCCCTAGAAAAAAAAAAAATAGAAAAATGAAGAATGTTATGGCAAGTGGCAAGGCCAAGTTGGTGAGTGCAAATGTGCGCACATGAGAGCGAAAGATAGTAGATGCGAAGAGCCACAAACAAGCCTTTCCGCTTAATTGTCTGCCTCTCAGTTTTTGTCATAAAAACGAAAATCAGCGTCCCCAAGTCTAGGAGCCGGGACCAAGAGGCATATACATCCATTTCTCCATGTTATATATATATTCTAATTTCACATCAATCCTTAATTATTTTCCGGAAGCCGTCAATATTCCCCAAAATTTTGGACTTGCTCCATACTTGAGATTGAGACTTTAATTTCACAAGAAATTGCAAGCAAAGTCAGAGAAAAAAAATACTACTAATTAGTAGTATATTATTATTATTATTATTATTTACTTAATGTTAAGACTAAATTTTAATTAACACTATATCAACGGACATCACACACTTCCACTTTTCTGACCAAAAATATGTAGCACTAGTATTTGTTATTTGGACTTGGGAAAAGGGCTTTACTTGTTAATGCTAGGACTTATGAGGATGGGCCGAATGTCGCTTAACCCACTGAGCCAATCCAGTTACAGGTTGGGTTGAAGGAAACCGTCTTCTCTCCTCCTCTCTCACTCTGTCCAAACTCTCAACCCTGATTTCCTCGTGGTTTTGTTGTTTGCTTTCTTTTCTTGTTTCCTCTTCTTTCTATCTTGCTGCAATTGGCCTTTTCTAGATTCTAACCTAATCTGAGTGACTGGGTTTCCTCTACTCTCCTCTCCTCTCCTCTCGTCTCGTCTCGGAAGGGTGTATTATATGTAATGTGTTTCTTGCTTAAATTGGTATGGGCGTGGCTGCATGTTATCCTCTCAAATAAATGCCCCAAGACCTGATGGCATAGTCAATTTCAGTATAATCAACTGGTTATCTTTTCCCCTACAACTCCAAAACATTGTTAGCAATGGATTTGAGGAGACTGGCTGTCATCAAACCCATCTATATCTACACCCCAATCACACGCCCCTTAACCTGCGTAACATCTACTACTACTACCACTTCTGTTGCCCAACAACTCAAGCCTCAACAGCAGCCTCCTCCGCCGCCTTTGAATCGAACCGATTCCTCCTCCTCCTACAATCCTATTAATAACAGTAACCAGAGTTTGCTTGGTAGGCTGTCTTGTATTCTCTCTAAGCCATCCCTAGACTCTTCCAAATGCAAACATCTCCTTCCTCTTTTGTCCCCTTCCGATTTTGATCGATTCTTCTTGGCCCTTTTCCCCCATGTCAATCCCAAAACCACTTTGAACTTTTTTTACCTTGCTTCCCAATCCTTCAACTTCCATTTTACCCTTCGATCATATTTTATTTTGATTCTTTTTCTTCTTCTTTCCCATCATTTTTCCCCTGCTAGATTGCTTTGCATTCGTTTGATTGATGGGAAGCTTCCGCTTTCCTCTCCTAACAATCCTATCATTAATCATATTCAGATTGCTACTGCATTGGCGGATTTGAATACCTCTCTTAAAGGGGTTCCTGGGGTTATGGGGGTTGATTTGTTGCTGCATCTCTATTGCACCCAGTTCAAGAATGTGGGTTTCACTTATGCTATTGATGTTTTTTTTACACTGGCCGACAAGGGTATGTTTCCTTCTTCCAAAACCTGCAACTTTTTCTTGAATTCTTTAGTGAAGGCTAATGAGCTGCAAAAGACGTATCAAGTGTTTGAAACTTTGTTTCCTTTTGTCTCTCTTGATGTGTACTTGTGTACTACTATGATTAATGCATTTTGCAAGGGTGGAAGAATTGAGGACGCTATTGCCCTGTTCTCTAGAATGGAAAACTTGGGTATTGCTCCAAATGTAGTTACTTATAATAATATTATCCACGGATTATGCAAGAATGGCAGACTGGATGATGCATTTCGGCTTAAACAGAACATGACAAAACAGGGAGTGCGACCCAGCCTCATTACATATAGTGTTCTTATCAATGGTTTGATTAAATTGGATAAATTTGAGGAAGCAAATTCTGTTTTGAAGGAAATGTCTGATAAGGGGTTTGTCCCGAATGAGGTTGTTTATAATACGTTAATTGATAGCTACTGCAAGATGGAAAATATTGATGAGGCACTTAGGATAAGGGACGACATGTTGTCCAAGGGAATGAATCCCAATTCTGTCACATTTAATTCCCTTATGCAGGGGTTTTGCAGGACTGGCCAAATGGAGCATGCTGAGCATCTTTTAGAGGAAATGCTAGCTATAGGGTTATCTATAAACCTTGGTGCCTTCAGTTCTGTAATTCGATGGTTATGCATGAAGTCTAGATTCGATTCTGCTATTCATTTTACCAAGGAAATGTTATTGAGAAATTTAAGGCCTAATGACAGGTTGATGACTACCTTGGTTGGTGGACTTTGCAAGGATGGAAAGCATTCTGAGGCTATTGAACTTTGGTTGAAGCTCTTTGAGAAAGGATTTGCACCCAACACTGTGACCTCAAATGCTTTAATTCATGGTTTATGTGAAGCAGGTAAGATGCAAGAGGTAATTACACTTCTAAAGGAGATTCTACAGAGGGGTTTGGTATTCGATAGGGTCTCATACAATACACTCATTTTGGGATGTTGCAAAGAGCAGAAAGTGGAGGAAGCTTTTAGGTTAAAGGAAGAGATGTTTAAGCAAGGAATTCAGCCTGACATTTATACCTACAATTTGCTTATACATGGCATTTCGAATATGGGGAAAATGGAAGATGCTGTTAAGGTTTGGGATGAGTGCAAAAGGCATGGTATAGTTTCCGATGTTTATACATATGCAATCTTGATAGATGGCTACTGTAAAGCTGACAAAATTGAAGAGGGTCAAAACCTGTTCAATGAATTGATTACTAACAGAGTGGAGCTCAATGCTGTTGTTTACAATACACTGATCAGAGCTTACTGTAAAAATGGGAATATTATGGTGGCCTTTAAACTTCGTGATGACATGAAAAGCAAGGGTATCCCACCAACTATTGCCACATATTCTTCTCTAATACATGGAATGTGCAACATGGGTCTTCCTGATGATGCAAGACAACTTCTTGTGGAAATGAGAGGACTGGGATTGTTGCCTAATGTCGTCTGTTATACAGCACTAGTTGGAGGTTATTGTAGGCTAGGTGAAATGGATAAAGTTGGGAGTCTCTTACAGGAAATGTCTTCATATAATGTACAACCTAATAAAATTACCTATACTGTCATGATCGATGGGTACTGTAAATTGGGTAACATGAAAGAAGCAGCGAAGCTCCTCAGTGAGATGGTTAAAAATGGAATTGTCCCGGATACCATCACTTATAATGCCTTTACCAACGGGTTATGTAAGGAAGGGAGGGTGGACGATGCTTTTAAAGTATGTGATAATATGGCTAACGAAGGACAACCATTGGATGAAATTACATATACAACATTGATTCATGGGTGTCATCAGCTGTCAGAACTCTCTAGTCAAGAATGAGCAAAGTTCCCGAAGGTTGGTTTCATATTTCTGTATAGTATATTCTTGATGTGATATCTCACTGGATCTTTGCAACAATATTATATAATGTCCTACTTGGCCCAGTTGCTGTTTTACTATGTTTGGTTACTTGTATTTTGCATTTTTCCTTTCTTAGGAAAGCTTATTGTTGACTATGGGACAACAATGGCTCATCTCTCTTTTTCAAATTTCATAGTCGTTGTTAAACATCAAAGGTTCGTTGCTTCATCCTGTTACTTGTAATCTTAGTATTCCATAATCTTAGATGTATGTGCTTTATATTAGGAGTTTATGCTGTGACTGTGGGTTTCTATCCCAATATAATAGAAGTATGTATTCTTTCCCCATTGTCGTTCCAGGCAAGCTGCTAGCAAGCAATGGAGTACAAAGCCATGCATGGTCTGGGTTTAAGGTACTTCTCTAGCGTCTATTATTGCTCCTAAAAGACTTCAATGTCCCGTTCTTAAGTCATTTTTCTCTCAAAATTTTTGTTGTGGATTTTATTTGCTGCTAATTTATTTTGACTTGGCATGTCTTCTACAAAAGTATTCACTCTGTGAGTACTTGATATTGGACAGGTTGAGCCATTGAGCTAATGTCTTTAGATGGATTTTTTTTATAGGTTAATATTAGAAAGATGGTTTTTCCTTAATGTTTTTCTGAACTTCTAGTCTTAATCCTTGACTCTAATCCTTTTAAAGGGATAGGTGGTTCCAGCTGTAGTGGTGATTTAGAGGTCATAAATATTCATTGAAAGGCACTCTGACTAGCTTTCGGAGCATAATTCAACTTTGATTGGATTGTTTAAAAGCTGATTTAAAATGTACACTTCGTTATGATTTAACTTTAATTGGAAGTGAAAAGAAATTGTCAAATATGTTATGGTTTAAAATGGATTAAACGTGCTGGCAATCTCAATTCCTCATAACTGCATAAAAAAGGTATAATTCATTTCACTAGAGGCTTTGAATCAGCTCTGTAAAGTGGCACCCTATCTTTCAGGGCCATCCCCAATGTCAGTGTCATTATTTTCAAGTTAAGTATTGAAGATAATTATTTAGTAGGCTCCTTTGAGGACCATTATGTTGTTATGGTTCACTTTTTCCTTATGCCACCAGAACCACCCTAAATTGTCAAAGGGAACATTTAAGATATGGATTACAAAATAAAACTGCCAATGTTCCTAGTATCACTTGGGGTTATGGACAATTAGTGCATTTACCAACTTTCCTATAAAAAGTTGGGCTAAAGACCTTGCCATTGCCTACTTATATATTTTAACACTTGAAGGTATGTCTTAACAGAAAAGTTAAAATCTATCAGCTAATTTCTGCATATGGTTAGTATGGAGATAAGTATTATGTAGAAACTAATACATCATTATCTATCAGAATATATTAAGTTACTACTTATGAAAAATCTTTAAAATTTGACTTGACATACAGAACCAAACAAGAATCCAAGATAGTAATCTCAGATGTGGGACAAACAGATACAGAGAGGCAAAGGAAATGCATTAGCCCCCCCCCCCCCCCCCCCCTTCTGCATGTACCAGCTTGATTCTTAAAAATATTCTTCCCAACATATTTAAATGTGCGTAGATGGGTGCTGTGGGTACTTTATGACAGGGATATAATAATACCAAATTTTAGAAAGAGTAGGATACAATGTGTTGTGAATAGTATCTTTAATTCCTTAGTATATGAATGCCTGCATTTTTAATGGATTTTATTATAGATTGATATAATGAGAATTCCATTTTTAAAATGCTAAACTCATACAATATTTCATTCCTATACTTTCATTTATAAACAAATTCTTAAATTATTCTTAAAATGTTACGTTTATGTTCAATACATGTGAAACACAAAGGTTGGATGATCAAAAAGTACAAAGTTAAGCCTTGGACATGATTGTCCAATGTCTTTGGAAATGTCCCTCTAACCAGTCTCTTTGTTTGGCCTGCTAGTTGGTTAGAACAGTGACAAACGACCCTTTTCTATTTTTTTGGCAAAAATATCTCCAATTCAAGAATCTCTGCTCATGCTGTTCATTTGCATGTCTGTTACCTTTGAAGCCTAAAATAATAAGATCACTTGGCAAGTTTGTTGAATATAACAGGCATCCTTGATGGTAAAGTAATTATAAAGAGTTCAGTGTGAGATAGTCATCAGTTTACCATTTTATTATTCTTATTTTTCTATCTCATGAAAGAATTTTTGGATCGTGTACAAATGCCCTTATGTCTTTTTAATAACGTGGAAGTCTCTTTCAAATAAAGAAAAAGTTGTAAGAATAATCACTTGTCCTAATCATAAATAAAATTTTCACCAATAAAATTTCTGTTGTCACCCTAATTAAAAGTGACACAAAGCTCCTAATTATATGTCAAGTATGTAACAAACAGCTGTACCTGTTATCTTGTTGATACCTTTATGACTTACTTCTTTTGCGAACTTTTTGTTGAATTATATTTGAAAATTTTTCATTGAGTGACTAGTGCTTGATGGTTATGAACTTTTGATGTTAAGAAAGGTACCTAATTTTTTTTTCCCTACATGTTATACATTCTCACAATTGCGTGCTTGCTTCTTGTGCCAAAAATGTCACGTACATTCGAGTTTTTAGGTGCCTGACTGAACTTTTGCATGCGACAGGCTGATGCTTCAGGGTCCTGGAGAATGTTGTAAAAGATAAATTTGCTTGTGTGGGGTTGTTACGACTGTCTTGCATCATGAAAAAGATGTTGGAGAGTAGGGGTTTGCTTTGTTTATTTGGACTTTTAAACTTGTACTTAGTTGATCTATTTTTCTATAACTAGTTTGCTTCGCATATATTCTGAAGTGTTGTCTTAAATACATCCCTTTAAAAATGTTTCAGGACGTTCTCCTGCATGTCTAGAAGTGCCATGTGTCGCGATCAAGTTCCTCCTAGTAAGACTGAGCACGTGGCATATTATATGGGAGCCTACCCTGTGTGCATCATTTCTCGGCTAATCAGTAGAGATGGGCAACCTGCTTTTGGCGTTATTTGACAGATTCCTGTTTTTATTACCTTGCCAACTAGGTGGAGTCCATTGTTTTGGAAGTTTTAAGGTAAAAAAAAAAAAAATCCCCTCCTCTCCTTTTTGTTCGGGAATTAGGATTTTGAAGTAGGAAGGAAGAAAAAAAGAAACAACAAAGCAGTTCTGGGTGTTTGGGCTTGTAAGTCCGGAAGAAATACTGATTTAGGTGTGTATAAGATTGACAAGTCATATCAGCAATCACGTGATCTGTTAGTAGAATATTGTATTTTTAGTTTTTGTGATCATCTTCAGCAACTTCAATTGTAAAAAAGCAAAAAAAAAAAAAAAGAATGTTTTTTGTTGATGAGTCATACTTTCATAGAAGGAAATTATGAGAAAAAGTAATTAATAAGAGTCAAGAAAGAGACTGTCAAATTCCTGATATTCTTGAGATTCAATACAATACTCAATTTTAAAAATATAAATTTCGTATTGTTTCATTTATCTCAATTGTTATTTAAAGTATCTTAATCTAATGCATATATTTATTTATGGAATTTTATATATTTCTATTAAGGTGAGACTTTATCTTTTCCTTTCCATTTACTCCACATAATTGTAAACACTAAAATTTGTAGTATTTTTAAAGATTATGTTAATGATAGGTTGTAACATATAGTGTGTGTGTGCTTATATATCATCTCCATATAATATCAATATAAAATCGGAGACCAGTTCAAGCCGTTGGAGCTGGTAAATGTTTTGAAACATGAAGACAGCATTAGAGATACGGAGGAGGAAACACCAGATTGATTTGAAATTAAACTTATTTATGTGGACCGTTGTTTTTCCACGCCCTTTAGCTTTGAAATTAACTGGTTTCAGTTTCAACAAGCAACAAAAGTGCTAAATGGATCATTGCATTGAGGAACTCTTTTAACTCTGCTCCACACAAGCTCATGGTTGTAGCACATCAAAGCATGATGATCACTTGTTAGTGTAGACACTTCTGTTGCCATGGGATGATCGATTGTTTTAGGATTTTCCTGTCCTGTATCAACCATGGGAATTGCCATTGGGACATGGGTTGAGTCATCATTCCCACTAATCTCAACTTTATACACACCCCCTTTCTTACATTGTTCATTGCAAATAACCAAACAAGATCTTCACAATTTTATAACTGGCTTTGGCTTACATATGCTAATGCCCCTAATATTCATTTAAGTAGAGTAGAGGATCCCCCCATATTACTCCTTTAATTTGTTTGGACATAAAATTAATCTTTTAAGTTGTTTATCCTCAAATTTGTAGATGAGACGCACACAGGGGCTCGAAAACTGTATCTGACTCCAATGCTGCTGCCAGTTCTGGCCATAGGATAGCAGAAATGACCCATGAGCCATCACCCTTAGCACTTGGCCTCTGGTTCATGTAACCAACTCCGCTCTTTTCAATGATGGAGGAGACTGTCCCTAGCACAGGACTACCAAAGCCAAAGTCCAATTCGGCCACTGGAAATCTGCGTCCTGATGAGAGAACAAGGGCAGGCCCTTCCCGACCTAGAACAACTTTCGGGAGCATCAACCCAGGCTTGTGACACTCTATCCAATCAATCAAATCCAAGAAATAAGCCTGATTAGTTACCTTTGATATGGCCTCGTGAACATTGTTGGCAACGTCCGATATAGAGCCCTGCTTAATTTCTACAATGCTTGCCTCTTCAATAGCCACAGACAAGACATTACCGATGTAATTTGACATGGATCCATGGTCCCCGTTGAGTCTACCACGTCCATCAACTAACCAACCCATCTTGCACTTGGCGTGGCTTTTATCAATGGTAGTTGCCATGGTCTTCCATATGTAGGCAGAGAAAGCCTCAATCTTTGTTCTTTTGTTACCATAGGCAGATGCAAGACTTTGCAGCTTATTGATGCTTGAGGCCTCAACATAGTAAAGGCGCTTAAGCAAGATGTTGGTTTTAGGTATGTTTCTGATCTCTTCAAGTGTGCACTTGACAAAGGTTTCATCCAGACAAGGGTGATATGTAGGAGGGAGGCGAGGTCGAAGGTTTCTGCCGAGATCTGGTATGCAAGAGATTGGCATGTTTTGAGCCACTTGGGACCATGAGGAGAGAAACATGCCAAAAGCACTGGCGTCGCCTAGTGCATGGTCAAAGGTGAAAGTAATGGACACCCCTCCACAAGTGTAACTTGTTACTTGGACTTGCACAGGAAAGTCGGAGTTGATGGACACTAGTTTCCCATTAAGGGACTCGTTGAAATTGTAAAAGTCCAGTTTCTTCAAAGGGATATTGGCCTGGGCTTCCACTAGGAGTGCACCGGTGTTGTCACATATGATTAGAGGCTCATTTGTATCGGGGTCTTCAACTATTCGACCAGCAAAAGGGTAGTAGAAACTTAAAGTTTTCGCAAGGGAGATCTTGAGTGACTCAACTGTGGAGGAGAAATTGTTGATCAAAGGTCTGTGATACAAGTACAAGTATGTCACAGGAAAGCGGCCAGAAAGAAGATCAAGGTTTGAAAGTGTAAGTTTATGATGCCGCTCTGGGAAGAGATTGATAGCTTTGACGATGCTCTTTTTGGTGAATTTTACTTGGAATTTTCTTTCTTCCGGATTCTCCATCTCAGTAATTGACAGTGCTACAAAGTATGAGCTATGCACCTATGCTTATATATATATATATATATATATATATATATATATGTATATTATATATATAAAATGCAAGTGTATATGGCTGATGCATCGAGCATTGCATTGTGTATAAATGACATGACCTACAAATACAATTGGTGAGAAATTAATAATTAGATTAAGAAACATACTTAATGGAGGAAATTAAAGATAGATATGAAAGAAAGCATTGCTGAAAAGCTATTAAGCTTTTCATGACTCCGCTAGTTACCACAGATTCCATTTGTCTAAATGGTTCCATTTATTGTAACAGCGAAATGATTCAAGCCCTTGTTGGGGAAAGCAGGAGAACTACTTGAATGGCCAAGTATGGCAGGCAGCATCATTGTTGACTGAGAATTTTTTTAGTTGAATGCAATGCATTAATGATTCCGTTGAGCATAAGAAATCCCACAAAATAAGCCATTGTGACTCAGGGTTTCTCATGGTGATTAAAAAGGAAAAAAGAGCAGTGGGAATTTGTTGGCATTTTAACTTGGATGAGAGGAATCAAGAAAGTAAGTGATGGCTACATGTTAAGTAAGGAAGTAAAGGTCATGATTAGAGAAGTGACCGAGTATGAAGATACCCATTATATATATATATAGACACACTTTTAGGCATTAGGCATACATGGGCATAAAATGGTCAAAAGTAGTCATCATATGCTTTTTGACAAGTAGATTAGATATTGGCTGCTTCAATTCTCCCTCCACTTTTTGGTATTCCAAAATTATTAGGACTTGTGTTCAGGGAAATTTATCAAATTTGGTCCCAATAATCAAGTAGTAAGGGAAAATGGAAGATGAGATGTTGGATAGATGACCCTTGGTAATCGATCTGCCTGCACTAACATTTGCAATTTGCAAAGCTCATAGACGTAACGTAACGTAACGCAAGTAGTGGCAGTCATTGTTTCTCTCTTTCCCTTGGTCCAATGCAACGAGTCAGGCTGATGTTCATCAGCAGTAACAAAATGGGAAGGGGGAAAAAACAAACAAACTACTACTAGTGTAGACGTCAGCCCATCAAGTTCTTTTTTTAATCACTCAAATTGAAGACGTGCCTGACTTATCCCACTTTCATTTGTCAAATTCCGCCGGTGGTACTTCACTGTTTTTTTCTATGAGAAAATATAATAGGAGTAAATATATATATAAAAAAAAGTAAATGTATCGGATCGAGACTTCTAGAGCCCGTAGCTTGGTGGAATAAGCCTTCATTATGTTGCGTCATTTGCAAAAAAAAAACCAACAAAAATCGGATCAAAGTACACACAAAATTATTTTCAGACGGAGACAGGTGTTCTCCTATGATGATCCTTTTAGGATACTAAGAATTTCAGTAACGACGATCTTCTATTTATAATTCTTATTACAACTTACATTACAAGCCGTAAGGGTCCAATCACGTTAAGCTTTCCAGGCAAGGCAAGGCCTTTGAAAGATCCTTCCATCTGTAACAAGGCAGTTTGATGTTGATAGTACAGAAGTAAACAATCACTTGGAACAATTGAAAAAGGGCACGTACATATTTCCTAATCAATCATAAAAAAAGTTGAAAGAGAAGATAAACAAGAGAAAGATGTGGAGAAATTCCAAAGGTAATAAATAATGCATGTGGTAATTTCATATATTGAAGTTAAGACTAGAAGAATTGGAAAGACATAAAGAAGAAAGAAGAAGGCAGAAGCGTGAGGATAAATTGAAGAGAAAAGATGAACAAGACGTCAGGCTGGCCTCTGACACTGCCACTGGCACCGCCTTCTACGCTAACAAATTCCCGAATTAATGGGGCTGACTTGCTGCTGCTTCCTCCCGTACTAGTGCTCATACTCATTTTGCCGCTTCCGTCCATTCATCACTAAGACTTTAAACTGATACGGACAGAGATCATGAAATGAATTTTGAACAATAATAAACAGATGAAAAGAGATTATCATTCTTTTTTTAATTTTTATTTTGATAAATAGTGTGCAGTACAGCCGTACCTACGTCTGCCGGTGATGGGAGGAATGGGTAGGTGAAAGATTCAAGGATAAAGCTAGACTTAATGGTCCACCTGACGGCGACCATGTTCCTTTCCTTGTATGCATCTGTCTACTCTCCGCCGCTTTCCACTTGTTTTTTTGGGCACAACCCTTAAATAAAAAACAGTTCTAAAAGCCCAAAGCCCATTGTGTTTGGTTTGTTTCAGCTTAAACACCTGACCAGAGTAAACCCATACAATTGCAATAAATCAGCCGAAAGCCCAAGCCCATCAGCAACAGCTTTTGGCTTTGAACCATTTTTCAAAGAAAAGGATACGTTACAGGCAATGGATATTTTGTATTATTGTTTAAAATTATGATCCGCGTAGAAATTCAAATTGAGCTCAAACTTTGTGTCATGAATGAATCTTAAATCAATGCCCATTTGCTGCAAAACCCAAAAAGAAGGCCCAAACGAATTACAAGTAAAAGTATGCTTAGATTAGCTTGACTGTAGAGAATGAAAAGAAATAAGCTTAACTTTAAAAAAAAAAAAAAAATGTAGACAGAGACCAACATCCATCAAAACCCCACAATTTATTAATTTTGATCCAAATATGGAGGATATTTACAAAGTCAGAATTTGAAATTGATAAAACTGCACCATACTATTAATTTTCTTTGATTTGTCGGTATATACTGGTTATTATAATTATAATTAAGAAGATAAAGAAAAGGCAACAAATTAAGAGCATAGATCATAGCATCACATGCCATGCCCACAAAATAGGATCGTCCACAACAACTAATTTCCCATGTGGAATCATTCAATCACCCAAACCATTGGGGACCAAATTAAAATACTGGTAATTTTATCCCTGGAACACAACTGTGGACCAAATTTAAATGATTTATTAGTTAGACCCAACTTAGAATCGGTTGGTTAATTGGGACAATTTACGACTTTTGTTAATTGTAGCTATACTGCGAAATTATTATTCATATGAATGAAACTGATTTGATTTTCAAACGACAAAAAGCATCATTCATTCTTCTATATCCCATTTTGTAATAAATCAATCTAATATGTACTCCATTTATCTACAAATATATATTATTTTAAGTCCACATGTTCAATGCTTGCCTTGGGGTCTTATTAATTTATTTATTTTATGCCATGATCACTTTCAAATATGATACTAGTATGATTTTATAAAAGGAGTATTCCATATGATCACCCTCTTTCTGTTTGCCACAAAATTAAAGTCATTTTCCCTATCCTATCCTATCCTATCCTATCTTATCTATGAATTGTGTTTACGTTGATTTACTTTTTGTTTGCTTTTCCAGCACCAAACTTGTCGTTTTGAATTATATATTTCTATATTTATGCAACCAATTTTTTTTCTAGGTTGAATCATTGTCAAACAAAGATGAAATTAAATAATTCTTATCACTTTCATAGGATCTGATTCTTTATAACCGACATTTCGGCTATCTCTAGTGCCTACTATGCATGATAATAATAAATTAGCTTGATGAAATGTTAGATGTTTTTATTCTTTGTTTCTTCTTTGTCCTGGTGAAATGTTAATCTTAATTGCCTTGATGTTCACAAATCATATATAGGGTATGGTCTTTTCAAACAAACTTAACGATAGGGTTAGCTGAAGTATTGCTTTCTCAGTTTTTGAAGCAGATGGGGAACTTTTCTTCTTTCTTTTCATGGACCATGGTTCATTCCCACCACCTCCACCAGATCCAGATTGGCTGCCTGCTCCCCACCAAATTATTTTTGTGGTAGCTGCTGTTTTAGTTTTAGGCTTTATATATCTTATCACCACTTACTCCACTATTATAGAGCGAATGTTTCTTAAGTCCCTTTAATTTCCAATTCATGCACCTAATTTTGTTAGTTAAGTCTTAAATTGTTGTTGAATGGTGTTTGATTCCTATCCTAAATCCAGCTCTACCTAGGAAAAATTAATAAATTATTGCCATTATTTTTAATGTATTTGTTAACCAATCTACATATATATATATATATTTGAAATTTGTTTAAAAAAAAAAAGCAACAATTAAAACTTAAGAAGTTAATTTTCTGGTTCAACTTTTGAGGATGAAATCCTAAAATTTATAATATAGACAATAGTATTACCCTTTTTTGTCTATTATTTAACAAAAAAAAAAAAAAAGAAGCTATAAATTAATTAAAGTAATAAGTTGAAAGATATATAAGCAGACATCAGCCGTTCATTAAAGAATAAGGACAGGATATTGAATTAAAGGAACAAACTTTCGATGTGACATTACCATAGGCATAGCATTACCTAAAATTAATGGCTCCCCCTTTTCAACTCTAATTGTGGCCTCATTTTTATTTTATTTTTTCTTTATTTAATATGGCCTACCTGCTTCTCTAATGCATATTGGCAAACATTCATAGGGAATAAAAAATCAAATACTATAATAATTGCAAAACCAATCTTGATTTGACAGAAAGCGTATGTTACAAATTATATAAACTAAGGGAATTCATAAAATTTAAAAGATATTTGTTTGTAATATATATAAAATATTGTTGATAAATTTATTAATTTATTAATAAAAAATATTTAAAAATAAAATTTGAGATACCTAGAAAAAAAAAAAATCGTTCCCGGGCACAATCCATCCTATCATCTTCATTGTGTTTTATCAAATGTGAAAAATTGTTAGGCACGAAATGTGTTGATCAATATGTGGTTTTAGATACATAGAGGAGGAATACAAAGGTAATAATATATTAGTAATTATAATGAAAGTAGCACTTAGACATGCAATTTGTTAACGTCTCATTTTAAATGTTTTTTAGCTATTAAAAGACTATGCAATTTCTTCAAGATAAAATTTTTCTTTATCAAGTGTTATATGAGTTTAAGCAATTTATATATATATATATATATATAGAGAGAGAGAGAGAGAGAGAGAGAGAGAGAGAGAGAGTGTGTGATATTGCTCTTTTACTCGTGTTTATTAGGAGACAAAATTTTATATTGATTTTTTAGCTAAAGCAGCTGGAGAAGGTGAATTTGAATTTGTTATATAATTCAAATTTCACCTACTGCTTTGATTAAATTAATATATGCAAAAACACATTATGGGCATAACAAGGTTGAAAACGTGTGTGTAGTTTAAGCAGTCATTATCACTCATCTAAAAAAAAATCAGCACATATTCATTATGCTAGAATTGAAAAAGGTGTTTTTGATGTATAAGATAGAAAATTTATTTGTCCAAATAAATACTACTATTTCTGTAAGATGTATACATTGAGCAGCCTTTGATTGACTTGAGAATTTAAAAAAAATAATAATAATAAAAGTTGATTGGGTGACAACTAAGGCTGCCTAAATGGAATTACACCAACCAAAGAAGAAAGAACTGGCGTTTGGCCGAGAAGGAAAAAAAAAAAAAAAAAGGCATGGGGTCTGCAGCTTTTGAAACAATGGACAGTAATCACCGTCAATCACGTGCAGTTTGGATTGAAGCCGCATCTATTAGAAAGAATTCTAGATCCATCCTCCACGTAACATTATCTGCCACGTCCTAACTAATCATGGGGGCTCCAATAACATTCCAATTAAATATTCCACCCACCCACCCACCCACCCACCAAACTTTTTTCAACTCCAACACTAACAAACATCTCTTTTTTTTTTCTCTTCTAAGTTAATTCTATACTTACAAGCCAATGCTACAGCATATAGGACAAGAGTTTGTAATTCACCAACGACAAACCACTAACTTTTTGGCTTCTTTCTTTAATTTCAAGCATTAAGCATGGATGTAGAGTACTGTATAGTATTTATAATAATTTAGTAACAAGTAATAAAAAAATTTTATACTACATTTTTGCTTCTTTTTCTTTTTCTTCTTTCCAAAAATCTAGTGCATGCGGGATTGTACATGTTGGCTACTAAATGGTAATGGAATCGTGAGTGTAATACTGATGATGTCTGTATTTTGACTTTTGACATGCACTTAAATTAAATATATAGAAAGAGAGAGAAAAGAAGAAACCAAAACCAATACTCTCTTTTTTTTAATATTATATTAACTATTATATATACGAAGAAGAAAGAGAAAAGAAGAGCTGCGGGAAGGGAAACTGAAAAGGGAATGCAGTCACAGACACAAACACAAACATAATGGCAAGAACAAACTCAATATTTTCCAGTAGAGTGGATGATGGTGGAACCAGCTGGAACGCGTCCGCTGATAAGATTGGTTCATTGCACTCCATACGTTTCCATGACCATGATCCATGTCATGTCATGTCATGTCATGGGTCGGTTCACCTTGACCCCACTTATGATGAAGCTTTTCCCCACACCCCCACGGTAATTTTAATTTCAAAACTGGAAAGAAAAGAAACAACAAAAAAGATTAAAATTTTCGGACTTTCTTGCTATTGGCGTTTTTAAGCGAATCGGTGCCGGCTCTCGGGCTCTGTTCTATGCTCAAACTGGAAGTCCTTTTTGTTGCCTTCAAACAAGGTCCAAAAAGACACAACTAGCGGCACTTACACTTTCCACTTTTCACTCATTAAAAAAAAACCCCACTGTTTCCCAACTTTTCCCTTCTCTTCTCTGCTTCCTTGTATACGCATACAGTACTACTTTCTTCTCGTATTTGTATTGGTTTATAATTCAGACTCCTGCATTTCATTTCACCATCTCTTGGTTGGAACTGAAATGCTGTGAGCACAGACACAGAACTGGATTAAGAGCTCCATCACATTCCCTCCAAAGCGGTTCCCTCCCATCCCATCTTCATCTCTTTGTTCAGTCCTCTTCTTTTTGCTTGCAGTTGCAGGTGTCAACTATACATCTAATTATTCAACAACAACAATAACGTTCTACTTCAATTATCTGTGTCTTTGTTTGTGTGTATTGTGTGGCCAATTAAGTTTATTAAGTTCAATGGCCACTGCATATTGCTGTTTACACAGATTATTTCGTAGTCTGGTAGCTGAATTTACATTTTCATATATGCCTTTCGCATTATTTAATTTTAATTTACTGCTTAGGATTTTCCTGATACCTAATATTCAATTTTTGTTGGAAAATCAATCGTTTTCTCGCCTGGTTGTGCTTTTTACCATTAGTCATCTGGAGACATACAATTCTTACCAGCTATTCTATCAGTGAAGTAAGCAGAGAATAGTCTTTCAATTCATTTTTTATTTTTCGTTTGGTATATAATATTGGTGTGCTCTGTTTCCATTCTGTCTTGCTTTATTTAGTTGGGTAATTCAATTAGGCCATGCCATTAAATGTTTAACGTGCACAGAATGGTGGATACAAGATCCTGGCAATGGTTATATCTTCTTGTTTCGGGACTGCTGTTGTTCAAAACACAAGGAGGTTACATCCAAATTACCTATGTTCAAAGTGCAGTAGCAAAAGGAGCCGGTCAGTTTTTTTTAAAACTTACTTTCTTTGGTTTTGCTTGGGCAAATTTCTTAAATATGTTTAAATTCTGATGTAACTGCAGTTTGTCTGGATGGAAGCCCGCCAGCTTACCATTGGGATAGGGGGTTCGGAACTGGAATTAATAGTTGGTTAATTCAGCTTGAGGTTTGTCCACTAGTCAAAATCCATTTGTATCATAAAACAGGATGTATTTTTTTATTTATTTATTGATTTGGGGATTCTTGATACCACTCATGGTATACTTAAATCTCTTTCAAAGGAGACTTCTCTCTGGCTGTCTCTTCTTCAGATAAAAGGAGTTTATGTTTGAATTATCCCAAAAAAGAACAAGGATAAAAAGGAGTTTGATGTTTAATCCTGTAGTACAAGGGTATATCAAGATACTTACACTTTCTGAGTTAAAACTTACTTCTTTGATAGTTTGGTTTTTATGTCATAAAATGACATGTTCTTGGACTGAACTCACCAATTTTAAGTTCTCTTTTTCTATTCCTAATGTACTGCCAGTCATACTAATTGCCCTTGCACTAAATTCATAGGGAGGAGGATGGTGCAATAATGTGACTAGTTGCCTGGTTCGTAAAAATACCCATTTAGGTTCCTCCAAGAGAATGGTCAAGCAAATTCCTTTCTCTGGCGTATTGAACAATAAACATCAATTCAATCCAGGCACGAATTTATATTTTACTCAGTCACTTCTATTTTTCTAATTACTTTTCCAGCATATGTTATTTGTTTTGCAAGTAGTTTAATGAATTTTAATTGGGTTTTAGACTTTTACAATTGGAATAGAGTCAAAGTCAGGTATTGTGATGGATCATCATTCACAGGCGACGTGGCAGCAGTCAATCCAGTAACTTATTGTTAATCTTGGTGACGTGAATTAATTTCTATTTTCATGGGGAGACTTGAAAGATGAATCAGTTCTACCCATAGTTTTCTTTCCCCTCATGTTAACTAGTTAGCAATTTCATCAGGTTACTAATCTTCACTTCAGAGGTGCGAGGGTCTGGCTTGCTGTCATGGAGGATCTGTTGGGAAAAGGAATGAGAAGTGCTGAAAATGTGAGCTTTCGTTTTTTTATGATGATCTGTCAACTATTTCCAGCTGCCTTTCTTCATACTGATTCTTTTTTAACTAATGATTTGTTCAATTAAATTTCATTCTATAGGCTGTTCTTTCAGGATGTTCGGCCGGCGGATTGGCGTCCATTTTGCATTGTGATAGCTTTCAAGCCCTCCTAACTATGGGTACTAAAGTTAAATGTCTTTCAGATGCTGGTTATTTTATCAATGCGTAAGCTCATTAATAGGACCTTGTGCCCAGACCTTGTGTTGAAATCTACATGTTAGTTGACATATTTCTTTTGTCTAATATTAATAACATTGCAAGTGTTCTGTGTCAGGAAGGATGTGTCTGGAGGACATTATATTGAATCCTTCTTCAACCAATTAGTAGCAACACATGTACTGGTTCTTTCTCTCTATCTCAGATGAATGCTTTTTTTTTTTTTAAATCCCCCATTAACGTTTATGTTTTTTACATTAATTTGTGAGCACTTTTATTTATGATTGGTTTTTAACAAAGTTGAAATACTGGTCAAGGACATCTGATTCTTACTTTCTTTCTTTCTTGAAGGGATCAGCAAAAAATTTGCTTCCATCCTGCACTTCAAGAATGAGACCTGCTTTGGTAAGTGTTGCTTTCCGTCACTACTTTTAGTCTTCACCATTTCAACTTCCTCTTACCAATATTCATCTACATTTCACAGTGTTTTTTCCCACAATACATGGCACAGCAAATACAAACACCTCTTTTTATTATCAATGCAGCATATGATTCGTGGCAGGTTTGTTCATTTCTGCTACCGATAAGTTAAAATGACTGTGCAAATCAATACTGAAATTATATGTAACAAATGCAACTTTCTTTGGTTGTTCAAAAACCTGGATTGATAGGTTTTAAGGCAAAGGCATCAATGACTATATAACAAATAACGATAGAGGTTGCATGCTGTTGGTAAAGTTATGCTTCATGTGCCATTTAACTCAGACCAAATCCTTTCCATAAGCCTTGTCTGCCAACTCAAAATGCAAGGAAGCGTTTTCTGTGTTCTTTTCAGGCTTAAATTCTTTATTAATTTTTCATATCCTGACCTTCGTTTATCTAGTTTGAGCTTCCCTCTGGATCCTCTGGATGGATGGTAGCTTCAGCCTCTTGCCTGACATATAATACCAGTTATAGCCTACTAGCTAGGGAAAGTAAGTCTTTATCTTCATTTCTTATTTCTAGACTCAAATAGTTTAAGCTGAGCAGTATAAGACTTAAAAACTGGAATTTTAATTCTTCCAGATATTAAGTTGTCCCTCTTTGAATGTCAATTGCAGTTTTGTTTTGTAGAGGTCATGCGATAATTATTACATGTAAAATAACATTAGACCTCACTTAGTTGTATCTCTTTGCCTTTCTGTTTCTTAGGAATTTTTGTTGTTTTACTTTCAACATCGAATTGGGATTCAAAATTAAAAGTTTGCAATTAGAGTGCCATCAAAATTTGTGGGAAACGCTCCTTATTTTTACAGCTTCAGTATAACTCTTAATCAGAATTTGGAAAGAGAAGGAAATGGCAGAAAACAAAAATTATATACTCAAATATTGCTATACCACTCATATATTACAAATAAAATATACATGTTTTGCAGTTTCTCTTAATCCTTTGATTATTATTATTTTTTTTTTAAGATACGAAACACTTTGGCACCGGTCATTGCTGATCCGAGTGGCTACTGGGAGAGCTGCAAGCTTGATATAAAGAACTGCTTGCCCAGCCAAATCAAAACCATGCAAAGTGAGTCAACAATATTCCTGTTTTAGACTCGTAAGAAGCCTTCAATTTCTTTTTGGGTTCAGTATACAAGACAAGAGAGTGAAGTTTGTTGTCTGATGAGGCAAATGTTAATTATAATTACTTTTAAATAACCTCAACACCCTAAAAGCTTATAGGTTTTCCTAGCCTGTTGTATACATTATACTTTAGATCAGATGTGTATCCTCTTGTTGCACTATAAGCAATGTTGGAAAATTTAGTTATGGGTATTTTAATCATAATTTTGTGTCTATATTTCAGACTTCAGGTTGCAATTCTTAGTTGCACTACTTCGACTAGGCAAGTCTGCATCAAGAGGAATGTTTATAGACTCTTGCTATGCCCATTGCCAAACTGAGATGCAAGAATTATGGCAAATGTCAGACTCGCCACTGCTGAATAAAACCGTAAGCAAGCAAATAGTGGCTTATTATATTTCTTGTCTAAATTGTTTTTATCCTTTCCTTTAATTTTCGAGACATTGATTTTGTTTCTGGTAAAATGTATTGTGCAGACAATTGCCAAGGCAGTTGGAGACTGGTTTTACGACCGGAATTCATTTCAAAAGATAGATTGCCCTTATCCTTGCAACCCCACTTGCCACAACCGTGTTTATGACCCACAGGCACATTTAAACTACCCCGAATTATAGATTTTCTCCGTCTACCTACATACATTCATCTACATAGATAGTAGCAGTATTAATTTTTTTTTTAATATTATATATATAGAAATGATTTAGCTGGAATCGTGAAATGAAATTTACCATTGGTCAAGTCCTCCAAATAAACAAAGACCACCACTGCACTGAACTTGTGTGTTGGGTGGCTCCATTTTTTGTGTATTCAAATTATTATTTCTTAATAAATTACCTTGTTTTTAATCTGAACTTTATTCTGATTATAAGCATAATTAAAATTTAATAAAATTTAACGATTTTAGCAGATGGTTGTTACTTATTATACCGTCAGTCTGGGACGGGAGGGAAGGTGTCTTTAGCAATGTGTGTTTGCTTGCTGTCTGCTTTTATATATATATATATATATATATATATATATACATAAGGGTAAAATTTGTTTTTCTTTTATAATTAAAATTTTTCATTTTAAAACCTAAAGAAGCAGAAAAATCTGCTACAGGGATGAAGTACAACACTTAATGTTCAAAAATAGCAAAATAATAACAAAAGATGAAGAATTAAATTCCTATATAAAATTCAAATGTAAATTTTGATAGTAAATCCTTAAAAATAAGTATTTATACAATTTTACTTCTTCAGAAAAAAAATGGATTTTTAAGGTCTTCCATTTTTAATGAAATGGGGAAAATGATTGGAACTTTTAAGCCGGATCAAGTAGTGCCATGCATTGGCCAGCGCTGTTGTTTTTAGAGCATTGTTTTCATGGTCACATCATTAGTCATCTCATCGTTACAAAAGTTGAATTTGAGTAGGGTCGGGTTTTAGGTACATGTTTTCTTTTGAATTTTTTCAGTCATTCAGAGCCCAGGGGCCGCCTAGAGTTGTTGTAAGTCAATAGACAGACAGAAGGCAGGTTAAGGCTATTTATAGAATGCAACATGACGGTGGTGGTGGTGGTTGGTGGAGGAGGAGGACGAGGAGGATTAATTTGCTAAAGAGTAGAGACGAACCAATGGAAGAGACGAGGGAATGGAGAATAACCTTTTCCAAATCCAAAGTAAAAAAATTAACTTGATAGTTAAGTAAAGAAGTTAAAAGTTTAAATTTAAAGCCTGTAACTACTGTAAGCAACAATCAGTTACCTTGATGAAAGTGCTTTGCTTGGTGATACTGGTAACCCCGTAAGCGGCTTGAGTCTTGGGTTGAATAAAGAACAAACAGTTAAAGTTTCGTATCGGGCCAGGCCAGGCCAGCCTAGCCAATGGGCATCCGCCATCATGGCATCAGCACTTGCTTGGAACGTGTAACTTAATGAGCACACCGACACGACACTAAACTGTGGAATTCACTTTATCTGCATGCTTAGTTGGCACGCGTTATCGGACAGGACAATCAGATGAGGCCTATAAAAGGAATCAGCGGTCGCTCACAATTCACTAAGCAAAAGCAAGCATTTTGTAATCCTAATAAGAAAGGAATATAGTACTAAGCATCTCTAGCTGTTCAGCTGCCCAGCCCCGCGGGAATTTATTAGGACTTCATCAAAATTTCTCATTTCTCCGCTCTCAACTCTCAAGGTAAGCTTTCATCTTAAACAAATTAATACTAAGTACTAAAAAGTCGTCCTACCCCTCATGCTTATCCTTGATTTGCAGCTGCTGAGTGTTTGTGTTTTTACATTTTACATTTACTGGTATTACTATCTTTCCTTTTACCTTTTAACTCCTGGCCATGGGTGTTGGCTGTCGGGTTGGGGTGAGGATGACGATGACACACACAGACAAACACCAAAGCAAGAGTGAAGTAGCGGTAATATATATACTAGTACTAGTAATTACTAAGCTCAAGGACGATGCAGGGTGTGATCTTAGATTGGGTGAATGCAGTGCAACAGTTACCGATTTTACTTTTATATGTAGGGAATTAATGTTAGGATTAGACAGACAGAGCAGTGTTTTTCCACCTCCCTGTTTCAGTTCCTTCCGGCGATTTATGAGCGGTAGCTCTTCCGTGCAGCTGCTGCTCCGGTCCTAAGAGAAAAAAAGTTGACTGGTTTTTGAGCGAGTCATGGGTTATGATCTCGTGACCATGCTTCAATCTTGTGCAGACAGGCGTGAGCTTTGTCGGATACTGCTACTTGAAAATAATAATTTTTAGTGGATCAGATTAGATCTTTAACTCTCAACAAATAGTATTATTAGTAGTATTATCTTATCTTATGGGCTGAATTGGCAAGGCCTTGCTTTAGTTTTATTTTGAAGTTTGACCCATGCCATCACAGTTCTAAATATTTCTACTGCTTGTAAGTTCTATGTCTAATATTTGGGCTTCAACACTTTTACTATTATTACTAGGGAGAAGGAGATGCTGATGTCGATTCTCCCATCGGCTCACACAATATACATCATTATGAATCCACCGCCTTGACAATGACTTAGGCCATTGTGGATTTCGTAGTCCTTGGTCTGCTCTGGATGTTTGTACTTAGTAGCATTACACTAGTATTAAATAACAAAAAAAAAAAAAAATACAGCTACTACTAGTCTACTACTACTACTTATACCATTACAAACTATGATTGTGACCGAATAAAAATGTATTATATTCTTTATAGGTAGATAACAATAGATTTTGTTTGAACAAAACTCAAATTATATTATTACAAACTTATTGTTAACGATAACGAGATGAAATAGCATTAACTACAGATGAGATGATGATCTGTGGTTGGAGTTAAACTGCAGATTTATTTCTAGATATCAGTTTCAAATGAGATGAATGATGATGTTGGTTAATAATTACTGCTTTAATCTGATGGTATATGTTGGGATAATGCTAATAATGTTGATTCAGTGTATATATATTTTACATATACCACGCCTAATAAGGATCTTTCTATATTTCCATATTCTTGTGCTATGAAATACTATACATGTATGCATGGATTATATTCTATACTATGTCTTTATTAGAAGTATTAGTATTTTTTTGGATGTATAATTGTCAAATGCAGCAGGAAAAACCTGCTTCAAAAGGTAAAACAAAATTATAATAGCCAGAAACCGTAGTTAGAAACAGCCTTTTGAATTTATAATTTTTGTCATTAGTTTATATCCTTTTCCTTAATCACACTGATTTTGAATTAATAAGTGCAGCAGAGCAGAATGGTTGGTGCAAGATTACCCCAATGGTTAAGTCTTCTGGTTTATGTGCTTATATTACTGAAAGCAGAAGGCGGTAGCGTAGGTATTACTTATCTGCAGGATGCCGTAGCAAAAGGAGCTGGTAGGAGATTGCCTTTCTTTTTTCTGTTTTATATAGGAGCAACATAATGTAGTGTATTTGGTATACTTTTTAGTGTTGTGCAGTTTGTTTGGATGGGAGCCCGCCTGCTTACCATTTCGACAAGGGCTTTGGCACTGGGGTTAATAATTGGTTGGTTCACATGGAGGTTAGTCCTCTTCTCACACCGATTGCTTGTGTATTTACTTATGGAATGCTTTGACTTTTAAAAAGGTTGGTTTTAGTCACTCATCTCAAAAGAAAGAAAAAGAAGATTGGTTTGCTTTACTCACAGTTAATAACACAATGACACTTACTGATTGGATGTGCAAATTTATGAAATAATCTTATGTGTTTTGCATGACTTCACAGGGTGGAGGATGGTGTGAAAGTGTCGAGACTTGCCTTTCTCGTATGAAAACTGATTTAGGCTCATCAAAGCAAATGGTCAAGCAATTTGGTTTCTCTGGACTTTTGAGCGGCCAGCAAAAATCCAATCCAGGTAGGATTAGACAATTTCCCTCTGGTTTAGTTCCGCTATTGGATGCTTTCATCTTAACAGATTTATTTTATTGAACATGTAGATTTCTACAATTGGAATCGAATTAAGGTTAGGTACTGTGATGGATCATCATTCTCAGGCGATGTGGAGGCAGTCAATCCAGTAAGTTATTTGAATTATTGTGAAAACAAATACATAATGCATTTTCTGGTTTTTAAACTAAGTTTTGTGGTCAGGCTAATAATCTCTTCTTCAGAGGAAATAGAATTTGGGAAGCTATCATTGATGATCTATTAGCAAAAGGAATGAGAAATGCTAAAAATGTAAGACCTTGTTTAATATTTGGTAATTCATTCAGTAACCTTTTTCTACTTGCTGATAACTTGTTGGAATTTGTTTATTATAGGCTATTCTTTCTGGCTGTTCTGCTGGTGGATTGGCTTCAATATTGCACTGTGACAGATTTCGAGCTCTCCTTCCTGCTACAACTAAAGTAAAATGCATTTCAGATGCTGGCTTCTTCCTCCATGCGTAAGTTTAATTGAACTTCTACCCTGATCTTATTTATATCTAAAACAATGGCAGAATATGTTAAATATGGTTGAGTTTTCTCTCATTTAACGTTACATAATTCTTTATTTCTGGCAGGAAGGATGTTTCTGGAGGGCAGCACATAGAAAACTTCTATGGCCAAGTGGCTAAGTTACATGTACTGTCTCTATTCTCTCTCCCATTTTCTTTTTCTTTTAATGGACTTTATTGAAGCTTTTAAATGATTGTGACTTGTGAGCTGCTAGATTAGAATTGATGCATTTTCTTTTTCTCAAACAAGACAGAAATGGACCCCTTACATGTCTTTTAAATGTAATGTCTTGTGCAGGGATCTGTTAAAAATTTGCCAGCATCTTGCACTTCAAGAATGAGAATGAGACCAGAGTTGGTATGTGTGGCTATTTTGATTCCATAAAAATATAATGATAATATCCACTCTGCTGCACATCCTCTTCATTCTCACCATTGTTCTTTGCAAAATTGCAGTGTTTCTTCCCACAGTACGTGGTGCAGACTATGCAGACCCCAATCTTTTTCATAAATGCAGCTTATGACTCCTGGCAGGTCAGTATCTTTCTGCTTCTCAAGAGTTGCGAATAAAAAAAACAAAAAAAAAAAAAAAACATGCCAATTGAATCTAATATGACAGTACATTTGCGTTTATGTTACTAAACCCAAAATCATAAGATGTTCACATTCGATTGAGAGAGCTATAGGCTTCATGCTACAGTTCAATAAGATCAAACATTGGGAAGAGAAAAACATTGATGACATGTATAGCATTTAACATGTAGAGATAGAGCCAAGTTTTGAAGCTTGGATGCAACATTGCGAATGAAAATGGAAAATTAGTTCAAAAGTTGGTTGTCTAATGGCATGTGTTCTGTGAAAGTATCATTACACTAAAGCTGTTTTTATGCAGTTCTCTTATTTGCAATCGGCATATGAAGAATATCCATAACATATTTAATATACTCTCCTTTAGTAATCTCTCGCCTCATGCTAACTGCATTAATCATCAGATTAAGAACATTTTGGCGCCCAGTGATGCCGACTCTGGTAAGGCGTGGAAGAGCTGCAAGCATGATTTAAAGAAGTGTACAACTGAGCAGCTCAAAGTCATCCAAGGTTGCAATGCTTCAAGTTATTTATCTCCTTAATGAAAGCATATATACATAGAAGCTTTACATGGAGTAAAAATATTGTTATTACAGATTTCAGGGCCCAATTCTTAAGTGCCCTGACAGGAGCTGGCAACTCTTCATCTAGAGGAATGTTTATAGACTCCTGCTATGCCCACTGTCAAGCAGGAAAGCAGATAACGTGGTCAAGCAATAATTCTCCAGCAGTGGGTAACACGGTAAGCTTTGTTGTTCCTTGTCTATATCTAATTTTGTTGGTGGTTTAAACTCTACTGGATCGATCTAAAGCATTATTAACTTATACATGTGAGGCATGCAGAAAATTGCAAAGGCTGTTGGAGACTGGTATTATGAGCGGAGTCCCGTCCAAAAGATAGACTGCCCTTACCCTTGCAATCCCACTTGCCCAAAGACTGATTCTGAATCACAAGTCCCAGACATATAGACTACTTATCAGTCATAAATAATTCACGCATATCCATTATTTGTAGTTCATGTATCTCTCTCTGGTTTGTTATTTTTATCAAGCAAAATGAAATATATAATAAACTTGAAAACAAAGAAAGCTACAAGTTGTTTCAACTTGTATTATTACTACTAGACATTAGTAGAGTTGTATTATCTATGTAATGTAATTGGCACTGAATTAGAAGAATAAATTGATTAAGGGTTTAGATATTTTACCAGTCTCATCTTGCTTACTTCAAGCATTGCATGCTTAGGAAATGTTTTTTTTTTTTTTAAACTATTCTTCTGTGTGTAAATTGATAAGTATATGTTTTGCCAATAGCAAGACCTGGGAACAGAGGAATGGCAGAACAAAAGCCATATGCTGTGTTGGTAATAGTATTTGCAAAAAGGTGGAATAACTTGCTATTACTATGCTATATATATCCCCCAACTTTTAAAAATGAAATTAAAAGCCAATTAACAAGCACCTATGCTATAACTACCTATGCAGATATCTCATCATCTTAATATCTTAGGAAAAAAAAAATTAATGAAAGTATATTAAATGATTAGTATTTCTTTTTTTTTTTTTTTTTTTTTAAGGAAAGTAAAATGTTAGTGTTTGTAAACAGTAGCCATGAAATAATAGATAAGGAACAAGTTAAAAAATAAAAATTGGACTGGGGGTGGTATATATCCAGTCCTATTAGTATAGGCATTACACTCTTTTTTTACTCGAGTCCAAATGGTTAAGAGTTAAAATATTTATTTTAATTCAAATCCAAAATTAAAAAAAGTATAACAATTACACTAAATCCCTTAAAAAAAAATTATACATATAACTTTTGTAGTCAAGAAATTTCATTTAACAAAAAAATTAGTACAAAACGATATAACATAAAGACAAAGAAAATAAGTTATGAAAGACTTAAAAATAATTTAAGGAAAATATTTGAAAAATCTTGGCAGTTTATGTATTTGTATCCGTTTATATTTTGTCTAGTATATTTAAAATTAAAAAAAACATTATTATATCATAATTTATATGAGTATATCAAATACAAAATATATTTTTATTAAATTTTAAATTATTATATTAAAAATGATTAATGTTACTTATAGTCCATAAATTATGAAATATTTGATGTAGTACTTAAATTTTAAAAATTTTTAATGTGATATTTAAATTATAAATCTATTAATATATTTTTCACTTTTAATGTAGTTCTTTGGTTTCATTCGACTCCTTCATAGAAGATAGATAAAAATAAATAAATAAATAAAAAAAAAATATAAATAAGGCAAAAATGAAATGAAATAAGAATTTGGCTCGTAACATTTATATTAACTTTTCTTTATGAATGCATTCAAAACAATTCGTTTTTTAGATGATCTTTCTAGAAGAGTGGGATTAAAACAATTTTTCTTGTTATTTTCTTCTTTATTTTTATTCGAAAAAATCTTTAAAAAAAACATTTTGTTTCCACGGAGCTAAAACAAAATATAAATGACAACTCATGATGAATAAATAATTTTTTAAATATTATATTAACTAATAAATTTATAATTTAAATATTAAGTTAAAAAATTTAAAATTTTAAAAATTACATTAAATATTTTATATAATTCAAAGATGATTTGTGATATTAACCCTATTTAATATATATATATATATATATATATATATATATATATATCCAATGGGAGAAAGTTGGGCCGAAAGTTGTCCGACTACAACCTTAAGTGTGGTATATTACACCCATAAACCTTTGCGCCTGTTATTATTATTATTATTATTTATTGGAAAAAGTAGTAGTGCGGATAGGGGAGGGGGATCAGCTGCAGTTGCAAGGGTAGCGGAAACCCCAAATAACAAAGAACAAGTAGTCCAACTGAAACTGGAACTGAAAGCAGCGGCCAATGCTTTGGTTGAGACACTCCACTTTCGTGTTAGGAATCAAACAAAGGAGTCCTTAAAGTAAGCACTTTTTCTGTCTCTTCTTCCCCACAATTTCGTTCTTCTTCATTTGAGATTTCCGATTTTCTCCAAAAACGATGCTCCTACTCATGTTTAATTCAAACAACAATTGCATGTTTTTAGGGGAATTTAATCTCCTCTTAATGCTCTAAATTTTCTACATACTAGCTTTATTTGTAATGTGCTATAAAATGGGCTATTGTTCTGTTGCTGATTAGGGTTTAGCTTTAGGTTTAACCGCAATGGATTGGTCTTTTGTACAAAAATCTTGGGACAAGTGGGCTTCCACCAATATTGGCACCTCTGGTAACCTCTATCTCAACTTTTCATCCCTTACTTTTTACCATATATATATATATATATATATATATAAGTATATATATCAATTACTAATCTTGCTTGTTACACATTTGCAGGCGAGCCATTGAAGGCTGCTTTGCTGATTAACTATGACCCACTCAGACCTTCTCGTTTGTTGTCTACTATGTAAGATATTATATACCAAGTCATAGGTTGTTGTCTACCATAGCTTTAATTTTATGAACCAGCTCATCCACCATGCCTAAGTCATACTTAGTAATTATGTTAATCCCTTTCTTTTCATAATCTTCACATTCAAAACAATGCTGCTGGCTGCATTTGTTGCTTTATGCTTATGTTTTCTTAGTAGCTTCTCAAATTTAATTTTCTACAATGAATGTGTTTGCCGCCAATGTGTCAAAAGATGTTCAACAACTCTGATTTGTAAGTGTGACATTTTTCCTGGCATAATCTAACTTAAGGTTATCTTCTTCATACTTCTTGGTTATTGTCAAGTCAAAATACCTTTTGAAATTATTCCATTGTTTATATGTGGCTGGTAGATTTTCTATATTCTTAGTCACTAAGGAATGCTTTGTTTTTTGACAACGGAAAGAAAACTCACATGTTCATCTCATGTTGCTTTCCAAATGTACAATTAAATGCAAGTCAGAAGAAACATGTTCTTTACATGCTTCAAGTTTTATCCTATTATGTGCATCATCACACCTCTCTTTCCGCCAAGATACTTATTCTGTTCAGAAAACTGAATATGATGGTTTGTCTGACAGTGCCGAACAGGAAGGAATAAAGATCAGTCCCATTGAATTGAGTGAATTTATCAGTTTCATCAAGCGCAACAAACTGCAGAAAGAGAGCTTTGTGATTGGGCATAACCAATGTAAATTTTTCTGAAGCTTACATGCCTTTCTTTTTTTTTAATTTATAAATTCATTGAAATTAGACTCTCTCCTTCTCTCTTTTAAAGTTGTTGCTTTACTCACCATTTGAAAGCACTACAACTTTCTGCATGTGCACTGGAATTTTGACTCCTAGAAAAATAAATCCATCTCTATATAGATTCATGGAGCACCTTTTGTGGATCACTAGTGCATCAAAATGAATAATTTGAAATCTTTAAATGACATTTCTATTTTGGTTAGGAGAAGAGAGAGAGAGAGAGAGAGAGAGAGAGAGAGAGAGTTGAAAAGCCACATTTGTTCTTTTCAGTTTGGTTTTGAGTGCTTACATTGTAACATCTAAAGAGGGAAAGAATGTTTAGACTTTATTTCCTTTTTTTTTTTTTTTGTCGAGTGGATTTCTGTTATTTGTGGTATAGAAAGGGGGTATAAGTGGTTCTTTGCTTACTGTTATATATTTTTGTGTTTCACTCAAGCTAGTCTTTGAATAGGTGACTGACTTGTTTTAGGCTTGTTACAGCCTCAAATTTGGTTTTCTTTTATTTCGGGCAGAGTCTATTTCCCTAGATTACTTTTTTTTAAGATTTAGCATGTAAAGGAAGCAAAAACTGAAGAAACTTGGTAGAAATAATCATTTCTTAATTAGCATTGTGGACCAGTGATTTGGTGTGCAATATTGTTAATGTCTTTTCACAAATTATTGTTTCTACTTTTAGGCATGTTTACCAATAAATTGTTAAATTTATATGTCTGGTTTTAGTAGCAAGTTTGTTTTCAATAATAAGTATATTGCCATTAAAGTTTGGAAGCTGGTATATGGATGACAGACATGGTTACATCAATTCATGAAAATTGGTTCTGTGCAAGGTGCCTGAACACATCAAAACCTGTTGGTGAAGGTGCCATTGTCATGCAGACATCAGCGTTTCTCTTAGTTGCACTGTAAGTCTGTTCTACTTTGCATGATGTAAGAGCACTTGAGTATATAAATGTAGTTTCTTAATATGGACTGGGATTTCACTTCTCATCCACTTTTGTCAGATATGATGGGTCAGTTGGCACAGCATCTCGTGCTATGGTGTCTGTCGATCAATTTGTTTGGCTGTTGAATCGAAGAAACCTGTAACCTTGGCTTCCATATCAGATTAAGTGTAAGTTTCTGTGCTACAAGGATGGGCAACTTCTGTGTGTCTCTATTTAATAAATCTCTATTTATTTCTAGCGGCCTTGTTTTCATCTTTTAATGAGAATGGCTTCGACAATATCTCATGAATTTTATAGAAATTGACTACTTGTTGGAAGCAAGTTGTAGAAATTATGGATAGACTCCGAGCCCATTTGCATCCGATTTGCTGAATTTCAACGTCAGATTCGTCATACACTGATGAATGAGAATCAGTCCAACTGAAACGATTTTCTTTTTCCTTTTTGCTAGAAAAGGATAAAAAAAAAAAAAAAGTTAATCGTCACTGTGCTAGTTAATCTTTCTGATGAGAGAAGCGTGGGCAGGGACCAGGGAGAGGATAACATACTTGTTGAGCATATTAGTAATAAAATATTTCTTGGTTAAAAAGAATAAAAATGAACAATGAATTTCTTCTCCCCCCCTCTCCCCTTTGTCCTTTCCTTTCCAGCTGAGTTCTGCACAAGGGCACTGCAAATTTTAAGTTCAGCGCTTTTCTTTCGACCCAAAATGATCTTTATTGTGCAGGCAGGCAGAATTCCTGATACATCATGCTCAAGATTATCAGTTCGATTCTCTCCCTATCATGATCAACCACAGATGATAAAAGAACATGCGGGTTTGCCAATGCTCCTCAGAAAGTCTGGAGAAAAGCTGGAAGCTCTAGTTCTCCACAGGCGACGAATCAGGTCTGCAAATATCCCCACGACAAAGAGGGCACACTCTGCAAGCCATCAAACAAGTCAGCAAAGTGTCTACACATCCCTAAAACCAAAATAATCTTATTGCAAATGTCGTAGCACACAAGGGATGGAAAGAAAAGAAAGGAAACCAATGCCACCACTCAAAATCGAATTCAGAAGGGAACAAATGGACTAGTCAAGTTATGGAAAACATTTTCCATTTTTTTTCCTTCATTCTATCGATTTCCATCTCCGTTTGTACTTTATACATAATCAACCAAAATGTTGAAACTCTTGGTTTTAACTATAGCTTGGAAACCCTTGTTTTCTAATTTTCTAGTTCTACTTGATGTAACATTATTTTATTGATCATAATATTAAAGTAAAAATGGAAATAGAAAATGAAAAACATTTTCCAAACTGAACAGGCCCTTAACATTTTCAAAGGTTGAAAAAAAATAGACCGTTAGTACAAACTGGGAAAGCCTGTGCGGGTGTTTGTTACAGATATTATGCAAGCAAGTAGAAGAAAACTTGTAATATTACCTTCCAGGCCCCAGCTCACTGTTAGGGAGAGGGAACACTGTTTACTAGAAGCCAACAAATATATAAAATTTCTATTTTCAGTGGGGCCAAGTGAACAACCTTCCTAAATGGAGAACTTTACAAGATTTTCTTGCAATCCTTCCTAAGTTTACACAATGAAAGAGTCAATAGTAGAAATTAGCAGGGCTCTATCTAGCCAAAAGTAGTTAAAAGAAGGTGGATATAACACAAGAAAATATTGGTTAAGGCCATCAATTAGATAAAGATACGAATAGCCAGAAAGAATTAGTTCCCTTATTGGTGTGGCCTTGCACTTTTGTTAATGTTATGCTTATGAAACGAAGGAATCTAATTCTCCATACATTCTACCACCAGGTTAGGCAGCAAGAAAGTGTGGCAGATCCTTAACAAACATATAAAGGATCAAGATGCCTTAGATTGGATAGCAATCAACAGATCATTTAACAGGAATTATAAAAAAGGAGAGTAAAGGGTAGATTAATGGGAAGGAAAAAATAATGCATGCATCTGCATGCCATTCCAAAGGCTCTAGGACCTACATCCTGTATGTAATGTCCGCATCATCCTTTGACAGTTATATATTTGTTGTATTACCATATAACAGAAAAAATTCATTTGTCTAAATTTCAGAAAGGGAATATCATCTAGATGAGTCTTTCAAGTCTCATATGACTGTTGGTCTTTCTGTTCCACTTCACTATTCTTAATGATAACCCAACATGTGGCATGCAACCCATGTTCTCCATCAGGGGAAGAAATGCCATTTGATCAAAGGACTATTGGTAATGCATGTCTATTTTAGCTATTGGTAATACATGTCTATTTTATCTAACACTCAGTTAATCACATAATTACAATCACAATAAATTACAAATAATTGCAATAATAGTTATCCATCTTATACCTGTGAATCTCCTTGAGCCACTTGTCTATACAAATTCTGTGAAATTCGTGATTACAAGGCAATATCCGCATGCTATCCCCTTGCTCATACTCCACAAGGCATATGTAACATCTGTTATTTGAATATAAAGACAAAAAATTAGGACCAAAAAAAGCCTGATTGCAGACTATTTCCATGGGAAGGTACTGAACGAGAAGGCATACCGAATGGTTAAGACCCTTAGAAACCACATATCTGCCCCCCACTGTATAAGTGTATACAGATGCGACAATAGCTAAATCTGATTAAAATTACATCTCTGGCTCCCCCAATTTCCTCTATTATTAGTATTGGTTTAAAGACCAATACAATCATTAACCTCTAGCTAGGTCACTTAGGAGGTCTGAAACTTGTGGCATCGATGCTCAAGGTTAAGAAATCTGTATATTGTTTATCATGTGAATATCAATGCTTTCATTCTAGATACTTCAAGTAATTAATTTCACATCACATCCATGTTATCTATACATATTACACCAAGTTTATCATGGCCATATTTCAATTTTACACATTATTCATAGCCGCTAAAACCTAATAGATTAAAGCCAAATTAGAGTCCTCTATGCTGGAAAATTGCATATGGAACTCATCTCAACTGATATTGTGGGTAAATGACCGGATAATTAATTATTCCTTCTCTCATAAGTCTTACACAAATCATGCCATTTAACTTCATATATTACATAGAATTAGACTCGGGAATCCACACGAGGTTGCCCATGAGGTCTGCCAACAACAGAGCTATTGCAACGCACAACATAAACCCTGTTCAAGCAAGCTCATTAATAGTTTCAGACACCAAATATTCTTGAGCCTATCGGTGAATATAACCAGGAAGCATGCCTTTTAACTTAGCATCCAAAAAGAGCTAGATTTCATTATCTCCATAATACTGAACTAGCAACCATTCTTTTTTCAGGTCTCATTAGTGTACTAAATTAGCTGATTGAAAATTGCAAAGCCAACCTCACTCTTAAAGCATTGTTTTAGTTGAAGCAGAAGATATCTAATGCTAAAGAAGATGAAAAAATTACAGATTAATTAACTACTACCTGAAACCCCAAGCTGATTGGTATGTTTTCCCAAGTATATGATATATCTAAGAACATGATTTTAGATTAAGTCACTTAAATAACAGAAACGCTAAAAAACTAATAAGAATAATTGCAAAGGTATCCTCATACAAGTTTTTTTGGTACGAAGGAGGCCAAGGCCTAAAGGAATTAGGGAAGGGGAATTCGCAAGTACTGGGGATCAAACCTCAGCCTTGTGGGAATCCACCTCCTAAGAGAGATGTGTGAACCATTTGGGCTAAACCCTAGGTTCATCCTTCAATGGTAAACATCTATCAAATAGCAGCAGAAAATAAATACTTACTGTGCAGCCTCATCATTCTGAAGTTTGTCTGACTTGTTGTATACTTTGACAGGAAGCGATTCCACAACTTCATTAGGTGCAGGAACAGATCCAATTGAAGACACGGAAGGTCGAGAAGATAAAACCACAGATTGCTGGTGAATTTCATCCAGAACCTAATTAAGATTCGTAAAAGTTTAACTCCAAGAGATAGGTGCAAAGAGAAAGGAGGAAGATCCAACAGAGAAGGCAATAAAAACAAATATAAATGACCTCAAATAAAGCTTCAGCTAACATAACAATTCTGGATATGCTAGCCCTAGCACTGGTGTCATTGTTTGAATTGGAATCTCGATTATTTACATGACATGTGCATCGACCAGTTCTATGTTGACCAGATAAAATGCAAGACCTTTCATGTCCAGAAAAGTTCTCAAAACGACTTCCCAGCCTTTGAAGAGCTCGAACCTAAAGCAGTTCATATGTCAGTAACTAATGTAAACAGACAAGTAAGTATTTGCTTTCACCGAGATGAATAATTTTCAATCAACATATGGCAGAAAGGAATGGAGGCAAAACCTAAAGAAGAAGCAGACACAATTAGATAGAAATAAAGCACCAGGAAAAGGGTTAGCCTAAGTAATTGTTGTAATTCTAATTGTTAATGAAGAAAGTACAGTTAAAAGTGGTTGATGAGATGCTATCTGTATTGTTCAGTAATCATCAGATATTAAATTAAAAAGTGTAGAGGGTTGGGTCATAGGTGGAAGAAGATTACAAACCTGAGATCGTATTCTTCTCCTCCTTTCAAGGAAATTGGATCTGTGCTCGAGTAAATCATGATACCTGGCTTCTCTAGATCGTGAAGTTTCAACTTCATGGCCCTGAATGTTAAAAACGGAGTTGTGGGAAATAACGGGGGGAGTATGAGAGGAAGTGGTTGTGGATGGAGAGGTAGCTGATTGCCGTGTTTCCCTGTCTCCTTCAAATGCGTGAGTTTGATTAGTGTGTTGTCGGCCTTGTTGCAAAGGGCAGAATGTGAAATCAGATAAGGAAGCTCTACGAAGAACACGATCACGAAGCCTTCCAACACTTAAGGTTCTGCTAAAACGAACATTCCTTTCAACAGGCTCTCGACTCCCAACTCCAACACGTCTATCCCTATCCCTATCCCTATCCGCGTCATTGAAGATTATGGGAGAATGTAAGTTTGCGTTGTGAGCAGAAGAAGAATTGTGGGGTAGTTGTTGAGGTTCAAGTGTAACAGAATTGTCATCACGGTTCAACATTGCTAGACTTGTAGGAGAAACAGGATATGTCCTAAACGACCCCAAACTATTAGCCCTGCCTAATCTAAAGCTCACGTCACCCGGAAGGAAGCTAAAGCCGGAGAGGCAGCGAGAAGGAGAGTGATTCACTGCTGCGGCGGTTCTACCAGATCTGCTACCACTTCTCGATGCATCTCTATCTATATCGCTGGAAGATATGCATGGCATTGGCATTTCATCAGCAGATGCCGCTTCACCTTTAACATTTCTGTAACGTTCTCTTTTCACGTGATCCGACTCCGACTCCGGATCTCTCCGGTTTCGGTTGGTGAAATTAGAGCCGTGGTCTTTATTCCGGTGATCAATAACCTGAAGAGGCGAATTTCTTTTTCTTTTATAAGGAAGAGGCAGAAGCAAAAAACAAAAAAGCAGAAATGAGAAAAGCGACGGACCTGATGGTCAAAGTCGGCGTAAGCAGATCCAGATGGCGCTCCCAGACATGAGGACTGGAAAACTCTGTTCTTCCCCTTGGATCTTTCCCACCGGCCACCGCTAGATGAGGAAGCTACAGATGCACCTGCTTCTCCTCCTCCTCCTCCTCCTCCTCTGCAAGAACCCTTGCTCCCACCGGATCCCATTAGTGGCTTTGTTTCACTTTCACCCTAAACCCAAACAAAAGAAATGGAAAAATCAGCCTAAATTATGTCATTGCCATTTCTGATTGTGCTTATTTACAAGCGGAGTTTGAAATGTGATATACTACTCACTGATACATTCAGATCTGGACGAGGGATACATCTCGAAAGGAGTGTCTCAGCTGAAAAGGTTTTTGTTTTTTTTTTTTTTTTTCAGATAGGAAAAGGGAATGAAGGGGTGAACCCTTGCTTGGGGAGGGAAGCAAGTGGCTCTGCCTCCGTACGTGCGTAATAGATAGAAGGGGGTGGGGAGGTTATTGTAATAATTGTTTAAGTAAATGATATAGTTGTAAAGAAAGAGAACATGGCATGGGAATGGGATGGCGCCTTCTCTCTCTGCCTGTATTTGGCTTGGACCTCTCTGCCCATTGCTACCCTTATGACTCCTCCCGCCTCATTCCTTTTTTTTTCGTTTTCAATTCCATTTCAAATTATCAAAAAGAAAGTTTAAAAAGCAAATTGTAAATAAATTTGTAAATATAAGTACTTGATATATATTTATATTTATATTTATATTTTAAATAAATTTCTTTTATGAATAAAGAAAAAAAAAAGCGATATTTTTTTCTTCTTTTATTCTCTTTTACTTAGATTAGTAATTTTTTTTTCATTTTTTATCAATCCTATCCATTCTTACACTTTTTCACTTTACAAAACACTAATAAAAATATTTTCCTTTTCATTTTTCTTTTCATTCTATCCATCATCCATCACCTTTTTTCTCTATCAAGAACACCTAAACTGCATAATGGTATTCTTTTTTATTTCATATGTATGCCTTTTCAAAACCTCTTTATTCCTCATCTTCTCTAATTCTTATCTAATCTATGCTAATATTAAAATATTTGATTGAGTTGATGTCACAATCACCGATTTGATTAAAAAATTACAAAAAAAAGTATAATAACAATAATAAATATAAAATTTAAGGATATAAATACCATTTTACTTCTTAATTTTTTTTTTATATTTGAATGTCAAAACTTTGATCATTAAACTTAAAAATTTAACACTTTATCAACAATAAAAAAATATATATCAATAAAATTATAAACATAATTTAGAAATCCTTATTTTAAAACTTAATTATGCCTATATTTTCTCAACATTTTTTATAAAATTATAAATATAAAAAAAATCATAACCATAGATATTACATACATATATTAAAAATCACTAAATAATAAAATCAACAAATCAATCAATAAATCAAAACATAATCAAATAATTCAATATAAAATTAAATTAAATTCACACACTTTAACTGCCTCGGGCCTAGTCCGTTTTCTCAATTTAAAAAATATGTACGTTAATTTTTTCACCTTTTAAATCTTTCACGGTAGGAGGTAACTTTTTTTTTTTTTTTAATATCTGTATTTAAATAATAATAAATAATGATACTAATTAAAAGAAAATGTATTTTTAAGGATATTATGCAAACTTAAAAGTATCTAATAATTAAATTTTGCTAATATACAATTATATGATTAATTGTTTGATTGTCATATATATTATTATTTGGTTATCATGTATCGTATTTTTTTTCACTTTTAAAATATTTAATAAATATTTATTTTAAATTATAAAAAATATATATTTTAAAACATTATATTTTTATATATAGAATTCATTTATATTAAATTTCCCATTTTAAATAAAAAATTAACAAAGATTTTTTAAAATCAACTTTTAGGTACCATTTAAAGTTCCGTACGATCAACAGTCTCGTTCTTTTAGGTTATCACAAGTCATTTCAGTTTTTTCTTTATGTATAAATTTTTTTATTACTTTATTTTTAGGGCTTTTTTAGCCTTTATTTTTAAATTGTTTGGTGAACGTATTTAAAGTAATAAAAATATATATTTCTTACAGATTTATTTTTTAATGTTTGAATCCCTTATATTAAACTTTTTTTTGTTTTTTATTTACTCTCTTTATTTTTTATTTTTAATTTTATAAAATATTTAATCAATATTTTTTTAGATTTTATTTTTTTATAAGATCTACTTAATACTAATATTATGTCACGTTTTTTTTTTAATTTTATGATTTTTAAAGAAAAAAAATTTACAAATGTGTTAATTTTTACTCAGATTTTTTTTAATGTAGTGTATGATTTAAAAGGTGCCACGTGATACATTCTTGTTTTTCTTTTTTTCACTTTTATGTTTATATTTTGCTTTTTGAGATTTTTTTCCTTTTTTATATATATTATATATGTTTTTTAAGATTTTATTTTTTAAGACTCGCTTATATAACATTATTTTATTTTATTTTTATTTTTTAATATTTTATTTTTTTCTTAATTTGAAAAATTTTAAAAAATGGTAAATAAAAAGAGTAAAACAAAAAAAATAGAAAAGGTAAAACAAAAAAATTTATGATCCTCCGCAAGGCACGAGTATTTCACAAAATTATTATTAATAGATAAGTTATTTGATATATTATTAATTAAAATTTTTAACTCTATAAAATAGATTAATAAAATGATATATATTTTATATTTTTTCAATTAATTTTTTATTTTAAAATATACATCACTTTTGTTAATATCATTTATAAAATTAAAAAACTACACTATCAATTTATATGGTAATTTATCTTATTAAAATTAAATAACAATAAAAAAAGCACGCAGTAGCAGAGATCAGAATCCATAGGTATAGTGAGAGTGATACAGGAGTTGAGATGAAGGACGATCGATAATTCAATTCAAGGTCAAAGGATGAAGATCTGACTCACTCACTCACTCCCAAACTAAAACACCAAAACAAGAAAATGCAAAATCCTCCATCCTCCACCAATGTAAACCTAGATCCCACGATGGAGCCCCAACCCCAGCCTCAGCCCCGGCGACCCCGCGGATTCGCTGCCACGGCCGCAGCGGCTGCTGCATCAGTCAGCCCCACTGTCACTCCCTCTGGAACTGCCGCCGCAAGCACTGCCTCCTCCTCCGGCAAGGGGAAACGTGAGAGAGAGAAAGAAAAAGAGAGGACTAAGCTTCGGGAACGGCACAGGCGAGCCATCACCAGCCGTATGCTGGCCGGCTTGAGGCAATACGGCAATTTCCCTCTCCCCGCGCGTGCTGATATGAACGATGTGCTGGCCGCCTTGGCGCGTGAGGCTGGTTGGACCGTTGAGCCCGACGGCACTACTTACAGGCACTCTCTCCCTCCCCCCCAACATCAACAACATTTGGTTTGTTTTCTTTCTTTAACTACTAAACCTTTTGTTTTTTTAGTCTTACTTGCTAAATGCTAATGCCGACTGATTTCTTTGTTTTCAATCTCTTTGCTCATTCTCCAGTGTAAAATCTCCGACCATAGTATTTAGCATAAGTTTTATCACAGTTTTACTTGGGGTTTAGTTCCGAAGACTTGGATATCATGTGGCCAGTTTTTGCGCCTTAGCTGGTTTATGACTATAATGTCTATGCAATTGCTAATAAGTTGCTAGAGTTCTCAATTTCTTTAGTGGGATTAATACATGGTTATGCAGCTCAGCCTCAATTTGTAGCGTTAACCATTAAGTTGTCTTTTCAAAACCATAATGTTCATTCTATGCACATGATGTATGTTGATTTTATAGAACTGAGTAGTGTCAGCTTCAAGCATGGTTTAGCTATCTTTTTATCTAATTATTTGTTGAACCACTGGTGCCTAAGTTTCTCGTTTGGTGTTTGCCTTTTATAGCTGTATATTCTTACCTCTAGTCAGTTTGTTTCTCTACCTTTGCATGAAGAATCTTGATCATTTCTATGGACATCCATATTGTAAATGCCTTACCGTTGCCACTTAATGTACATGGTAGTTGATTTTTCTTTGTGATCACCACGTTTTGACCTGTGGTAATGCACAGGGAGCATTTTCAGCGAGGTCAGGTGAAAGTCCATTATCAGCTAGTTCTTTGAAGAATTGCTCTGTTAAAGCAACATTAGACTGTCAGCCACCTGTTAGAATTGATGAGAGTTTGTCACCAGCATCTCTTGATTCTGTTGTTTTAGCTGAGAGAGATACAAGGAGTGAGAAATATCCAAGTGCTAGTCCCATTAACTCAGTTGAGTGCCTGGAGGCAGATCAGGTAAACTTTGAGCTATAATAAGGAAATCATTATGATAGGCTAGTGTACCTTATTCTAGGATTATAGACATGATTGAAGATTAAAAATGAAAGCGTTAGATATGGTTCATCTGTATGTTATTCAATGGACTAGATACCCTTCAGCTACCATTTTTTGGACTGGCAATATGGTTCATCTGTATGTTTGTCAAATTTTGCTGTATTACAGAGCCTCTGACAGTGTAAATAGATCCGATAATGGTTATTGATTGATGCAGCTTATACAAGATGTTCATCCCACGGAGCATGAGAATGACTTTACAGGCACCGAATATGTACCTGTTTATATAAAGCTTTCAGTGAGTGCTTGCTCTTTGATTGTTTGGATTGAGATCTTGAGATTCACAGTACTTGTCATAGCTTGTTAATTTTCACATTGACTTTCAAATTGTCTTGTTGTACGCTTAACTCTTTTCTGTTCTTTGGCAGACTGGTGTCATCAACAACTTTTGCCAGTTGGCTGATGCTGAGGGTGTTAGACATGAGCTAAGTCATATGAACTCCTTAAATGTAGATGGAGTCATTGTAGATTGTTGGTGGGGTATTGTTGAGAGTTGGAACCCTCAGAAGTACGTGTGGTCTGGCTACCGGGAATTATTTAATATTATCCGAGAATTCAAGATGAAGATACAGGTGGATTTCAACTCAATGGAGTTGCATTTGTCCCTCCGCCTTTGTTTATGGTCTGGCCTTAACATTATTTAAGAGTTGATAGAGTAGTGGGAAATGACTTTCATGACCATTACCATATGAATTACAGCCTTACTGAATCTATATTTAATGAAACTTGTTGGGAGCTTTTTAAGGGATGCATTTCTCTCATGACATCTGCTTGTTTCAGTTCCTAAATATCTGCAGTTAGGAGTTCATCCTTTATTAAGCTTATTTCTATATGTCAAAAAATGCTTTCTGTTTGAAAGGATCATTGGTTTTTAACCATGTATTTGTAATTTTTTTACACGTATTTGCTTCTCAAATTGGAAATGATACAAATTGTTGAAGCTTCAAAACTTTTATTCTGCATTTGTTGGACTAGCCCTTTAGTTTCTGGAATTTTCTTTGCTGGTTTTTGTCTTATATAGAAAGCATCCATGTTAAAGTTAGTGAATCGCTTTTAAAGTTACATCTTCACTTTTGCAAGGTTGTAATGGCATTTCATGAGTATGGAAGAACCGGCTCTGCTGATGTACTGGTCTCCCTACCCAGTTGGATTTTGGAGATAGGAAAAGAAAACCAGAATATCTTCTTCACAGATCGTGAGGGGAGGAGGACTACTGAATGTTTATCTTGGGGCATTGACAAAGAACGTGTTTTAAATGGAAGAACTGGTGTTGAGGTATTGAAATAGTATCACTAATATCTATGCCAATGTATATTTTCATAGTTAATTTCAGCCTCCTTTATATTAATAGGTAGGTAAAGGTGATAAGTCTATCCATTAGCTTTTTAAATGGAATTCTACTCTTCTGCATTATTCAACAGCTTTTGATCTATTTTTCCCTTTCCCTAACCAAAGTTATGTTCAGCACATTAATCTTTTAATGCATTGGACCAAAAATTTGCTCAGTTATCTCTAGCATATGCTGATTGTGTCACTTATTATTATTGTCAATTATTTGCAGGTCTACTTTGATTTCATGAGAAGCTTCAGGACAGAGTTTGATGACTTGTTTGCAGAGGGTCTTTTTTCTGCGGTGGAGATTGGACTTGGACCGTCTGGGGAGTTGAGGTATCCCTCTTTCTCAGAAAGGATGGGTTGGAGGTATCCTGGCATCGGTGAGTTTCAGGTATCTGGTAACTTTAACTTCATGTTTCTGTTTCTTTTCTCTATCTAACAATGTAGGTTTGGGGTGTAAATTCTAAAACACATGTTGAATAGGTCTTCTCTGTTATGCAAATGATAATAGATACGATATGAAGAAGCAGTCCAGCTACTTGAACTCAACTCTATTAAGTGCAATTATGATCAACCTAGCTTGAGCTCAAGTTAGAATGCTTGCTTATTCATATATATATATATTACATGTAAGTTATTATGAATACATATAAGAACTCAAAGCGTGTTAAAATGGTTCAATTTGGCTTCCTTAACTCAACTGTGTGCATTCAAGTCAAACCCAATCAGCCTGCAAATAGATATGCCAAAACTAAAATGAGGATGAATTCATAAAATCCACTCCAGAAAAGAATACTAAATCAGCTCATTCTGTGCTGTACCTAGTGCTTTCGTGTTAAATGATGCTCATATAGTATTTATGGTTTTCTATTTTAGTGCATGCTAAAGTTTTGCAGTCTCTCTAGTATGTAATCGATGTGTTTAATTGAAGACTCACTTGGCTTCTTTGACTTCACATGCCTGTATGCCATCATTATACCTGATACCATCAAATCTGTTCAGTGTTACGATAAATATTTACAGCAAAATCTACGGAAAGCTGCTAAATTGCGTGGGCACTCTTTCTGGGCTAGAGGACCTGATAATGCTGGTCAATATAATTCTCGGCCGCATGAAACCAGTTTCTTTTGTGAACGAGGTGATTATGATAGCTACTATGGGCGCTTTTTCCTCCATTGGTATGCCCAGTCACTAACAGACCATGCTGACAATGTCTTGTCTCTAGCAAGTCTTGCTTTTGAGGAGTCCAAGATTATTGTTAAGGTATGCAATCAGTATACAAAAGATGCCTGTAGAAAGCTAGGTTTAACTTTTATACTTTTCATTTGCATGACTTGTCATTTCTTGACTCATTGTCATTAAATGGTACATTGACCATTTTATTTTTAATGACTTTTCATGCAATTAAGCTTCATTCTCTTTGTCAATTCTCTTCTAACATCACACCTGACTCCTATGCTTTTGATTGTCCTGGTCGTTAACCGGTTTGAAATCTAAATGAATTCGCCAATTACGTGATCCTGAGTGCATTATTAAATTCTTCCATGAAAATTGAATGAATTTCATATGTGAAACTCTGGTCATATATAGTAGTTTTGATGTATGGCCTGCTTAGTTTTGGAACTGAAATAAAGTGGAGGTTGTTGTAGTCTGTGGGTGGCTCCTGAAGATGATTTCTGATTAGAGCTAGCAAAATATTAGAACACAAAAAAAAAAAAAAGGAAAAGAAAAGAAGGACTAATTTATGATGCTAATATGCAGATACCTGCAGTTTATTGGTGGTACAAGGCTTCCAGTCATGCAGCAGAGCTAACAGCAGGATATTATAACCCAACCAATCAGGATGGATATTCTCCAGTTTTTGAGGTTTTAAAGAAACACTCTGTGACAATGAAGTTTATGTGCTCTGGGTTACAGGTTTGTAGCTATGAAAGTGATGAAGCATTTGCTGATCCAGAAGGTTTGAGTTGGCAGGTGATAGTCTTTCCGATGTCCTATGACTTATTTAAAATCCAGAAAACCCCCTCAAAACATTCCTAAAAGACTAAGGATCAAAGGGCAAAAAGTTGTGTTTTGAAACAAGAGGTGTCAAAGTGCCTTTAAGGGTGTTTTGAAGGGGTTTTTTGAAATTTACCCCCACATTTAAGCTAAATAAACCCCAAGTTCGTTGCAATTTAGTCGCATCCAGGCCATCTTTTAATTTTAAGGATAGGGAGGTTTGCAATAATATTTTTTGGTGCAGATAGTGTTAAGCATCTAACCCAAAACCGGTTGATAATATATGGAGAGGTCCAATTGAATATAAAGTTGCAATATCCCAAGGTTAACTAGTTTGGGAATAACATCATAACACTCACAAAGACAAATGGGCCTATGACATGGATTAAAAATGAGGCCAAACAATTAATGTTAACTAGTTATAATATATTAGGCCGAGCAATTTGTTTGGCCTAATATATATTTATATATATATATATAAATATATATTAGTAATTAACACTAATTGATAGGCCAAACAATTAATATCCCCAGGCTAACCGGTATGGGAATAACGTCACTTAACCAGTATACCATGTGCAAATATGTTTACATATAAGTTATGTAGTTATGAATGATTATTTTTAATATATTTAATTTTTAAACTTTACTTTTATTTCAATTTTAGAATTATCATTATTAACAAAATATAATTAGAGTAATATTAACATATATTAAGATATGCAAAAACTATATATAATACTTTCAAATAATAAAAATATTTAAATAAAAATGTTTACTCCTGCCACAGGCAAACTACTACTTTCTAATATAGAAAGGGTGTCATGGTTTATACTCTTTAAGTTTTAACTGGTAGGTCAAGCAATAATAGGTGGAGGGGCTCCTCCGAGATATAAGGTCACAATAGACCCAAGACTGGTATGATTTGATTGAACCACTTGATCCATAAATTGTATGCAATATATTTATGAACGTTCACTTAATGCTACAGGTCATCAATTCAGCCTGGGATCGAGGATTGGCTGTTGCTGGTGAGAATACACTTTCATGTTACGACAGAGAAGGGTGCTTGAGAATAATTGAGACAGCCAAGCCAAGAAATGATCCTGATCGTCGCCACTTTTCGTTCTTTGTGTATCAACAACCATCTCCTTTAGTTCAAGGAGTAATATGCTTCCCAGATTTGGATTACTTCATTAAATGCATGCATGGTAAGAATCTTAAAGTCAACTCCTTATCTTTTTAATTGACTTAATTGAATGAGTATCTTAGTTCAATCTTGTACTCCATCTCTTTCATATGTGAAGGCCTTATGAAAATCTTATGCGCTTCTCAAAACCTAGAAATGAAATTTTCATACCTGATTGTGAGGTTACTGTGAATGATTACAATCAAACATTTAGACCATGATATGATTTTCTAATTGAATTTCCTATAGTATTGGTCTTCTTGACAAATATATGATTGATGTAACTAAGCTCTAGTAATTCTACACTAGCATAGCCTGCTTGCGCATGTTCACTGTCCAATACATACGTGGCACTTAAAAATGTCATGAACTTAAATGTTGCTGTCATGGTTGGAATGTTCCCACAAACTATATGGCCCTGCTATGAAAAGTAGTGATCCTCATTTTTTTTTGTAGTTTGAACTTTGAACCATAACATTCTGAAAATATGTTACCCCAATATAAAGCTAATTTTCCTAAGCCAGTTAGCCCCAACATACAATTATGTTTTCCTTAGCCAATTAGAGTTGTTAAAGTTGCATTCATTGATTCACATCATTTAGCTTCTCATGAATTATATGATTTGTTGCATGCAAAATTTACTTAAAATTTCTTTTCTAAGTTTTTTTTTTTTTTGGTAAATATGCATTGCAGGAGATATTACTGGTGAGCTAGTACCTTGATGAGGGTGGATTTTCCTTCTTTTTTTTTTTTTGAAATGGAATGATTAAAGTGAATCGCCAATTTCAACTGAAGGCTAATAATGATGAGGTTTAACAATAACGTGAAAGGTGTAGGTTATGTTAGGTGTCAGCACCTATTAGAGATTTTACTGAATTTGGCTTGTATTTTCTGTGTTCATATGTTCATGTAATGTGATTCTAATTAGTAATTATATATGTTAGTTTATAAACTGAATAGAGCTACACAGGCGTTTTACAGTTTACACCTTAGATGTATAATGATACGGGATATATTGCTGGAATTAAGTAAATATGTGGTACGTTGTCATTGTCTCATCAATCATCAAAGGTAAAACCAGAGGCTGAAGCACACAAAATAAGCAGAGAAAAAAAATTTGATTTTGCAAACTACAAGTTTAATTCTGATATAAAGCAATGTTTTGAATTTGCTGGTTTTTCTGTTTCATATATGCAATATTTTAAGTGTTGTGCCTGTCTGTCTTCTCATGGATCATTCTTCTGCCTACTCGTTTATATTAAAGATCTTAGGTGTCCCCCATATTAGAGGCAGGATTCCTTTTTCTTTTCTCATGTTTCTACGGTAATTCAAGTATTAAATAAATTTGGACTACAATTTTGACGGAGCCTTCTTATCCATATTTTTATACAAAATTAACTGTTTTTCTTTACAACATAGTTATTTACTACTGAAGCTTGTTGAGTTTTTTTTTCTTCATTTGGAGCCCAAAATAAAATCCAAGTATTACAAGGGATGAGAGTTAAATTTTAATGATAAAATATTCCAAATCGGGCCTGGTAAACACTAGTATTAGTATTCGGTAATCTTGTTCATATTTGGCAACACGAAGCAAAATATGTTAAAACTTCAATTAATAATAATAATAATAAATTAAATACACTTTGGTATTGTTTCTGTCAGCCTCTTTTTAAGTGTTCTCCTTGAATGAGAAGTTACTTGAGCCTTTTCTCATTGTCTTTTATTTTTATTTTTTTATTTTGTAGGGGAGAGAAAACGGGGGGGTTGGATGTGGCAAAGGGGGATTGCGAGTGATAGGATGGTTAGTACGTTACAATTAAGCAACGTTATAATCTTTTGAATGCTTTGCCAATGTCCGTCTGTTGGAAAAATCAAGTTGTCACACAATTTGGTTTTGGAATTTGTAGTATGTTTCCTTTTTACTTTGGGTATCTGAGAAGTAAAAAAGCTTCAGCTCTAGATTACTGGGTCAACATATGAAGGATTCACTGTTGAACCAATATCGGTGACATGACTTGTTAACTTTTAATTTGTTAATCGATGGAGCTCTCTCTAAGCTAAGCTTTTTTATGCTTCTAGAGGTGAAGCATAATTAAGCAATAACTAGTGGTTTATCTCTAAAATATATATATATATATATATATATATATATATATATAATGACTGAAAACATAACGAATTTTCCCAACATCCTACCAGTTTTCTGAATAAGAAGAGATTTGATATGTTTACCGGGAGAACACATTAACCCATACATGATAAATATTTATTCATCTTCCAGTTTTCGAGCAATTCCCCACTTTCACGAAATGCTACCCAAGGCCTTTGCTTTCTCCCTCAGTATAAACTTCTGTATTTTTCCTGTAAGTTCTTGGCAATTCCTCGAAGACCACGGTCTTGGGAGCCATATAATGCGGCAAGCGATCCCTGCAAAACTTGATAAGTTGTTGAGCATCAGCTGCAAATCCCTCCTTTAACTTGACAAATGCACAAGGAGTCTGTCCCCAGTGATTATCTGGGCGTGCAACAACTGCAGCTTCAAGAACTGCTGGATGATTATACAAAACTGTTTCAACTTCCACTGTGCTTATATTCTCTCCCCCTGAATTGATGATATCCTTCAACCGGTCCTTTACTTCTATATAACCATCAGAATGTTTCACAGCAAGATCCCCACTCCGGAACCATCCGCCTCTGAATGCTTCCTCCGTTGCTTGTAAGTCTTTGAGATATCCGCTCATCACAGTGTTTCCCCTGAACATAACCTCACCCATGGTTTTAGCATCAGCAGGTACACTTTGCATGGTGACAGGATCTTTTATGTCAACCTCCTCTAAACCAATATGCTGCATTCCTTGGCGGGCCTTAATCGTTGATCGCTCATCAGGAGGCAAAGAGTCCCATTCAGGTTTCCACGTGCAGTATGTCCCAGCACCGTGAGTTTCTTTGAGGCCATACAAATGAGTTACCCCAAAACCCAACTCCTCCATCATAAAGAGGACGGGTGGAGGTGGTGGAGAGCCGCCTGTCAATACCTCCACTCTATGAGGAAGTGGCTTTCGGTCCCTGAGCGGGGAATTGACAATCATGTTAAGGACAGTAGGAGCCCCTCCCATGTGTGTCACATTGTGCAGGGTTATATTCTCAAATATGCCCTTTGGAGAAACACCCCTAAGACATATGTTAGTCCCACCTTGGGCAGCAACCCCCCAAATAAGGCACCGGCCATTGCAGTGAAACATAGGCACTGTCCACAAATAAACAGGCATTGAAGGCATCTCATGAAGCAAAACTGTGGAGAGGGAGTCGAGGTAGGCTCCTCTATGACTATAAACAACTCCTTTGGGCCTTGATGTTGTGCCAGAGGTGTAATTCACGCTGGTAGGATCCCATTCGCTTATTGGCCTTCTTATCTCAAATCCAGTATGTCCAGTTTGTAAGAAACTTTCATATTCGTTTTCGGTAGTTGCGCTTGGAGATGTTGAATCATCAGATGCATTAGAATTAGAAATTAAGATTAAGATGGCAGGTTTTATGTTGGTTTTTGAAAGAAGATGGAGTGCTCCACGAGCAATTTCAAGTAGCTGGTAATCTACGAAAATGACCTTGGCTTCTGAATGTCGGAGGAGAACTGAGACCATGGGTGAATCAAGGCGTGCATTAAGCGTACAAAGAACTCCTCCAGCCATGGGAACCGCAAAGTGTAGCTCATACATTGCTGGGACGTTAGGGGATAGGGTTGCAACCTGCATGCTTAAAGTTAAATATACGATGGAGTTTTTTTTTTTTTTTTCAGAGCTGAAAGTGAAGATGGATGGTTAGGCCGGGGTTTAATCCCAATTGATTCTTAATTCATAAAGATGCCATGCCTCCGTTACCTTGGAGGGTGTAGCAGATTTGACTAAAATTATCACACAAAAGCACAGGAAACGAGAAAAGAATGTGTATATAGAAGGATATATGGAGTATATCATCATTCATGACTGGTTTATCCACCATTCTAAATTTAAAAAAACCAATGCAATTTAAGAGGAATACAGAATCATTTGTATCTTGATGTTAAGGTTTAATATCCAAATATCAAATTATCAATATGTGAACCAAAAATTCGACTTATATTTAAAATGTTAAAACATGTTACATAATATTGATATTTAATGCCTTTTAGTGCCAAAAAACTTTTTTTAAAAAAATTGCAAAGTTGATATAAAATATATATACACACATATATATATATATATATATAAAGTAAAAATCTGTAGGCATTGATCTAGAGTAAAAAATGCATAATGTTTTAAGACATTTAATTTTAAAATGATGAAATAAGGAAGGGCAAATATTTTATTTTGAGCCAAAAAAAGTTATAATTGTAATTCCCAAATTCCAAATAAAATAAAGAGCTAGCATCTGAGGGAAATAATGAATTTGAAAGAACACATATCAACTAGAAGGCTTAATGAAAGAAAACAAAATGATGATGTTGAGGATATAATAGTGGAGGTGAAACTGCGTACGTCTACTACTTATATATTGATATTTTGATTCCTTCTCATTCTCACAATGAATATATTTATTTATGGACAATACTATAGCAAGCAGCGTAGGAAATAAATGGGAAGCGAAGGTACCAACCACATTGCCGCGGGAAACACCGAGGAGGGAGAGAGCAGAAGCAAGCTTCAGACAACGGTCATGGGTTTGTGCCCAGGTGTGTCTGAGGGAACCGTACACCAGGGATACCCTGTCCCTGTAAACCTTGGCTGCTCTCTCCAAGAAGCTTATGGGAGTCAAGGGCACGTAATTCACGGAGCTACGCACCACAGTACCCTCCAGTTCCACCTCCATTGGTGATGATTTCCCGTTGGAGTACTCCCTAAACCAACAAAAGTCGTGGCAACGGTAGGTTTGAGTCCTGATGATGATCTTTGATGAGGGAATTTTATTAATATTAATATGAATATTGGGATTACGAGTAGGAAGAAATAACAGATGACGAGTCCATGAATTTCTCAAGAAGCGATGCACGGTTGGGCTGTACTTTGTAGTTTGTAGGGAGACAAAAGAGATAAAGATATGGTGAAAAGCAAGTGAAGCTGAAGCAACAGCAATTACCTTCGATATTTCAGACCAGCTTTAAAAAAGTGTATATATGTACATGCTTCGGATCCAACAAGTGTTCTGCCTGCCTGGCTTTTGAATTACACCGTACCCAGCATGTGCCTCGAATCATACGTTGATCTCTTTGCCTAATTTTGTCGGGTTTACTAGTTTCTTTGAGATATGCAAATCATAAAAAATATATATAAATAACCTCTTATCTTTGAGAGTCAAAAGTATTGAGGAAATTGGCATTGGCAGGCAAGGACCTCTCCTTACCTGTAGGAAGGAAGGAAGGTAGCCAAGTCTCTTCAGCTAAAATCTAATTATTCATGAATCTAAAAATAAAACACTGAATGCCACAACATATCCACCAAAGCCTAAACCTTGCACACCTGACGAAATGTGAGAGATACGATACGACTAGTTTGAGAAAATTTTATTATAAAAATAACTAGAAGCGGAACCAGTTTGAATCGATTATTATTGGTAGTAAAGAGTAGAGAAGATAAAAAGCAGGGAATGAAGCGTGCTTGTACTTGACTAGTTGGGATGGGGAAGACAACGGAACTCAGCACACGAGCAAGATGAGAAATTGAGAATACATATGTACTTTTTCTTAAAGCTTAATAATTTATAGGAATAGGATGGAGAATCATTTTTTCTTAAAGCTTAATAATTAATAGGAATAGGAAGGAGAATCATTTACAAAAGCACCGTTGAAATGTAAATCACACTTCCATACCATTCCATATCAAGGAGACACTCCTACACATGCCTCCTTACCAATACACCAAACTCGACCCCTACTCGGTGTTGCATTTACACAGTTTGCTCTACCTTCATTGCACGATAACTCCCTATCAGAATAGCTGCTTGAATCAGACTCACAGTACTTCCCTTCTGCTTTGTTCATCTGATCAATCAGAGACTGCCTTGCACGCTGACCACAAGCTGGACTTTGCATATTTCTCTCCACATTCATTCCAGGGAAGCACAATGTTGCCACAGGCGAATTTGGGTTACTCAAAGCATCTTCTTGCAGAATTTCTCCAATCCTACACATTATGCTGAAAGCCAAGTTTCTGAGGACGCGTGAATATGCTTCCAGAATGGAATGCCCAACATCCTGTGAAATTGAAAGTGGTTGATGAGAATTATCTTGAATTTCTATCGCATCCCCATGAAACAATGGGTAATGATGAGAGGTCTCATTCTATGAAATTGTTTCCTTACTAGCATGCAATGGAAGCTTTATAGGAAGACCATTAGGCTGCTTGTAAATTTTTTCCTTTGCAATTAAAATTTGATAAATACAATACTAAAAAGACAAACTTTCAGATTGTTAATATAGTATAATATGGGTTCAAGTTTGAAAAATGTAGAATACAAGATGCTATGATTTGTTTTGATACTCATTTGTTAAGGAGTTGATACTTCAAGAAATGGAATCTACAAGCTTATTTTAAACGCCCCGTACTTACCTTGCCATATTGAATCTTTGTAGCATCAAGAAATGTTTGAGGAAGATTCGGATATGCGCTCTTTATCTGTTGTAAAACTGCTTCTGCTCGGTCCAGTAGTAGCTCCATCTTATCCATCTCAGACATTGGGTCCTTAATGAAAGACCATGATTTTCGCACTGGGGAATTACCACTAGCTTGTTCTGTAATTCTCTCTTTCCATGCAAATACAGCAGCTTCCAACCTATTGATGGCTGCAAGGGCATCATGTTCAGATTTCAAATTGAGTGAAATGTACATTTCTTCAACAGAGCTGGACTCCACAGTCAAAAACTTGTACAGGTCGTCACCCAGGTTTGCCTTCCCAGACTGTAGACACGTAGAAAGAAATTGAGTTACAATAGAGGCAAAATGGAACATTATATAAAACTTCATTTGGAATTGTTCTCATCATTCAAAATGATCAGACATTTGATCAGATTTGAAGGTAGAACCAATGTCAGCTGGTTCCAAGTAAAATCTTTAGATTCAATTTCTCTATTTCCTTCGAACAAATGTTTTCCAAATTGATTCACATCAAGCAAGGACTAAACTCAAGGATGACTCGAGCCTGTTCTCTAAGCAGGGCTTCTAGCTAAGTAACAAGTATTGCTTCTGCTACAGATGGTTAAATGGCTGGCAAATGGAAAAAAAAAAAAAAGGGGGGGGGGGTGGTGAGAAGGATAGGGGTCATCCTGATTAGGATTGTAAAATAAAAATGACTTGTAGATTAGGCTTTTAAAAATAAAGAAGGATTTCATTATAAAAACTATGTGAGGATACAATATTTAAAGTTAAGAATGATCCGGAGGGCAGTGTATGCTCACCTTGGGTAGGGCATCCCTAATAATGGATGGAAGAGGCATTTCAAACAAAATATTTTCATTGATCGCTTTTGCAGCCTTGAATACTTGATGTACCACCTTGCCCTTACATTGCAACTTCTTCCTTTCAGTGTCCGAGAGCCCAGTTTTGGGAACTTGTGGCAACGGGAGCCACCACCTCTTGCTCTCCCTCGCACTCTTGTTTCTTCCTTCTGCCCGACTGCCAACTTCCGCATACCAAAACTCAGTATTCACCATTGATTCCAGTGTTTCCTGTCAATTTTCAAAATTTTAATCCGGCAATTGTGGGCATATGTTAACAGAAAATATACAGATTATAAGGTAGAATGAAGAGATCACCTACAATAAGCATAGAATCCAACTTTTGAAGTGCTGGGAGATTCATGTGAATGTCTGCACGGGCTTTTGGAGTCATTATCTGCTCAAAACAAATACATAAATCTCACCACATAGCAGAATGCATATTGTCCTGTTAATCAGATCAACAAACATGAACAGTACCTCCATAGTCCTGCCATTGACACCACTTTGCTTAGCAGGTACTAACTCCACCATATAGTTGGTAGGGGAGACTAACCAGTCCATTTCTCTTTGCCATTTATTTTTCCTTTCTTCAGCCAGTGGCTCCAATTTCCACAACTCCCCAAAAACTGAGGCTGCAAATTCAAATTTGCGCACCTTATAAGTTGAACAATAATGAAAGAAGACAATCCAACAATAACAGAAAAAACACATCGAACTTTGTAAAATGTACTTGCTTTTTTATACTAAGTTGTAACTCTTTCTCATGATGTATGTTTCTAAAATATCTGTTTCTCCCACTTTATATCTTCTATTTTCGGTAAACTCTTTTTCCTTATTGTAGGATTAGGCAGGTGGCGGATGCTATTTGTGAGGTCAAGGCACTTACAACAAGATCTACAGTGCATTTGATCAAAGCTCTGAAATGCTTCGTTACATGGAGACACAATGAATTAAGTACAACACGAAGTAAGATGGCTTTTCTTTAACATATTTTTCCAAGTTCCATTCCAGAACAAAAGTTTCTGATTATACATGTTTATCTTTCTAACAATTGTAACAACAGAATCTCAAGCAAAAATTGTGAAAGGAGAATGATGAATAAGAAGGTCATAGATTAATAAGGAACTTGAAAGAAACACACCTGCAAGATTTGTTATGGCATTTGACAATGCTAAAGCTGTGGAAACACCCTTCCGTCCACCTGTAATGTCTTCCCCCAATAGAAGCTTTGCAAAATTTTCTTTCATTGTCTTAACATCTGAAGATTGAATGGCATAAGCAGGTTTCTCTTTGACATAAAAATGTTTGGGGCTTTCTGAGGGCTCCCATTCATCTGAACCTTGTTCATCTCTCTTCATCCACTTGGAAGAAAATGATCCAAAAGCATCTTTGCTAGAAGAACAGCTTGAGAAATCATCATCCAAGGAATCAGATGCACATCCGTCTCCTCTGCTCGTTCTGCTTTCGTTTTCATAAGACTTATTGTTGAGAATACAGCTCTCAAGGCCATTATATGTCATTATCCCTGAAATATATGAATTTAATTTCCATTCATTGAAATCAAAAGGATAAGTTATGAATTTATTCTTCTGAAAGCAATTATCATACCACAACATATAGAAGCATAACCAGGTTGACACCTTTGCAAAATGGTTTACACATGTGGTCATCAGCTTTTGGCAGATAATGATACAACATATAACTAAAGCAAAACACACAGAAGCTTAAGTTTCTGTTGTATGTTGCTCCTGCTACATAAACTCTAAGTGCAGAAATGTAAGCCTCATCATGAAGATTTTATTTGACATTCAAGTTGTAACCAAATGTAATCATTTTATAGAATGAACGCTGTGACACTTTTCCTAAAAGAATTAGATATTGGAATTCTAAAAGCAGCCATTGGCTTTTTCTTTGTTTCAAGAGACGAGAATGTGAAAATTGAGTAAACATAGAACCAACATCGGGAAAGAGATATCAGTCAATTTACATGATGCAATTTTATTAATTGGGGAGGGGGGGAGGGGGTTATGATTTTCTGCAGTCAATTTTTTTTTTTATTGAGATCTTAATGAACACTCAATCAGTACAAATGCACAGGCTCTAGCAATCACCTCCATCAGTTGCGGCAACTTTCTAAATTTATGATTCTTGCAAGAAATAGTGAAGAAAGTTTCAAAGACGCTTACTTCACATATTTTTCATTTTTGGAGCTGTCATTGATCTCATAATAGATTTGATTAAATGCCATTTCCATCCATATTTATCTAGACAGGTGGGTATGCTAAGTAAGTAATTATGAAGGTTATCATAGATCAGAAAAACCAGACTCTCCAAGTTCACATATGCACCCTTTTCATTTTGAATAAAATAATTGAGATTTGTCCTTATTGTAGAAAAGTCAGATATTAGCACATGCACATGCACATGGTAGTGCAAGGGCGAGCGCTATTCCGCAGTTAGGATAGATCATAAGATAAGATGATTCATTTTCTACAAAAATTGCGTAAAATGATTGGGTTTTATGATGTGGATAACTTTAACTGCCCACCTCTTTCCCTATGGCTTATACCCATGTTTAAAAGTTATGGCTCAACACGTTTGTTCTAAAATCAATCATGTGATAAGAAAAAGCATTAACAGCTAGCGTTCTTGCCGTACATGATGCATTTTCCTCTTCAGAATGAAGACAAGACAAGAGACTACAAGGCAGAAGTTTCCCAAGTTTTGAGAAGTAGGCCCGCATAAAAAAACAAAAAAAAGAGAGAAATTTCCTGAAACAGGACATCTTATATCTGAATTCGAGCCTGATCAACGGCAAACTCAAACTCCAGAAAACGCGTGCACTTCTCAAAACTTAAAAAGATGGCCAACAAAAGAAAGTGGCTAATTTTAATCAAAGTTTTTTGTTTTTATAGTCTAGAAAGGAATTTTAATAAAAGTTAGTATTATTATCCTTTCCACTCCTTTTATCTGGCGTGTTGCAGCAGGGTATTTTTCTCTTTGCAACCAGAAAATACTAATTTTGAATAAATGGGTCGCCCCGATGCTAGGTCATCCAAGTATCAATAATTAATTACTAGTACTTCATCTTTTTAGGAGAAAGAAAAGTCGTCCGGACATGACTTTTGTGTCCCCACTCAGTAACTTCATTGTCTCACACTGTTAAGTGAAGAGTTTTAAATGATAACAGTACCATATGAAGGGAAGGGCCCACCACTGACCACAAGCAAAAGAAAAGTCTTCAAAACCTAACCTATTATCGATTGGAGGGAAGGGAGGGCAACCAATGCATTTTCAGGAGGTTCTGTACCAGAGCCCATAGGCAATTTGATAGCTAGTAACACTACTAGAGCATTACGATACTTCTTTTTTTTTTTTTTTCCCGTTTGTCACCGTATCCTAGCTTGAAACTGGAAAGTTCAAACAAAACCAAATAGCTTCAAATGATGAGACAATCAGACCTCGATGAGGCGTTTCCTTTGGGCCCACTGAGGGGACCGACCATAACAACAAAGAATATAACTTCATTAAAAATGCTAGTAATTGTTTGAGGCAAGTGCACATCTTTCTCAAACAAGGATTACTCACCTTAGTAAAAATTCATGAGCATGAGTATCTATTGGACATCTTTCTCAAACAAGGTTTGCCCACCTCAATGACCATGCGTATCTACTCAAATACTAAACAAATGGGGGCTGCATCTAAACTTTAGATACTTAATAATCTGGTGGATTTGAAACTCTGCTCATTTATTAAAGAGCAGATTTTGACGAGAATTAATAGGGTTGCTTGCAATGATCACGGGTTTCTCATCTTTGTCTTCAAAAAGTGGTTAACTCACACTAAAACTCCTAGATCCACCAAGAAATTCATTGAATATTTAATTTAATGATAGAAGCATGATTCCCTGCTGTTCAAAAAATTAAGCTTGAATAATATCTCTTTATTCTTTTTCAAGTTAACAGAAAGAAAGAAATAATGGGTGTGGGTTGTAGTGCAACAGAAGAGAAAGGCACATGACATTCACACCTCCTCTTAGGGTACCATAAATGTTCAGCTAAGAATTAAATAGAGACAGCATTGCTGCATGGCAATGGCAGTGACTATTAAGTGAAGATTGAAGAAATGGTAATGGCCAACCAAAAAATGAGAACTGCTGGGTCACCTCCTCCAACAGTCCTACCCCCATGGCCCATGGTCTGCAAGTTATGGGACCCTCCCAATACTCTCCCCTCAATCCCCAACCTTCTAAGTCATGCAATACAATACTTCAATTCTAATTAAAGCAAAAACGAAATGAGAGAAAGAAGTTTACATGCACCAAATATAATATACATGAGTGATACATAATCCATACATGCTAATTGGCATTCACAACAGACTCAGAAAAGAATAGAGTGGAATGGTTTACTAAGCACTTCAGAATATGAACTATTATAGATTATGAAGATGAAGTGCGTTCTTTAAAGAATAGTTGGCTCTTTAGACAAGCAAAGAAGTGCTTTCAGTCCATGTGTAAGGTATATCATGTTCGACAATAAAACAAAATTTTGAGGGCTAGCTAATGGGTAACGTGGAAGAACCAGCTTCCTCATCTTGATCTTGGTCTTGGTCAACAAAAGACTAGATTCAATCACGGAAAAAAAAATGGTAAAACAAAATGACAATAGTCGTATTAATTAGTAATTAATTAAAGTAACTAGTAGGACTACTTACTGTCTTGCTCATCAAAATCGAGGCTAATCTCTCTGTCGCGGGTACAGCAAGTCAGTCTTTTCCTCATCACCATCATGTTCGTTGTATTGCTTTCACCTTTTTCGTCTTCTTTTTCTTCTTATTCTTCTTGATCTCTCTGTCGACGAAAATGTATACACGTACTAAGTAATCAATTTGCTATCAGACCAAAAAAAAACGGAAAACAGAGGAGAAATGGTTGATTAAGGAAGGCAATCAAACGTGTCTAGAGAGAGAAGTGAAGTGGGGATTTAAGAAAGCTTTGGTTTTTCGTAGTGAAAAACAAAAGTCTGTATAAAGTAAAAGATAAAGCCGACCCCTTTTACATTCACGCGTCTTTACATCCCAAAATTAAGAGAGAAAAAAGGGGCAGATAATGGAAGCAAGGGAACAAAGCAATAAGCAAACAAGACTTCACTATATAGGTAAAGGAGAGAGAGAGAGAGAGAGAGAGAGAGAGAGAGAGAGAGAGAGAATTCTTTCTCAGAAACAGAAATGTTAAAAAAGAAAATACTACATAAAATTAAGGATATCCCACAACTTCAAGTCCACATCCAATCCATAGTATATATATTGGACAAAAAAGAAAGAAAAAATGAAAAACTGCATTGGGAGAACAAACCTATTGTGTTAAGGAGGCAAGGTGAGTGCGGTGAAGGCTGAGGGCTGAAGCTGCTGCTGCTACATTTGGAGCAATGTAGAAAGAAAGAAAGAGTCAGAAAGTAGAAGGTCAGTAAGTTGTGTAATAGTGTTCAGGCTATGAGGCCTCCTTACTCCTTCCTTAGTCAAAGACCCTCTTATTTATTGCTTAGACAGACAGAGCGTAAGAGAAGAGAAGCAGATTTAATCACCCAACAAAACAATTCTTTAAATTTTAAACTAGATAGAGTTGAGAAGAGAGCGTCAGGGCAAGGCTCCTCTAGATCGAGATTGAATTCCAACCGTACATGGAAAATGGGGCCCAACTTCAACGGATGATAGAGATTGGTAGCTGTCCTTCAGCAACAACAAATCAAATCCACAATAAATATATATATATTGGTCAATCTCAAATCATTCACGAACAGCTTTTCTTCGTGTAAATTACAATCCTTTCAGAAACAAAACAAATCGAAACAAAGAGGAAGAAAGAAAGAGAAGTTTCAAATTTCTTTCTTCATGTAATTTGTGGAAGGCCAATAGGGCCTGCGTTTCACTATTTAATTTGACAATGATTAATATGAATCTATCTGTATTTACTTAATTTTCCTGCCTTGTTTTCTTATATTCTACTCATACCTCTGTCTACTTACTATTTGTAAGTAATAGTATTTTGGAAAAATGTACAGGGAACCCAACCGCAAATTTGGAATCCAATTTTGACATCAATTCTTATTCTTCTTTTCTTTTTCCACTTTGAATTCAAATTTCAAATTTCAACTTAACCTACTACATTTATCCATATATATATATATATATTTGTATTTCTACATGCATTAATTGGCCTCTCCATATTACTAGTGTTGTTCCTACCTTCGGCTTCGATATAATTACATAATACTATTGAAGTTCAATTTTTAATTTTAAAAATAAAAGAAATGAAAAATAAACTGCTTTGCAAACTCAAACTAGTACTTTTATATATAAGCACTGCTACTTTGAGAGTAATGAGGATTTTTGACAGATCCCAATTCCATTCCCACCGCCTTTTGAGGAACTCCTATCTTTAATATGCAAGCACCGTCCCTTGCAAACTGCCTTTGCCAATTTCAAATATTCAATTTTTTACTATTATTTTTACTTCTAGTAAAATACACTATCTAATTTTATTAATTGCAAGTTAAATAGGAAGCTCAAAAAGCCAATTAATGAACACTACTTTACCTCATATTTCACCCTTTGCTTGAATTTTAAGTTTGAATTGTTGAAGCTTTTGTTTAATTATCCTACCCACCCAATCAAGTTCATATTTCTCTTTTTAATCTACTGTAGCTATATTCTTAAAGTAGTATTTCAATTTGAACGAGTGATGGAGGAAATTGGAAGCGGAGGGAGGCAGCCTCGTTCCACGTTTTATGGGCCAAGAAAGATGCCGACGGTCAGGGACGTTGTCTATTGTCTGCATCTGTCTAGTGCTCTGGGCTATGGGCCGCTCTTTGTTCATTATTTATTTTTTTATTCCATCAACCGAAAAACCCCAGCAGCTATAGCGCACCATCCATTTTTATTTGTCCGGTCCCCATCAGGCCGTCACCATCAGTACCACTTATTATTATTTTTACGTAACTTTTCTCTTTTCTTTTTTTCTTTTTTGTGATGGGGTCGGGGGCAACTCGAAACAGTATATTGGAATGTTACTGTGAATTGTAATCGGTGCATTTGGTTTGAAAACAGAAAGGTGGGAGCAACCTTCGGTTGGGTAGATCTCTTTTCGTTTTTATGTTTGTTATACTTACCCTGTTCCAGGGGAGTTTGTTTGGTTTGGAGACTCTAATTTTGAGGAATTCCATTACGGTAATATTATTAAGTTTTTTAGGATTTCCGAGACATATTTTTACTACTACTACTACTACTATTATTACCGTACACGTGCTTTGCATCCCACCATTAAGAGTTCACAAGAGGGGTAAGGAAATCAATTTCTTTTAATATAAAGTTAAACACATTTTTCTATTGTCTTCTTTGGTTGTCGAATGTTGTATTTCAGGTTGACTAATTTCAATTTAATTTGAAGAGAATAAATTTAGACAAGGCAATTTTACAAAATTTTTTTAAGATAATAGTTTTTTTTTTTTTTTTTACTAAAGTAGAAGGGAACTCTTGAAAACATTATCTAAACGATATAATACCCAAGTCAAAAAAATTTAAGAATTTATTGAAAATACTTTAATTATAAATTAAGAGAGAGAGAGAGAGAGAAAAAATAATAATAATAATTATTGATAGATTAGATGTAAATGTAATTGTGTATTTAAAAGAATGTTAATTAAAATATTTATAAGTTTTAATCGTTGTTAAATATATCCTTTCATAAAAAAATATATATATCTTAAGTGAATAAAGTTGACAACCCAATTTATTCCTAACGAGTTTCGATTCGACTTGATTTTATAGGATCGATTTTTTTTTTAAATCAAATTTCTGGTTGGATCAAATTAGATAAAAGTTTAAAAAAAATTTGGTTCGAATTTTAGATAAACCGATTCGACACAATATTATATAAAAAATTTTAAATTAATTATTTAATTATAAATATTTATATTTAAAAAATAATATTTTATTAATTTCAAATATAATCAAGTACAATTTATATAATATCAAATCGAGTCTGATTCAGATATAAAAAAAAAAATCGAATCAAATTGAATCAGATTCAAAACGAATAAAAATTCGTCTCAATTCGATCTGTTACCAATTTTTAGTGAATAATTATTATTTTTAAAATAAAGCATCTTGGTCAACAGAAATTTTTTTTTTTATTTTCAGAAAAAAAATCGATTGAATAATGACATTTGAATGCTTATTAATGACATTTGACAACCCACAAGTCAATGACACAATCTTCTAAGGTGTAGTCGACTAGTCTCGAATGTCGATAAACATGGAGCAAGCATGATGCCCATTAGTCGTCTTTCTCACAACCTTGAACTTGTAGCACGGGCCTAATTTTGATAACAGCTTAATAAAGCTTTATCAAATCTCATATATACTAACATCATTATATGTTAACTAGGATAAATACATATAGGTACAAATTAATTAATATTAGTAATACATTATTGGTATATATGGTTATGTAATGTTGATGGTTGAGCAACCAACTAATTGCAGTGCTTTCGGAGCTCTACAGCCTGCCCTACACAGCTTGGGCAATGGGCGTCGGCATTACCGGCCTAATTCCTAAAGTACGGGTGCAATTTTTGGGCATTCATCTGTACTGCTGTGGGCTAGAGTCTATTTTTCCAACCCTCATTCAAATTTGTCCATTATGGGCTTCGCCTACATAATGGGTACGGCAATTCCTTCCTCTCCTTGAATTGTTTTCAGCTTGAGGGTAGAGGCTTGCAATGGAAATAGCCCCAGTTGGACCACCGTAAACGGCCTTGCCCCACCCAAAGTCCACGTCTGCAAACCCAACTATTGTCTTCTGCTATCCGCCGAAAGGTATTTCAACAATGTTGTATACTTGGATCGACCTTTGGTCACCACATGATCGGCCACTGATTACACGTACTCCTCACTCATCTGGGCCTTGGCATATTTTACTAACTGCACCTCATATCCTAAAGGATTTTCACCCAGCATTCCAGTTTGGCCCTTGAAACTGCAGTTGGATAGGCAAATGCATCCCCGTAGTAACCAGCAGGAACTTGCAACCCTTGCTTGCCGCGTGCAGTAATCATGCATGACAGGCTAAATATCTGATTGATTAGGCCAAGCTCCAGAGCAATGGTTGGATTTCTCCAAACACATGCCATAAGTAACTCAAAATTAGTTGAGCTGGTGGCTAGGTGAGGAGGAAGAAATTTCCGAATTTTGCTCAAATCCTTGAGACCAAAGAAGAAAGACTTATGAACCATGTTCTCCTGCTTCATATTCACTACTCTTGGTATGCTGGTGTTGTGTGTTGCTGTTGCCCCTCGTATTCATGATGCACACAAGTCACATGCGGGGGGTTTCGAGAACTAAAGATCACTCTTTGCCGTACAGGTGGCTGAGATGGTTTGTTTTCCGCTCTTGCCATCGCTCCAATGGTGTTCAGAAATTGAACAAATCGATCCAATTAAGTCGCAGATGGCATGGTTGAGGCGAACTGCGAAGATGAATCCTCCACATATCAAGCGGGTCACCTGCAAATTAAATCATGTTTAAATAATTTCTTCGGTAGTATATATGAATAATACACTTATTGCACATATAGTGATATTAGTATAGTTGATCGAAAACCCAAAGGCTACTAATCAGCCTCACTGTCAGTGACGATTAATCTCACATTTTGCATCTTCTGAACCGCATTATTTTCGACAATGTCAATTAGTTGGGGTCTATACACAGTAGCATTAAATATATATATATATATGTGTGTGTATGTATGTATCGTACACTTGTAACTGAATCAATAACAAAGGACATCCAAGGACACCTGAAGAAGCAGGAACATCAAAAAGCACCAAATCAACATATGGAAATGGGGGCTGGAGAGTGTTGCCAAGCTGGTCAAGACTGATATCAGCATTAGCCTCAATGAACAAGAGCCCTTCAGCGGTGCAGTCAATCATGAGTAAGCCTACCAGCTAGTAGGTAATAATAGACAAGAGCTTTAGATAGTGCATCTCTAATAACCAATTCGCCGGGTCTTTTCCACCTTGCATAAAAGAAACTACTATTACCATAGAACATAATAAAGGGAATCTGGAAGCGAAGACCCTCTTGGTCATCTATATTTGATGGGTACTTACTACTTTACTTCAAATGGTGTTGGTTTTGCAAAAGCAACTGGTTTCGGCTCTTGATGTCTAACAGAGAAAGCCGGTGCTGCGGGTAGTTTTGCCATTTTCATGCTGATCATGATTCACAAATTGATAAAAATAATACCATTATATATAGCATATATATATATATATATATATAGACTACAATAGTACTTACAATTAATAGCATAAATTAATTAATTGTGGATAGCTTTAACCACTCCCAATATACCCAGTCAGAATGCATGCATGACTGATGACACAAACAAATTAATTAGATGTCATGTAAATCTTGACTATGGGTGAAAGGGGGTGGGGGACCAAACTCTGTTTTCTTGAGGGGACCTCTGGACAAACATAGTATAAAAGTCGTACATTTATTAGTTTAATGATATAATTTTCATTCTTAATTAATTAGTGTTGGGGCTTTCACGAAGACACCTAGAAACGTGTCAAAACTATTGAATATGGCCGTGCATACAAAGTTAATGTGGTTTCTTTGCGGCATGTGGGTGCAAATAGCAATGCCATATCAAGTTGCCGTCCAATTCGCGCAGTCCATTCCGTTGGGAAATTGAGGAAGATCCCTTCCTCTCTCTCTCTCTGTCTCTCTCTCTCCTTGGATTTCCATGGAAATTAGGTCGTCTGTAAGTAACTGCGCACCCTACTTTAGCTAGTTTTGTCGCTTTTTTGGGTGAGAAACATGCGGCTGTTAGGGCGCGTGTTGGACTTTTCATCACCTCGCCTCCATTAGTACCCTTTTGCTTCTTATGCATGTGGTGAAGTATCATTTAGCGTACCGAATTTATATATTTATCTCAAATTCATTCAGCTTATTTCTAGCACCTCATATTCATTGCAAAACTCTCGACTCTCATTCAATCAACTAGATTCTGTTAATAAAATTTATAACTGTAAATAAATGAAAACAAAAAACAAATTCACTTTGGTCCTAGGATCGTCACGGTCGTTGTCAATATGTTGAAACTATTTTCAAACAACCAAATCATTCATTCAGATGTGCCAATTAATTTTGAACACAAATTATCAAAATTTTAATATGTGACATTGGTAATTTTTAACCTTTGAAACAAAAGAATAAATTGCTTAAATCATAAAAAAAAAAAGATGATCTACTAAAAACAATTTAATAGAAATTGAACCCGAATAAAATAGAATATAGAAATAAGAAAGCTAACACTGTTCAAGCTCACAGCCACAGCGTTTTCTTCCACAACGTTTGCTTTTTGAGCCGAATTGATAGACCGGCAATCAGCCAAAAAAGAAAAATTTTGTGCATCCGCTGTTCTTCACGTGAGCTTCAGAGAAGCTTCTGAAGCAACAACAGCTCACAAGCACGTAGCTGCACAAAAGCTAAAACAGAGAAAGTCCCAATCAAAACACCATCCTGTTCCTAAAAACCAATTTTAGTAGTTTCAATGGGGCATATACTAGAAAGTAACCGTGAGGCACCAACATAAAAAGGGGCATTTTTTTTCCCAGTTAACACTTTCAAATAGGAACGGCAGTAAAAATAAAAATACGGCCTCATTTCAAGAGAGAACAATTAACCAAGAATCCTCACAGTCCTGAGCTTGTCATCTGTGATAAATTCTAGCATTCCACAATAATAACCTTTTACTTCGTCGTCTGTATCTACAATAAGGACATTAACAACGCATAATAATGTGTCCACAACTATGACAACAAAATTATAGGAAAGATTCTAACTCCATACATTCACAAGACGAGGTCAAAGAATTGTGCTAACCATACTAAGAATAAGCTTTGATGTAAACTTGCATATACATGCATCAATGTACAGCTCCTGCACATAAATAAACTTTTAAACATGAAAATCCTTTATATTGGCAAAAACAACTTGAACAATTGTAGAGTGCTAAATTTTCACACGTAGGGATAAGAAAGGCAGAAAAGAATAAAAGAATGTGAGAATAAGCTAACGACAATTGATTCATCAGTTTACATCTCTCTTGCCATCGAGAAAACATCCATACTAAAAGGTCCTTGCAGTCCCAGTACCCTTTCACAGTCTCACATCTTCCCACCATCATTTTCCAAAATACATACTGGACTTTTCTGGCACCAATATTTTCAATTTGTCAAACATGAATTTTGGGTGGACAGGAAACCTACCCCTAAGGATGATGCTAAGGCTTTTTGACCTTTACTCACTAAGAAAAAGACACTAAAAGAAACAAAAGTTATGTTGAAAATTTGAAACCAGAATGATGACTAGATGAAGAGACAGCAGCATTCCATTGACAAATTTGGCAAGAGCATCGTAGAGTCTTCAGACATCAATTAACTTGACTGACAAAAGGCTCCACTGCTGTATATCAACAGACAGGGAATAAAAGGTCTGTTTTCATAAGCAAATATGTCAACATTCACCAGTAGAAACTATATATCCATTAGTTAAATCAATATGATCATTAAGGATAGGAATTACAGATCTGTTAATAAGCGTTAAGATCTTTTTGAGAGCAGGCTGTTAAAAACAATGTAAACCTAGCAATGCAAAAAAATCAAAGGCAATAATGATTCAAACATTTCTTAGCAAACAGGGGGGGAGGGAATTTTGGGTTTGTTAGTGCTAATTGCCAAAGACTTGGTGCCGATTAAATTAGGAATTCAAACAAGACAATTGTTGCCATAAGGAATCAAACAACAAGCACTTCAACTAGAAAAGACAATTTAATCCTCAATGGATATTTCTAACAAGAAATTGCTGTCTTCACCAGTAATATTGAATTTCAAGCTACGCATCATCTGAAGTTGATAAAATATTAACAACATTATTATAAACATGAGACAAACCAGCAGTAAAAAGAAAAGAATAACCATTCACACTGAATAGTGTTGCAATCTAACACTTTCAAATACTAATACAAAAGTTATTCAACACTTAAGGCTGTAAACGAATTGAACATGAACGAACGAACGTATGTCCGTGGTTTATTCGTTTATTTTTAGGAGTGTTCATGTTGGTTAAGAAAATTGCTCTGTTCGTTCATGTTCATTCCTTTATATAATAGGCTGTTCATGTTCAGTTCGTATTCGTTCAATTAAATTAAACGAACTCATTTGTGAACATTAATCAAACATGTTCTCAAACATGTTCTCAAACATATATAAACAAAAATATTCATGAACAATAAACAAGTTATAATCAAAACAAATCTAAACAAACAAACCCTAAATGAACATAAACGAACCCAAATAAACATTAACAAACCTTAAAATAGGATTAATGTAAAAGATAAAAATGTAATTTTATTAGTATTATTATAAACGAACAGCAAATGAACAACAAACGAACAATGAATGAATGAGCTTTAAACGAACTTTAAACGCGCTTATTCACAAACATAAATGAACCAAACAAATCTCTGTTTGTATTCAATTAATTAAATAAATGAATATAAAAATATTGTTCAAGACTATTTGTTAAGTTTAATAAACGAATATAAACGAACGTAAACTGAACATGTTCATAAATAGTTCATCCAAAACTCTATTCATTTACACTCCTACCAACACCTCCATCAAGTAAAATCTCAGAGCCTTTAAATGAATCAATAAATAACCGACAATACTACAAGCTTACACTGTATCAGGCAAGGAAAACAAAACTAAATTGAAATAAGGAATATTCCTGAGCAAAGAAACTGTAGATCTACTCTTAATGGCATTTTGTATGATTTTCAAACTTCAAATTGGGGGCAGTACATCAAATTAGAATCACATTGCAGAAGACACGCAAAATCAAAACACCAGTACAACCAACCATTTGTATCAAATTAGAAGCAAGAAAAATACACAAATATTTAAAAATGAGGAGATGCCCAGACCAGACATTTATCTAGATAGACTACCAATATGTTAACAAAAAACCAAAATATAGAAACTTAATTTAATCACTATTTCAAGGATGAAATGCATCCTCATTGAACAATAAATGAAGCCTAAACCTGTTGTCTACCCAGGTTACCACCCAACCCTGAAATCTAAAGAAACAAGCCCAAATATCTCGGATCATACAATATAACAGACAGCTCCCCTCCATGCCCCACTTAAAGAAATGGAGAGATGATGTTGGAATGTCCCCGCCTTCAAATTGAAACCTACAACTCCAAACTTGCAAAGATCAACAGAGTTAAGATAAAGTTCAGTAAGCTAGTTTTTTCTTTCCAGTTAAAGAAACCATACGGTAGTAGGACCAAGTTTTAAATACACAACAGAAACTTAAAGTTAAACTAGTTCTAAAATTAGCTCAACTTAACCAAAAGTTTAAAATGGCAATTTTAGGACAGCTTAGCTACACCCCCACCCATTTTTTTCTCTTCGTTCTTTTGAGCTATAGAAACGAATTGAGCAAAGGTAGAATGAATCAATATTAACAAAAGCATTATACCGACGACTGAGATTTATTCCCCAAGAGGCTTGCAAGAGTATGGTAAGTTGCAACAAAAAGTGCTCAAACAAAAACTAAATAAAAACATAGATCCTAGACTCATCAAATAAACAAAATATTAAAACTTATGGAAACTAGTAGTAGAAATTGTCTTCTACTCAAACAGTGCAGTAACAAGTTTAATCAATTTATGGGGTTTTAATTTTCTTTATGAATATTCTTGTATATCAAAAATTTGAAAAGCTCACCTAAAAGAACACTAGACCAGTTCTGACCAAAGACATAAAGATAAGGTATGAAAGAAAAAGTTTGCACCTAAATAAATGGCTACTAACATAATGGATGTTGCTCTTAATTATCAAGAATTAGAAATTAACTAATTCTTTATCGTAGTAATTCCAAGATTTAAGTAAAAGCATTTTGCTATATATCATGTGTTTACTTCACTACTACAATAACATCATTTGAAAAAAAAAGAGAAAAATCTGAGCTATTTTATTAGCTCTCTGGCAAGATAATTGCCTTCAGGTATTTGCTAGTATTCAAAGGTTTCATTGTCCAGGTATAAATTCTAATCATAATCAAACTCTTTTAAAATAATAATAATCACCATCAAAATATATTGTCAATAGATCCATCAATGGCTAATAGCCTTCTTTCGTGTTCTTTTTCTTTGTTTATTTCTATTATTAGTGTAGTAAATTTGGAAACATCATCTACAAAAACTCCAAAGAAAAATAAAAATAAGGAATATATTTGTATAAAAACAAAAAGAAGTCCTAAATCTAAAGATTCGGAAGCAAATCATTAAAAAAAAATGGGGGAAAACAAGCAAGAAGCAAGCAAATCGCAACCTGAGATCTGAAGCATAACCCCCAAAAAAAAAGAAGGAAAAGAAGGCAAGATCCATGCACCCCTCACCGCGGTCTCCGATTCAGTTGATGCAAGGCGGGATCCAATTCGCGCTTCCTCCAATCACGGCCCGCCATCTGGCTTAATTCAAAATCAAATCGAATCCAATATTAAGGAACAGCCAATCAGTTCCCGACCTGCACCAAGCGAATTAGAGACCGCCGGTAACTGAATCAATCTCCAGCTACTCTCTTCTACTTGTTGGTTTTGCTAAAAGAGCGCAACCCTCTATTACTATTACTACTTCTATAACCCTATCACTGGGCTTGAATTTGAGGTTTTTTGCTAGTTATTTATAGTCACAACAGACCAATTTTTGGCTCGCACGTGTCGCTACAGGATTTTGGTTTTTTAATAAACAAAAAGAAAAATTTCGAATCGAAAGTGTCTTTTTTTTTTTTTTTTTTCTTGAAAAATGACTAACACGGAAAGCAGTATTAGTATAATCAGCGGTGCTGGTGACTTTTCATATATTAAATGAGGAATGAAATTAGCAGAGGCCACTAGAAGGCCGAGGTGGAGCTACAGTAAGAGCACGTGCGCTGGGTCTGCAACTGGAACGTGGAGTTATGGTGTGGGCCCTGCTGTTGAATTTATTCTTCTGCTCTTCCAATAACAAAGTGACACGTTCATTTATTCTAATAAATGAAATTGTCATCCACATCCAATACTGTGTTAGATTGTGACACTGGATTTGTTGTTTCAATTGTTCCGTGACTTGAATTTTTGTAGCCTTTAATAAGGTAAGAGATATTAATTAATTGGATATTTGGTTTTATTTGATTTGATTATATTGAATTTGAATATTTATTAATATGTAATTTTGGGATTTGGATAAAAAATTTATTATTTGTGTAAGATTTAAATGGTATTTTTACAGTATTGGATATTTAAATTCGTTTAATATTTTTTTTATTTCTTAAAATAAAATCTATTATATTATTACATTAATGTTTTATCTTTTTTATTTATGTTGGGTTATATTCAATTGTTTATTCGGTTTACACATTTATCGTTGAGGAAGAAAATAAATTTTCATAAGTCGAGGGAACGTTATTATTATTGTTTTTAGTTTTTGAAATGTTTCAAGTTGATTATTTCTTTATCAAATTAAATTAATGTGTTTAGTTACATAAATAAAATTTTATTATTTAAATTGTTGTTTGTTATTAATTAAGAGTGAATTTAAATTTTATATTTAGTTTTTGTTTGATTTTATATGTTTGACAAAAGTTTCAAAAAATAATATTCAAATTCACTTGATAATTAACAGATTAAAATATTAAAAAAATAATAGGATTCATATACAAATAATACTTTAAAAAGAAAGGAAATCCGATGCTTTGCCATTTTTACCTTTAACTACTCCAGCCAACATTGCGAACGGCTTAACAAATCTTGAGCAGTTTTATTATGGCATAGGAACAAACTTTTGAGCTGACCAACAAATTTTCTCAAAGCCATATGCAAAGCTGCAAAATATAAATATAAAGAAAAGAAAAAGTGTGGAAAATCTATGACATTTTACGGTGAAGATAGAGAGACCCTTCACCCTCTGTTTCAGAAAAACCAAACTCAAATAACGTTGAGGGTTGTTTGTTGAAAATTGGCATGCAAGAATAACTGATCCATCTATTTATTTTATTATATAATTTGAAATAATTTGAATATTATATATAAAACTAGAAATGAGGCGATCAATTTGAAAAAATATTTAAAGCAGCAGAATAAAATAGAGAAGGCAATGCCAGCATAGCGCAAATCGAGGAAAGCTTTTTCCCTTGTAGACTTTGCTGGCTAGAAATTAGAGAAGGTAATTTGATGGTTTCGATTTGATTCAATTTTTTAGAATCGACTTTTATTTTTTGAAAATTGAGCATTGAATCCGGTCGGTGATATAAAGAAAAATTTGAAGTCAGGTAAATTTGATCTTAATCTATCTGATATATAAATTATTTTTTAATTAATTAATTAATTTTATATTTATTTTTATATATTTTATATATTTAATTTTATATTTATATTAAAATTAATATTTTATATTTAAAAAATATATTTTATTAATTTCGAATCGGATCAAATTAAATTAAATTTAAATATAAAAAATAAAAAATTTATTAAATCAAATCAAATTTAAATTTTATATATTTAAAATCGAATTAAATTTCAAAACGAATAAAAATTTATTTTGATTAGACTGTTGCCATCACTGTTTGATCAACGAATGGAAACGAAGAAGGTGCAAAAAAAGAATGATGGCCCACATATTCGCATGCAAGTGTACTATGCTTTCATTTGCCGATGTTTTGGTTTTCTCGATTAATTTATTTATACATTACATTAATGTTGGGTGGGAAAGTATATAGGTCAATTGTACAAGGATGATGACCTAACTTTCAAGCATTACTTTCCTTTGATTCCCTTCCCTGCCACACAGTCAACGTTGATGGATTGTTATCAGAGAAAATTGTTATGTCATTGCCAATTTGTCATGCCCAATGTTGCAATATAATATACGTAAGTGATTGAATAAAGGCTTTTGTAAATCAATAAAATGGAGACGAAGCCAGAATAATAGTTGGCAATCCATGGTATTAGGCAAGGCAGGCAACCCCTCTAATTTCCCCCAAAACCTATAAAATAAAATATTGGCAACCCAGCTACGTGGACTCCATTTCAAAGTTTTAATATATTTGAATTTAAAAAATCATACTTTTAATGAGAAGGTTAAACAATTAATTAATACAACAACAGTTGTCTTGTGGGCTTCAATTTTCAAATTATTCTAATTAATTAATAGAAGCCAAACTCGATTAAAAAAATATAGCATAAATGAAGGTTTTAACTGTTTCTCGGGCGGACATCAATCTGAACGTTGCTTTTTTGGGAACAAAGCGTGAAAGCGCACATCAAATTAAAAATTGGACAATTAGTTAATGTATGGAAAATCGTGCATATTACTTTACATTAGTAGTATAATAAACAACATAAATAAAAGAAGGAAGCAAAAATCCCCCAATGTACTCATCTTTCTCCATAATTACTAGTATTATAATAATATTAAAGGTGATTTAGGGTTTTGCCTTCTAGTTGAAAGCAAACCTTATCTAGATCCTATGGACTTTATTTGTTTTGGGCTTTTTGGCCTTATTGGGACATATCACATATGAGAATTGGACAGAACAGGAGGATGCACATGCGCGTGACATGAAAGAGACCACAATGCTTCCTAATTCTTCTCAACTGTTTAACCATATATTTTTCTAATTACTAGACTTAAATGTGGTACTATAACACCAGCATTGTAATGCCCTCAATTAGAAAGAAGAAGAAGAAGAAGAATGGCACCAAACAGCAAAGCATAATGTGCAATTAGATGTATACATTAATACTCATAAGTTATTCAGATTCGATTCGAATAAAACTTGAATTCAGTTTGATTATTATCGAGTCAAGCTCGAACTTAAGTAGTTCAACTTATCGATTGAGTCGAGTTTGAGTATTTTTATACTTGGTTCGAGTAACTCGCGAGCTTAATCGAGCTTTTATATTTAAATTTTTTTTTATTGTTTTAATTAATAAAATATATTGAATTCGAGTTCGAGCTCGAGCACAAATAATCGAACTCTTGTCGAATGTAAGAATCAAATTTATTTTAATATATTAATCGAGCTCAATCGAGCGAGTTCGAGTAGCTCGATTTTGATCACGAATCAAGCTCGAGTTAAAAAAATAAAACTCGATCGAGTTTTAGCCGAATATCGAATTTCGAGTTAGGAGCCAAACTCGAGTTCAAACTTCTCACTATATCGACTCAATTCGGCTCGATTACACTCCTCGGTACAACTTTATTTTCGCACATTCAAAGATATTATTCTGCTACAAGTTACTTTTGGCCAAGGAAACAAAAGAAAGGAAAAGATATTGATGAACCTTTACCCTATAAGTTAAGGAGAGAACGTATATTTTTCAATGGAACTCCATGGTCTAGTCTGTTGTGCACAATGATGTATTCCAAGTGCCACATACATAAGCTAATTGAATGAGATACCAAGCCAGTACGCTAGTTGAGCCAGCATCCGGGTAACCCTTGGCAGTGTCGGATAACTGAGTGTCCCAAGTATGAACAGGGCAACTGCATCAGAAGCAGGTCTGTTCTTTGTAGTGAAGAAAAACTGAACAACACTTTTAAGTGACATGCTAACAACAGTGAAGAGAGACACCACAAGAGGCATGCAAGGATCTTCGGCTTCCCAGACAATCATTCCAACCAAAAGTGATAAAGTTGCACTAAAAACAGTTTGTGAAAGTGCAACCTCTCTTCGTTGTTCAAGAGCAATGTTGACATCTAAATTTGGAATGACACTGGGTGTAAATGGTTGCACAGATCCGCTTGGTGCAGGGCTAGCTTTTAAGAAATCCAACAGTCCAATATTACTCGTGCTCTTACCCTCCCATACTTCTGTGTTCATCATCTGGTCTTGGAAGGAGATGCTGCTTCCCTTATAACTGGAAATCCATGATGCAATACTATATGGAATGACATGATTGTCAATAGTATTTATACTTTTGTTCTTATTTGTCGCATCATGACCTTTAATGCTCCGTGCTGCATTACCTTGAATTTCTTTCAGCTGAAGGTTTTCATCCTTTAAACCCTGCAACTGATAGGGTGGAGAATATTTTCAGCGTATGCAGTATCCCTGCTGAAAGATACATTCAATGCGTGTAGAAAACATATGAACCTAAATAATTATGTAGAAAACATGGGTTAGGTTCTTCCCAACTGCATCTTAATAAATGCTATAGCAAATTGGAAACGAGTAGAAAAGCATATCAGCATATCCATGCCAAATTATTGGGTTTTAGTTTGATGGCATATTTTGTGGTTCTAAGATTATTTCTGTGTCCATTTCTAAATCCTTTATGGTGTAAATGACTGATGGTTCATATTTTAATATGATTTTTTAATAATTTCACTCAAATTTTTGGTAATTTGTGGGGAGGGAGAGGTCTTGTTCTAAAGCCTACTATATTTTAGAGTTTGCGTCATTCAGACACAGGATTTTGCTGTCTGATTATGGAGTTTCTTCTCTTTTGCTATGCCCACCAGACAGTAAAATAATATATATATATATATATAAGAAATTTGATATTCTTATAACTTCCAAATAGTTTAAGATATTTACCTCACCCTCTAATAGTTGAATCTTGGCAACAGCCTTGTCATGTTCCTCCTCAAGTTCTATTAACATTGACTCCATAATTCTGTGTTCTCTAACAGCTGCTTGGAGAAGGTCCTCAAGCTCCTTCCTGTCCCAAACAAGAGTCTCCAACTCAAACTGCATCTCATGCAGATGCTGTTCCAGCTGCAAACCATACCATGCTTCTTATCTCAATTATGAGGAAGACTACGGGCAAGAATTTAGGACAAGTTAAGGAACTAGGTTTATGATGACTAAAGTATAGTGACATATTGAAGTGTAGGAAAAATTACTTGTATCAGGAGCAGGTAATTAAAAATAGCCATCTCACAGTCTAAAGCAACATTAATTTGTATATCAACTTTTCAGTCTCTAGTATGGTTAAATAGGCTGAGACTTCATCACAATACTAACCAGTCTTTCCCTCTGCAAGGCAGTCAACACTCGTATAGGAAGAGATATAAGAGCAACCGTCCCAATTATTGCTTTCCAGAACATATTGACATCGAAGGAAACTGCTGCCTTTACCAACTCCGTCCAGGTTTGAATAACAATAAAGACGGTTTTCATACAAAACGTGAATGCCAATTTGCAAAGTGAAAATGGCATGGTTACCATGATGATTGGGTTGGTCATTAACTTGGGAAACAGCATCATCAAACCAGCCATTACAAACCAAGAGAGCTCCTTCCTTAATAATTACATGCCCACATACTGCATAGCCTTAATTAAAGGTTCAGCTCACAATACTCTGCATAAAAACGAACCAGTCAAGGGAGAAAAGGAAAATTTTTACACCTTCATTATGTATAAGATGCCACAAAATTATGCAGACCTTGTGAAAAACACAATGTAACAAAGAAACAATGTAATGCCATAATATTGTGCGTGGTCATCTTTGTGAAATCAAAGACATCAAGTCATAAGAAACCTTCTCAGAGACAGTTTTCTTCTTCTTATCTAATAATTATTATTATTTTCGTACATAATGTCATCCTTAAAACTTAGCATGTGATACGCCATTAATAGACCCCTGCATAAGGGACAAGCTACATCAAGAAGCAAAACACAGACAAACAGAAACTATCCAGAGACCAAAAACCTAAGCGCCATACAAGCTCCTCTGCACAATATGCATTATACATTGCAGCTATAATTGTCTGTTTTTCTTCTTTACAAACTTAACTGGATCATATGGAGATAATTTCATTCTCTAAATGAACAAAATCTTATTATATCCAAGCTCTTGCAGTCCTAAGGCATACACATATTAACTATACTAAATGTGTCAGTAAAGTTATATAGGAAACATATAGTAAAATTTCTGTTGTGGCATCAGACCCATTTTTTGCCTTGCTTCCATACCACAAACATTTTTATGCAAACTTACAATTCTCTGTTGAGATGCAGAATTGTTTGCCATGAAGACAACCAACAATGATTTATTTTTATCTTTTAAACTCCATTCTCTTTTTGCTAAAGTGAATCCTTGTTGATCCTGGATAGTGTAATATTAACTATGAAATTAAAATAGAAATAAACCAAAGATACATATTCCTATTCTTGTTTACCAAACAGCCTTAGAACTAAACTGACATATTAAACTTTCAAAGATTCTTCCAAGGTCTACAGATCAGGTGCGAATTATAAAGATTGCACAATGTGTAATGTTATCTGAAAACCAATAGATAAGAAGAGAGTACTGGAATTAATAATACAAGAGGTCGACAATCAGAACAAATCCATTTGAAATAGCAGAGTCCAAAAGTCAATACGAGCAAATATAAAGAACGATACTCTCAAACATGAGAATCTTGCATTAAGGAAACCATAGTATGGGTTTTCTCTCAGATTTTATTTTCTTCTTTTTTCTGGAATTATATTTCTATTCGTGATGCCTCAAAAACCAAAGGTGCAAAAATTGTATTTTGTAAAATGGTAATCCAAAACCTCAAACAAGAGAAGCGTGAGAAAGCACTGACAGAAAGAACAGAAGCAAAGCATCGGATAAAGCAGTTCAAGTTTGAAACGAGGAAGAAAGGAAATGTTTACACTTTTACATACATACATTCATACATAAACACATACATTTGTAGCTTATAGTGAGTTCAGAACGACACGGATGAAAGAAGTGCTTACAGAGAGCAGAGCAAAGTAGTAGATTTCATTAGAATTTACAACACAAAGTCCTTTTGAGTCTTTTCAGAGAAAGAGAGACAGAGACAGAGTTAGGAGAAAGGTGTAGCCAAGAGCGCGCCATGGCTGACATCTATGCAAGTTTTCATGTATTTTTTAATTTTTAATTTATTTTTATCTTCAATTTCCAGCTTAATTTTATTAATTTGGATTAATTAAATACGATTTTTTAAAATAATTTTAAAATCATATCTAACTTAGTTTTCCATCTAAATTATTGGTTCTGTCATCATTTCCATTAAAAAAAATTTTTTTTTTGAAAAAGTTAAAAACAAAAGTAAAAAAATGTTTGTGAGCTAAGGATTTTGTTTTATATTTTTTAATAATAATAAATATTTTAATTTTTATATCATAATTTTTACTTTATATGTATATAATTTATAAATTTATTTATAATATTTTAAAATAATTTTAATCTAAATGACTCCGCAATATAATAATCAAACTCTAGATATGAAGCTTTGAACAAATAATTAGTCCACCCTCTTATAATAATTATACTTTTACGATAAGTTAGACAAAATAATGTGTATCGACAAAATTTAAAAGAAAAAAAAAACAACACTAATAAAAAATAAAAAATGTCGCGTGAACACTATATTGATTTTTTTTTTCTTACAACATTGACCTTAAAGATTTGTATTTGTATTTGAATTGTGTTGATTTTTGTTCGCCGGCTATATTGGGATGGGCAAGGGATAAGGCTAGGAGGAAATCCAATCCAATAAACGGCGGTGGTTACATTCGTATCTTTTGCCAAAAATAAATAAAAAAAAATATAGTATCACTATCAATTAGGCGGAATGAAAAAAAAAAAAAAAAAAAGAGGGGCCAGGCCATTCCAGGAAAAAGAAAAACAAGAACAAAAAAGAAGGTTTCTTTTGTCACCCTCTTTTTTCGTTTTTGACGACCAAATGCAGAGACGTTTCATATTCATATATAAATTCGTATAAAAAGTTGCGTGTATCCATCCCTCCAATGATTAATTTCTTTTCAATTCTTCATTCCCAAGCATTTGAAGCATTATTACTATACGTTTACTTAATTTCTAAGAATATAATTAATTTATTAATTGCTACAACATCTTTAAATAATTAAAATACAAAAGCCACTAATTGCATGCATTATATATAATATTTAACAGAAATTGACTTGAACAAGTCTCCCTACCAATAAACTAAGAATATTATTACTGGCATTATAAGTTCATAATCAATGTATCTCAAAACAAAAGAAAAAATAATAATAATAATAATTTCACTAAATACGCTAAATTACTTTGTGTGAAATTGATTTAAGGAAAATGAAGCCTCAACATATGATGATGAAAGACGCAAGGCAACTGGGCAGGGTGGAGAGCTTGAGTTGCTGTTGAGTGCATACAAGGAGGAGCATTGCATACAAAACAAACAGAAAAAAGAGAAATTATTTGGCCTTGGAAGTACAGCGAGAAGGAATGTAGGTTCCATTCAAAGGATGGAAACGCAACTGACAAGCGAGACGACACAAGAAGCTAGTCGACCCAAGACGGCCTACTCTCCATCTCACCCTGGCGCTTCCTTTCAAATCGAATGTAATCAAATCCCTCTTCAATGCCATGTCCACATCCTCTGATTGTTCTGGATCTAAGGGTATGGGTGATGATTGAACTACATAATTAAAATTAACCGAACTGTTCTTACTTACTTCAAAGGGTGGTGCAACCAACCGCGCTACGTCTTCCCCATTGAAGCTAAGGGTGTAGCCAGAACGTGAGAAACTGGCATGCGCCTTTCCGTTCCCATTCTGAGCTCGAATTACTATCGTAACCTGAATTTCCAGAATACCCGCATAATCAAACTGCATCTGGTCTAAGTGAGCGTCTATGACGCTGACATAAGGCACCCTGGGGTGTATAACCAAGTATCCTACGAAGGTAACAATGCCGGCGATGATGACTGCTATGGTGAGGATGGTGCAGATGATGGCAGCACACCACAGCAAGGGATGCGTCCGTCGTTCCTGACCGGTTGTGAACTTTGACTTTGAGAGCATTGGATCGGAGGCGGGCCTATCGATGTCAACATTGGGAGGATTTTGGTTTTGGTTTTTGGAACACTTTTTATCAAGGAAGGAGGTGTGATGGAGATTGAAGGGGATGCTCTTTTGGTTTAGGGTAAGGTATAGAATTATCTCTAAATGGTAGGGAAGGTTTTGGTATCTTCCTTTCCTTTCCTACATTTTATTTTTTGTTTTTCAGAAATTCTTTTCCTACGTTTAAAGCATTTCCTCTTGTGTTTTCAATTAGTATAACCCACTCTATTAAGGAATCAAAGGCCACTTTATCCATAAAAAGCCAAAAATACCTACCTTGCTTGCTTGCATTAATGCCGTTTGCCTAACTCTTCTGCCTTCTTCCCGCACAAACGTCTGTCTATATAAAATGCACATGCTAATGCAATATTACCCCTCCTCCATTATCTAAACCATAAATATACCAAATAACTATATAAAATTATATTATATATTATATAATTAATTAGGCAAGCATCTTTACTTAATAATAATTTTGACAAGGGATCTTATGTCCATGTTATATGCTTCCAAGTCCAAACAAGAGTTTTAGCATTCTGCGTCTACTTTTTTATCGAATGATAATAAAGTTAAAAAAAAAAACATGAAATATAATCATTTTAGAGGCTGCGTGGTCTACAATTATATATACTAACTAAATTGTTGACCATAAAAGTTATTTTAAAATAAAAAATATTTTGACAAACATATACAAAAACTTTGTTATAAGTGCAACCAAATAATATATATTTTTCTCTAAGTGTTACTTGTAACTTTTAATTAAAAGACTTGTAAGAAACAAATACAAAACAATACATACTTAGTATCAACAAATTCATTCAATTCAAATTCTTATGCATAAACTAAAAATGAAAATTTTTCTAGTAATTTAAAACCAACTATTTATACTTTTATAAAGTATTAAAACATTAAAAACAAAAAAAAAAAAAAAGATCAAACTAGAATAAAAGTTTTAAATATATAAAAAACACAATCGTAATTATTACTTTTGTCTGAAGAGTTTAAATTAACACACTGAAAGAGTATACTTTCGCTTTCATCACATTTTTTAACCAGCTTCAAATTAATTATTATTAATATGCTATAATAATGCAATGCAAGCATCATCATCATTCATTACACAAGAACGGAAGAGTGAAACCTGGGAGCTACACACTTTGGTAAAACAAGGCCAAAGGAGAGGAATGCAACAATGTTAACGACGGACCATTTGAGAGTAGTTACTTTTATACTACCTAAACTTTAATCATCTTCACCTAGTTACCTCTCATTTCATCACGAGATGAGAGGGATTAACACCCATCACCTTAATTTTCAAATAAATACATGTGCTCCCAAATAGCAAATGAGACCCCATTGTCAATCACCATTTTAAACCACTTTCATAAAAAAGGAATAAATAAAAAGAACCAACTCATAAGCTAACTAGCTTCATCTGGTTTCACCATTAATTACTTCTACCTGCAAATAAGGTTCGATGCATTCAGCTCTCCCTTTCTTGTTGACATCACCTTTGGTTGCATATACAGAGAGGCATTCAAACCGTTGCTATGCCAACTCACAACCAGTGCCTAATGGAGTATTTATTTCTCCAAGTATTGCATCAACAAGAATCATGATGATAATAACAATGACAATAATATAACATTTGCTACTTGTTCAATCAAAAAGTTTCTCCATAGCTTGCAAATTCATGAATATATCATTTGGAACCATTGATCTTAGCATTATCAATCATCAACTCTCCCCACATTCAAATTGTCAAAGTAAATAACAACACATCATGCAATTTAATTATGTGTTTAAATTAGTCAACATGTGGAATAAAACATGAGTATCACCAAAAATAGAAGTCAATGAAAAAGTTAATGCTAATCATAGGATAATTTGACCACAGAGTACTTCTCTAAACACCTCTATACCAACTAGTGGAAAGAAGTTGGCAATAAAAGAAGGGAAAAGAAATTTTCAGAGGCAAAACATATAGGACATGGAAAATTCATAAAAAAATGATACCAATTGGAACGTTGGTTTCAAGTTTCAACATGAATTCGAGATTGATTGTTTGGATTAGAGATTTATCAAATAAGGTTTTCTTTTGCAAAGCTAGAAACATTGTTCTGACTCCCCGCATCCATTTTCCTCCAACAAACCATCAAACCACCAAGTCATTAATTCAGTAAAATCAACCAACACTTTGCAAGGAGATAAATTAATGAAAACAAAGAGAAAGAAAATGCAAAGAGAGATAGATTGAGAGGACATATCTATCAATGTTGGATGATGAAAAGATTCCATTGTTGAAGTCATCATTTAAAGAGAGGAAAGACAATGATATGCATGTAGGGTGTACTCAAAGTCACAATAAACTGGAGAAGATGATGTTGGCCGTGAAACAATGAGATCAACAATGAAAGAAGACTTTAAATGGCCCAAATCCAAGTAGGATGAAAGTTTCTATCATCTTCCTCAGTTTTGATTGTTATCAAATTGAAAGAAAAAAAACACTAGTGATAGTGAAACAACAAAATATTGAGAAAGAGAGAGAGAAAGGGGGGAAAGAGATCAATTCAGAAACGAGAGGTAAAATGCTTAAGGAGAGAAAACATTTTTTTTTTTAAAAAGACAAAGTTACATGAAATAACACCATGTGTAAGCTATCTAACATAGGCAAGGATCTACTCTTAGATTCCATTATGCTAAACTCTTTTAGCAACTTGACTATGTTTATGGATTAGGAGAGTTACGCAACCTTTTGGATCTATCCTTATAGATCCTTATCCCATTATGTGCGTTGCCTCTCTTATATCCTCTCTTATATCCAATATGGAAATCTTCTTTGTATAGCTAAATCTACTATAGATTGTAGCATAGGTACTTGGTTTCCAACAAGCTATATGCCATCCACATAAAGCTTTATTAGAACAATTATCTCAAGGCATTATTTCAAGCAAGTACTTTAGGGTTAGCAAATACTTTCTTAAAATCCTTGAGCATTTAAAAAATCTTTTATTTTAAGTCAAACAAAGTAATTTCTTTTTGAATATCCATCATACAATGCATTTTTAGCCTTTATGTGGTTTCAATCCACCAATGCAACTCTTGAAGTGAATATGCATTAAAAATGTGCATATATATTGCCACTCAAGACAGCATCGGATCCAAAATCAATTAGAACTTTTGAATTATGAATGAGTAAAATACACTAGGTTACTTGTCTAAGGCACTATCAAATAAACATCATTCTCTCAATCCTTATATGATTGAAAATTTGAACTTTCACTAGCTTCATCTCAATGAGTTCCCCAATTTTCTTTTCACAAGCTTGTTGTTGTACTATAAAAAGCAAACATATACTCCCCATTGCAATATTGCGTATAACGTTAAATCTCTAGATTCCTCAAATATTACATGAGAGTCCTTCCAAAATTATGATTGAGCTTGTAGATAACATTCATTGTGAGTGCTCTTTAGGGCAAATATGAAATCACAATATCCATAAATTTTCATCATTAAAATATAAAACAGCGCCTCTATTATGTTCAAATCATTTGGTTGGTGGGGGAACCACCCAAGGAGCATAGCAATCCCAAGAAATCACTCTATGCAACTCCATCATGACAAGTCTACCAAAATCAAGTGTGACTTAGCTAACTAGCACAAAAATTTCCCTTGTCATAGACAAAGTAAACAAGCTTGGGGTCGTAGTGTCTCTATTTCCAAGAGTCTACATACATCAACTAGATATCCCAATCTTAACCACAAAAGCAACTAAATGACCATTAGATCTCATTACCATGACCAAGGAACAAAGCCAATGGAAAAAACTAATGCTGCATAACAATAAAAGAAACAAAAAGGTAGGATGAACCATCCCTTCATTCCCAAAGTAGGGACAATCACCTCAATTTGATAGTTTAAAGGAGGAATGATTGTATCACTTGTTAGACATGCAGATTTTGGAAGAAAAAAGAAGTAACGTGTAATTTTTTTGTAACATTTCCAAAATAGTAATAATAACTAAAAATACACAAAAATTTGATAAACTTGATTGGGCAAATATTACGACAAAAAAAGAAGGGTTGACTTACTTATCTAGTTATCTTGGTGATTGCATTTCCATGCAATAAGATATCCCGATGCTCAAAATTCATTTGGGTCACACATCCAAACTTCAATCAAGACTACAAGTGATTTTGAAATCAAACAAAAGACAGGACAAAGGAAGAAAAAGAAAACAACCAAGAAGGCATTATACTTGGGAAAAGAGAGTGATTGCCACATCACAATGTAGACAACGACATATCATAAAAAAATAGCACAAGCTGCTTTTACTAGAAAAAAAAATTATTTCATATTAGACTAGCACAGCTCTACATGTTATCAAAACGAGAGCAAAGATGCAATGGAGAAGCTTCTATATAGAAATATGTGACAAGAAGTTTAAACCGTTACATCTGCATAGCTTTCCATCTCCTTGAAAGACTATCATACTTATCTCTAAGACTTCTGCCCTCTTTGTAGAAAGCATTCTTTAATTTCTCCATTGTTGAATAAAATATATTGATCCTTCTATCAAGAATTGTTTCGGCAAACGTTTTCACCTCTACCAACCTACCTATGTTACAAAGCCCAATGAGCAATTCATTTGCACTTTCCTCAAGAGGTGAGACACAATTCTCAGTCATGTAATTCCATATATCAATTGCCATTTCAGGGTCATCATTCTCCAACAACATCTTAATAGCCACAACATAATTAGCACTTGTCGGAGGCCACTCATTCTTGATCATCTCGACAAAGAACCGTCCCACATCGCGAACCCTCTTATTCCTTACCAAGCATTGAAAAATCATGTTGTAAGTCAAAGAATCGGGAAAAGCTCCATGGAGCACCATCTCATCAAGGAACCGAAAGGCATTATGCACATCATTGTTATTGCATAACAAACCAACCACTGCATTGTACATAATCAAATTGGGCACCAGCCCACCACCCAGCATTGTATCCCACAAGGGAACAATGTGGGTTGAGTCATTCCGCTTAACGAGAATATCAAGAGTATTAGAGAAAAATTTCAAAGCCGGTGAGCAGTTATGCCCCTCCATAACTTGCAAGAACTTGACAGCCTCATCAACATGTGACCCACGAACAAGCGTGGTCAAAAATGCATCGTAAGCAGGAATATTATTTGGACTCCACCCAAGTCTGACCACCATCTCGCCAAAAGTGTTCTTGGCCTTAGCCACATTGCCTTCTGTCTCCCACCCTTCAAGCAAAATGGCGTAAGTATCCCCATCAGGTGGGATCTTCATCTTGATTCTATCAAAAAATTCTATCGCAACTGACATCTGATTGTCCTCGCGGCAAATTGCACTGAGAAGCGAATTGACCGCGACAACATCTTGTTGCAAACCGTATTTACCCATGACATCAAAACTCATGGTAGCCTCACTAAACCTATGCGCAGTACAATAGCTGCCAAAAACAGAAACAAATGTTGCTAATGAAAGAAGACCCTCTTGCTTCATGGAGCGCACGGCGTCCCACATGGGTTCAAAGCTTTGATTCTTTCCAAGCAAATCAACGATGAGATTCCAGGCATAAGCAGAGGGCTTGACAAAGCGGCCGGCCCAGCGGAAGAACTTGACGGCAGAGAAGGGGTGGTTATAAGAAAAGCTAAGGACTTGTTGGATGACCTCGGAAGTGGGGGTAATACCGGTGCAGGAGAGCGCAGATTCAATATCGTGAGGAGAGACTCGGCTGAGGAGGTCGCAGAGGATTCGGGCTGTTGGGGAAATATCGGGTGCATCAAGGTGCGTGGGGAAGCGATGGGGTTGGAGATTGTTGGGGATTGAGTGTGGTTGGTTTTGGAGTTTTGTTGGGAGTGTAGTGCTATGATTTTCAGCTATAGCTTCCTTTTTCATTTTGACTAAACAAAACCAGGAGAGTTCAACTACATAAAAAAAACAACCCTAAAAAATTCGGATTCGAAGAAAAAAAAAATCAATCAGGCAACGGAGTGAGAGTTGCAGAGAAAGAACCTGAGAGCTGACGATCTTGCTTCTGCCCAAAAATCGAAAAAGCTTTGAAGCCTTTGGGTCTTTCCAGTGGAAGCGAAGTGGCTGAGATTGGGGAAGGCCGGGGACGGAAGAAAATCTATTCACCTCGTTTTACACTGCATAGCGAATTGTCATCTTCGGGCCAAGCTGCAGTGCCATTGCAATTTTCTTTCACAAAAAAGAACAGTTTGTTCTGCTGATCGCGGAAATCAAACTCAACTCAATTAATACCATTACCTTTGCAATTTTGTGAAAGTCATATGATTATTGTATAAATTTTGAAATCTTAATTAGTTGTGCATTGAAAGAGATTTTAGATGGGAACTTTGAATTGGTATAAAGATAATGATTTGGGTTTTTTTTGGGGGGGTGGCCAATAGACTGGTATTAAAATGAACGCACCAAATCATATTATCTGTCAGTCACTAGGATATTAGATTATATTGATGATTTGATGTGCTTGGTGGTAATTGAGTATTAATTATGAATTTTAAAAAAATTATCCGTATAATATCATTCTTATATGAACCAAAATAGATAAAAATATAAATTAAATATAAACTATAAATTAAAAATGATTGTATTTGGTATATTATGATAAGATATTATATAATCACAACACCAACTATATAATATTAATAATACTGAGTATATGTGAAGTATATAATGAATTAAAGTTATCTTTGATATATAGGATTCTTAATATGATAGATAATAATTATTTTATATCATATTTGATTTATATTTAAATAAAATGTAGAAATTGTAAGGAAGATTAATATTTTTTTAGTATAAAATTATTTAATTTTTTCAAAATCAACAGAATTATTTTTAATTTATAAAATTAAATTTACATGTTCAATTATACTCTTAAAATTTAAATTAATAATTTAAATTGTATAAATTTTAAGAAAGAATAATTTAAAAAAATAAATAAATTATATTATCATAATTCTTATATATATCAAATATAAAATAAAATGATATTATTTAATTTAATCTTATTTATAATATAATCTTATCATATTATATGTATCAAATATGACCTAATTAGACTATAAAATATGCATGCCATGTGCAAGTATAGGCGGCATTACATTTATAATTACATTATAACTAAAACTAATAATGTGGGTGAAAATTAAAAAAGAAAAAGAAATTGTTTGATAATGTTAGATTGGGTAGCTTTTTAACATCAAAAGCTAAACATTTGACTTTTCCCTCCTAACTTAGTATTTAAGAAATTAGTTGAAAGTTATATAAGCGTGAGTTCTATTCCGTCATTCTTCTCTCCTATCGGAAAGGCATTAGTTTTCTTTTGAAAAAAAAAAAAAAAGCTAAACACTTTAATTACATTTTATTATTGTATTTTTAATTTAACTTTTAAGTAAATTTATCAACTGCAGTAATCTGATTAAATGGTGATGCCAATTCAATAGCAACTTTAATATTAGTATAAAAGATAATTTTTTAAGCCCTTTTTAAAAATATTTTTAAAAAATTATTTGAATCATAATTTTTAACAAAAAAAAATCATGTATTAATTTATTAAGTCAAATATTCGAATATTCCCGTAATGGTTTAAGCATATTTTTACTTTTTTTTTTTTTTTTGTTTTACGTTCATTTCAAATTTTATTATATTACTACCAATACTAACCTAATTGTTATAAGAATAAATTCTATCATCATGTCCTCAAATATTGTCCAATTTATTTTCAACTAGTTATTTTGTATAAGCAGTTATGAACTCTATATATTAATTAAACGGATGAAATGGACTATTGGCAATCCAATAGACTATTGGTAAAAAAATCACAATAGAATGATAAGATATTGCTTATATATATATATTTTTTACCAAGGAAAATACAAATACTAGACTAAGTGTGTGTTGAAGTAACACCACTATTTAGTTTCATTTTTTCATTTTTTATTTTTTATTTTTCAACCGTCACTTGATGACTCATAAGTCACGGATGAAATAAGTGTACAAGGATGATTATACGTGGCTCCCGTAGTCCCATTTATGTTTGAAATTGGATGCAAAGTGCCAAGGAAAATCTCCAATACAACGCTTGGTCGAGTGCTCCTTAGTCCATCCATGAAACCACCCTCGATTCCACTCCAATTCTGTTGGCTCATTCTTGGCTCTTGACTCTTGATGCCATTGCCACGACCCTTGGTTTCTTTTCTACCCGCCAAGCCCAACCATGAAACCACCTTCTCCTTTCAATTTGGCCCCCAAACCCCTCAGAACCACGATTCCACTGACGCAATTCTACAACAATTCTTGCAAATTGGGACCAAGTTTCAAAAGGGTATCTAAACTTGAGCCTCATGTCGCTAAATTCCCAGCCAGCAAAAGCTCTGAGAGTCAAATCCCATTAGTAGCCATTGCCGCAACCAACTCCCAATTGGACAGCGATGTTTTTCAAGGCTCATCTAACAAGTTGGAAGCCATAGAGGAGGACATAGAGAAGGTCAGATATTCTATATAGGATTCGTTACAGAAGAGATTGTTTCAGATAATGGACACTTACCTCTTTTGTTGGATATATTTTGCAGGTCATTTATCGATGTCGGTTTTTGACTATTCTGGCTGTTTTTGGGTCTTTAACAGGATCATTTCTTTGTTTCGTCAAGGTTTATTTTTTGAACTCCTTTTAAGCTTGTCATTCATGTTTTTGGAACAGACTAATATATCAGACTCAAACTCAAATTTATATGCTTTTTTTTTTTTTTTGTATTGAGTTACTCTTCTGATGTTTACTTTATTATCTTGCACAATTATTCGGCTTCATGATTTCCTTTCATGAATACAATATTGTTTTCTTTGTTCTATGTTTTCTAAGCTGACGTTGAGGTTCAAGAACAGCAAAGGAATATATGCAGAGCTGTTTTCTCTTTTTTTTTTTTTTTTGTCCTTTATTTTGATATTCTAAAAATTGAAATAATTTCAAGGAAGCTAATAGTATAAGGAGTTGATAGATCCTGGATAAAACGTAATTTATCATGTTTTATTCTATGTACTACGTGTTAGATGAGTTGACTCTTATAATATTGCATTAATCCAATTATCTTAAATGCATTTATTTACACTGGGGTTCTCTATGATATGCAGGGTTGCACTTATATTATGTCATCTTTCATGGAATATTTTGTGAATCGTGGCAAAGTGATTTTTTTGCTGGTTGAGGCCATAGGTGAAGGTTTGCCTGTTATGGTCAAAGTATTTTTGCTATTATGCTTTTTGCTCTGATTGATGATAGAATACCAATGAAAGAAACATCGGATCTTGCCTTTATTTCTTACCCACAATTTATTTGATGCTGCTTCAATTATTGTTGCTAAAATCACCAGATACTAGGCTGTAAATTCAAATTCAAGGAATGAAAAATTCAATACTTATTACTAGGAATCATAGATAAAACTGATCCTACAGTTTGTCTAATGCTTAAATTTTCTGGAAGACAAGCAATTTCATTAAATTGTTTGGGCTATAAGCAAGTTCTCTTGTCAAAGTTCATTTGGGTTTTACATGAGAACAGTTGCATTAGCATCAATGTCCATCAAATTGTTTCTCTTTTTTTCTTTTTCTTTTTTTTCCATTGGAAACTTTTTAAAACTAGTGATCCAATAAAAAAATGATCATGGTATGGATCTGGTGTAAAGTCCACAGTAGCTGATATCAAAGAATTTGTTTAATCATTTACTGCTGTTAGTTTATGGAATTCCATTTGGATTTTCTATTTCTTTCTAGAAACTTTTATCGATTTGGAGTTTAGATTTGTATGCTTATACTTCTTTTGTGTGTGTGGCAACTTATGGTTTTGCAAGATTAATAGACTTAGCATTATGTTATTAATTCCCGAATTTATATGCTACCCAAGTATGTTCCCAAGAAAGTTTGTAACCAACAGATCGATATTCATATAATACTTAGTTATACAAATGATAGAATCTTTTAGGCAATAATATTCTTATAGGAAGAGCCTGCATCTTAAAATAAATATTTACAATACTTTTACCATTCGTTGATTTCTATCTACTTCCTCACTATCTAACATTATCTCACAATCTCTGTTTATTTACTGTATAGATATAATGAGAATATGCAGATTGACAAAAGTGCTACTTATTTAGACAGAGACATATGAGTTGTCAGTTAGTTTGCATTTAAAACTTTCCTTTTGTGTTGATCCTGTGTCATGGAGGTGGGACATCACAACAAGTATACCCCAGTGAAAAAACTGTTGTTTGTGCATAAATTTGAGACAAACTCTATTCTTTAATTCTGATTGGTGGTAATTTTATTTTCTTCGGTTGGAATGCTTGATTAGAGTGTTTTATATTTTCTTCTTCACAAGGTGGGAGTAGCTTTAAAATTTTGTGTCCATCTGCTTGGTTAGTAGCCAAATTGAGCAATATGACTATGCTTTAAGGCTACTAAAGCAGTAAAGTCTAGATGCTCAGCCTGTGGCAGAAACAAAGTTTTCCACCCTAAAGTAACTGCCTCTTGAGCTTTGGAGGCTGCATAGATGTCTTTACTCTTTTATTTTGAAATGACATCCGTGTCCTTTGGTGCCTCATGCTGTTGCATGCTACACTTTGTTTGTGCCATTAATCATCTCTTGAGGCAGATTATGGAGATCCTGATGTACGTTCTAGCAGTGAGGCTGGTTGTCGTCTTTTCCATCTTAGTCTCACATTCTTTTGACTGGCTATTTAGCTAGCACTCTTCTAGCTTTCCTACTTTTAAAGATAACATGACTTTTGGTTAGTTTTCAAGGTGCATTTACTTGACGCTTCGGACCAGATAAAAACCTTATACAATTCTAAATCATTTTGAACTAAATTATTATAGATATAATTGCTGCCCTGCATCTCATGTAGCTAGGTATTAGATCTATGACAGTTTCTGAAAGTTTTATCTATTTGTTTTAAAGGCGCTGAGTGTATTAGAATTGTTCATGTAGTTGCATGCCAGTGCTCTGAAGTTGGTCATGCATCATGCATCTTGAGATAGTCAAATTCTTTTGTTTATGTTGTAGTGTCAAAAGATAGTTATGTCGTACAAATGTGCTTTATTGTTGTTCAAACCAAATTGATGTTTATATTTAAATCCTATTGAGCTGAGGCCATTGATTGCCACTGTATTGCTCTTCCAGATGTCTATCTACTGGGAACAGTAATGCTGGTTTTTGGAATGGGTCTTTATGAGCTCTTTGTCTGCAATCTTGATATAGCAAAATCACAAACAAAGGAAAAGATTTCATCCACATCAAATCTCTTTGGCTTGTTTGCTTTAAAGGTTAGTCAAAATTTCTCCCTGAGTTGGTTTAATTTTTCTTTGTTTCTAGTTGTGGTCATGAGGATCTTATGTTACATGATTGTGAGATAACTTATTTGTTGGTGAAAGAAAGAAAAACCTTTTGACTGATAGTTGCCAACTTCCGGAAATTTGAAGTTATTACGTGCATGTATTATCTTCTATATAACTTATTTTTGTGCTCTGACTCTAGTGTTAAGAAGAGTACATCAAATTAAAATATGCAAATAATTTAGAAATTGTCCTTTAATTCTCACACACCTTTTTCTTTTAACATGCAGGAACGACCGAGATGGTTAGAAATAAAATCTGTGAGTGAACTGAAAACCAAACTCGGGCATGTAATAGTGATGCTTCTTCTAATAGGATTTTTTGAGAAGTGCAAGAAGGCTGTTATAAACACTCCTGTGGATTTGCTTTGCTTCTCAGCATCTGTCCTTCTATCATCAGGTTGCCTGTTTTTGCTATCTAAGCTCAATGGCTCTACATGAATGTTCTGTAAAGACATTAGTTAGGCAAAGCTAACTTTGAAAAAAAAAAATGTAAATATATATGTTAGAAACAACGTGTTGTTCCTGATATGTATTATTTCTAAACTATCTAACGCACTTAAAAATTGTCATTATTCGTAATCTTATGTTTGAAGCCAAGGGGGGTTTAGCATTTTAGAACAGCGAAAAGAAAACAGTTTTGCCTAAATTACACAACCGCATGGTGATGCCTTTTATCTACATTTACAATCAACATGACAGTTGGTATTATTGGCTTTGATTTACTCATCATCCTATATACTTATAGTATATATGTCGTTAAACTCAAGCGGCACTGACAGCGAGAAATAAACAAGAATATATGCTCAATACACTCTTGGAAGGAAAATTCCAGGAATTTTGGGCCTCTTTATGTACCCAAAATTAAATTAAAGATAGCACTAATTAATGAAAGCTATGAAAATGGCATAACAACAGCAAGATCAAGATTCCGCACCTGGTCCTATCTATAGTAACTTTTTCTTTTAGGAGCAACTGGTCGTAAATAGTAATGAGAGCATAAGGAGAAGGAGTTGTTAATATATAGTAATAGCAGTACTTAATGGCAAGTCTTGTACCTTTTTTCTTTCTCTTACGATGCAAATGAAGCTTAATTAAGAAGTTACAGTGTCACATGACATGTTATTTAGGTATATATAAAATTATGATAAAATATGATAAGATAATATTATGCATAAGATTAAATTAAATAATGTATCATATCTTATATTTGATATATGTAATTATTAAAATAAAATAATTGATCTATTGATCAAAATTTTTTTTTTTTTAAATTTATACAATTTAAATTATTGATATAATTTTTAAATTATTTAAATTTAATCTATGGATTAAAAGTAATCTTTTTTATTTTAAAAAAATTGAATCATCCAAAATTAAAAAAATAATAATTTTTTTATAATTATATCTTTTTTAAATATATATAAATAAAACTTATAATATAAAATAATTATCATATTATTCTACCCATCATCTATTCCCAACATAACCTTAGTGTACGAAAGTAGGTTTGCGGCATATGGTTGGTCAGCCATAGAAGTGGATAGGCAATCAGCCATAGACTAGCTATATTAATCATCACCCTCCGCACTACAGATGGTTTTTGAAGTTAGGATTTCCTTAAACAAAAAAGAAAGGGATTGGGGTACGAGGGTTCGAAGTAGCTAGCAGCAGTTTTTAATATATATTCTGCTGTGAGAAAGGAGGCTGAAAAGCCATATTATATTGGAGATAATTAGAGAATAATGGAAGAGTAGAGCCCTTAGGACACAAGGAATCTCTGCACTTGGGATAGTGTGTGTGAGATCATAGTTTGAAAAGAGTATTTGAATCATTGAATGATGAATTTTTTTTTATTTCAAAATCTATATATATATATATATATAATATATATATATATAAACCCATGCCATGTAATTAGAGTTAGAGGCCGACAGCATCACAGTTGAATGGCATCAACAACGGTTCATTCAATTGTTGAGAGCACATGGCATATGTTTACAAAAAATGTCGAAGCACTTTTGTTTTAACAAAATGTTGCAACAATGTTTAAGATCTTTTTGCTAAAGTAGTAGTACACTATTGAGTTTTTTTCAATTAATTTAAGGAATCTAATATGATATATACGTTAATTTTCCTACGAGAGCCCTGGCTGAAACCTTTCAAAATTTTTATGATCAGGAAATAGAAGTGTGTGTTATTCCCTTGGTTTGAGTTAATTCATGGTCTGTATCTCTCTCTCTCTCTCTGCAGGTGGCTAGTTTGACATCGGTTTGTGTTTATTGCAATACAAATTAAAAGCACAGATGCATTAATGCAATATTCCAGCTGGTTAATACTTAATAGTTAAATACCAGACGTTGGAATTTGCATTTTAATTTGCAAAGGAGGTTGGTTAGGGTAGTTTAACGGGTAAAAGGAAAATGAGGCACACCAACTCACATAGAGAAATGCATCAGGAAATGATGGGCTAATGCTTAAAATTAAACCTGGGTTTTCATCTTCAAGCAAATTAAGTGACAATATATATTGAGGAATGAGCAATTTGCATTAAATACAAACCTAAAAAAAGACACACAAACAAAATGTATATTAAGGAGGAGAAAGAACAAGGCCATCAATATTTTATCTAACTAATAAGCTTAGTGGAAGAAGCATTTGCTTTTAAGACCTTACTTAATTACTTAGATATACGTTGTTTCAGATTTCAGTCCCTCTCAACATATATATACTATTAAATAAACAGAAAGTGTTAATGGTGTTGTCTAATCAAGATCCATGCCGTCCTTAAAAATTCTATAAGCTAATCAATGGGCGGCTGAGAGAAAGGTAACTGAATTGGAATGAGAAAAGAAATGCTAAGCTTGCCATTTATGGGAATGATTCCCATCCTTTCTTCAGTATTTCATCAATTATCGAAAAGACGCAGGCAGGTGCATCAAACTCTTATTTATGTCCATCTTGAAGACTAAAAAAACTGCTAGTGGGACCGTACAATCGTCTTAAATAGCAGTCTTAGAGATAGTGAACCGCAAACTGGTAACTAAGCTTAGAAGCTCTGATCTCATCTTGGTTCTTCCTATATTTCTTCATAGCCCTCTTTCTGATCAATCCTTATTGATGGCACACACAGCTAACATTTTTAGGCTTTCCTTGTTTATGTTTCTACTTTTACAGCAGCATTTTGACCTGATATCAGCATCACGGTCACTAGCATTTCGTGCTTCGCCTACCCCTAAAGATTATTTGAGCAAGCCAGGTCCTCCTTCCGTTAATCTTGATAATAGGTTTACTATAAATCGTTTTAAGAAGATAGAGGGCGAAGCTTTTCGGCCAACAAGTCCTGGTCATAGCCCTGGTGTTGGCCACTACAGCCCGCCATCTGCTCCTTGAGAATCGAATGATCTCAATCTCAAACGAGAGTGTGACAGAGTGATATATAAAATGTTGAATAAAACCCCCCACCACAAGTGCATTATGCAGTCTTGTAGCTAGTATGAGTTAGGATTTTCCCTTTAGCACCTTTATCGTTTGGCAATTGGCTATATTTTATAAGTTAGGATTCTGATGCTAGCTAGTTGTATTTTATGTCATCTTGGATTTTTTTTTTTTCTCTTTTTGAGATAATTATGTCGGCGTCGTGACTTGGATGTGTTGAAATAAAACGTCTGTACGTGTTTTGAGATAATTAAAGTCTTTCCATTTCTGGAGTAACTTCTTTGTTTGGATATACATGTCTGACAACTTCAGTTTCTCTCTCTTTCTTTCTCTGAAAGTAAAAAGAAATCACATCACATTACATTACAGATTTTGCCTTTTGCTTATGATTCCCAGCAAAAAGGCTAGCTAGTGCACCATTGCACTGTCCTCTGCTTTTACAGTAGGTTTACTAGGAGTATAAAATTATATATGCAGATACGCTTCTTAAATCTGATGTCGATAATAAAAAATATCTTTCCATGGATGCCCCACCCTGCAGATAGCAGAGCCACATGATATTTGATGTCCTTTTGTAATTTGCATGTTTAAATTAATTAATTTAACCCTAGAGGGAATTGTGTGCAATCCCAACCCATAGTAATGGGAGGCTTATAATTATGATTGACATTTGGCAGATGGCTTCCTAATTAGTGATTAGACGGGCAGGGCTACATATTTTATTATTTGTATAAGTTAATTGTTTTGGTGACTGAATAAGTCTCTAATTTTTCTCATTAATTAAAGATATGGTCAATGAGAAATGACAATTAGAATCTACAATAACAATATTTCTACATTGAGAGTCCTGCCTCCTACCCAAGTTTGTTGCACGCATTAATTAATTTCAACTAGAAACCCCCCCTCCCCACACACGTATTAAATTAATTACTACATAATGCATTTATAAATATAAATCACAATGAGAGTAATTTTTTTTAATGATATAGCAAAAATTGAAAATATTAAATATTATTGTTAATCATATAAATCAATCAAACTAAACTTCATTTTCAATCGCACAAAATCACCTCACAAGTCCCTAGTTGGTGTCCGGTGCTTTGGATCACTCTCACTACGAGCTCCCGAGTCTTGAGGCTGCACGTATGTACATGTCTCCAGCATTGACGGACTTTAATTTCTCCAAGGTCATCCGAACGTCTAAAGTCAAATTTGATATGGTTTTTAGTTATAAAGGTTAGATTCGTTTCAAATAAGTTTAAATCTTTTTCAATTGAATTATTTCACTTATAAAAGAATGTAAATAACACCTCTTAAGTTTTAAAAGATACAAATTTAATTGGTTGAACAAATCAATATAATTAAAGAGTTACAATTCTTGATTAAGTTTTTGTATATATATGAAAGTAAGAATCATTCCAACAAATGATGAAAAGAATATATTCACTATTTTTTTTTAATTTTTTATGAAATAGATCAAGTTTCTTATATATATAAAAGATGATTTTGTTGCTTACTAAAAAGTATTTAATGGTTTAATTTTATTAATGCAAAGTTAAGTAAAATAAAAATTTTATTATTCTATGCTTGTTCGATTTATCTCGATGTACGTTATAAATAATGTGAAAGAAATATATTTTACAAAAAATGATATTTGTAAATCATTTCCCTCGTATTATAGTTTTTTAATTTACACTTAATAAACTCACAAATACAATAACAATGAGCATATATTTTCTTATCAGTTAAAAATTTGTTCAAATTTATATATTTATAAATTATAAATTCTACAAACAATTAATAAGAGAGAAAATGAATTTGACTTTGGACGGAAAAAAAACAAAAAAAAAGGTAAGGAATGACGACATTGAAGACTTATGGCAAAGATTATTTACTTCTTAGGTACGAGAGGCTATCTCATCCATCGCTTCTTCTATCTGCTTGCCTTTATATGGATCAAATAGCATAATTCAACCTAAAATAAATACAGGATTGGTTTGAAATTGGTCGAAAGCTGGCAACGATTAGTAGGCCCGTACGTACTGAGATATATATTTTTACGTCAACTACTTTTAAAACTGGCAAACAAAATTAATTATTACTGTCAGGCTTTATTTTTTCTATTGGATGCCTTAATAATGAATACACATTATTGATCAATTACAAATTAATACTTCATTAATAAATAAAATTAGAAGTTTAAAAACTCTTGAAAATAAATACCAAAAAGGAAGTATTTAATTAGACAAAAGAAATTATAAGGATTTTTTATATTAAACTTTCTTTCTCTTCAATCTTCCAACTCCAAAGAAAATCGAAGGAAAGATAAAATATATATTAATAGAAATGAGATTTTTATGTTGAATATTGTTGGGTTTGGAAGAAACTCTCAAAGAGTATGAAAAATATATATATAAAAATAAATAAATAAAAGTAACATTATTGGCTGCGTTTTCATTTTGGACTAAAAACTTTGAGTTTTCGTGCCCCAAAATTTGTATATATCACACCTAGGCCCATGTGCCGCAAGTGTTGTTTTTTACGTACGCGGAGGATCATAATTATATAATTTGTCTTCTAAATCGGGATAAGTTAATAAAGAGGATCATACAACACCTTTAGTTGTGTTTGTTATTTAATGCAGCTAATTAAATTATATTATACATATGGATCTTAGTAGAATTAAGAAAAGGACTGAAATTTCAAAAAATGAAAATAAACGCTTAGCTGGCTGATATAATATTATTGCCACGTGCTAAACATAGTTACTTCATTTTTCATCCTAAAAGTCTAATCAAAACTGGACCACTTTGATTGTTTAATTGTTCAGAAAATTGCTTAACATAGAAAAAGAAAAGCGTAATAATTAAATTAAAAGGTGGCAGTTGCGTTGAGTTAATTAAGAGTAAAGAGGTGGCGTTTATTGTTACATGTTTATTTATTTTGATAGCGCAATTTGATTGATGCACTTGTGTCCTATTGCAATTTGATTACTCATCTTCTCCACGTGTTCTCGCCCTTCCACTCTTCCTCTGTATTCCCTCATCGTCAGCTTTTTTCTTTTTTTTAAACCTCAAGTGGCTACCTAATCTCTCAACTCTCAAGTAGTGATCTTATTTTATTACTATATATTAAGGCATATATGGCTTATATATAGGTAGCTGAACGTCAAGCTCTTTTCTTCACATAATAATACCATATATTTATAACCCATCTTTTATATATCTAATCTTAATTAGCTTAAGGTATATAATCCCACATATGGATCAACAAAATGGTGTTGGCAGTGGGAGAGATCAGGAGCAGGCGCTGATTGAGTTGAGTGGCGCTGCCAATAATGACAATCATATTATAGACACTGAGGAACTCCTGGGGGCGCCACCGTACTACTGCTACGTCAACTCCCTCTCCACCCGCGAAATGGAGTCTCTCACTGCCATCTGCGATACCTTACTCCCATCCCTGCCTGTCTCAAATCATGTTCATCATCATCATCATCATCATCATGATGCAGTTGCAACTTTTTATCAGTCTTCAGCTTCCATGTCTGATACTCCACAGCGTGTACGTATTTTCATCACAAACCCTACATATAGCTTGTCTGTTTGGTACGTGCATATTTCATCTTTGCTTATAGTTTCTCTATTGCCCTATATTTGAGTTTGCCTTGTGTTTTCCATCACTATCATTGTGCACTCCTTTCAAACTTTTTAATATATTGATTAAAATTTCGAGTCAAAACTAACAATATATATTATATTATCAACTTTTGCAAATTGATCAAGGAGGCTAATTTAGTTTATATAATATCTAACCGTGCATGATGATGTATGGTTATATATTAATGGGTTTGATTTTGTGGAAATATCTAAAAAAAAAAAAAAAAACAGATAGGAGGATTGGTGAGCGAGAGAGTGGAACATCCCAAGAAATGGTTGATAAGATTAGCACTGTGGCTGTTGTCAACAGGCCTAGGAACCTTCGTACTGTGCGGAAGGAGAAGCCTTTCAACCAAATTTCCCTTCTTTCATGCTTTCTCTCACTTGTCTCCACAGAAAAGACAAGACATTTTGATTTCCTGGTCTCTTAGTTTTTTCTTTCACCTTAGAATGCTCTTCAAGGCTGTGAAGCTTCTCACACTTCTAGTCTTCTTCTCCCAGGTAACAAATACTTAATTAATACTCTTCTCATTTAAAATTTAATTTCTCCTTAATTTCTCTCGCTAATTAATTGAAGAACTACTTTCTTTTGTTTCAAAAAAATGTACGTGATCTGACATCGTTTTTCGTGAGGGAAGCAAAAAGAATAGCTAGGCTTCTAGGGCTTAACATGCTTACATATATGGAAATTCAAAAAGAAATTAGTCAAATATATAAACCCGTGTTGCGACTTAAGGTAAGAATTAATTAATTAATTAAGATATTAATCATTTAGTTTATAAAATTTACTTACACAGATTCGTAGACATAGACACGCACTTTCTAATTTTTTATATACTCTTGAATCCCTTAATTAAAGAGGTAATTCATTAAAGTTGTGGTCGATTTTAATACATTTATATACACATATTTAGATATACATTTGAATTATCAATAATTATGTGATTTGAATTTTTAATTTTAATTATCATATTTACACTTTAAAAAAAAAAAAGGTTAAAATATTGCACATCAACTTTACATAAACGATAAATGCATCTACTGGCTATCGGCAGCACGGTTACTGGTTTACATTAATGGATTGTACTTTGATCACCAAAACTAGAAATTCAAATGTGTCATTTTATATACTTAATTTGGCTTGCAAAGAATTGTGGATAAAATATATATGAAATTTTATTAGTGGAGTTTGTGTAATTTTTTATTATAAATAAATAAATAAATAATTTAATAAAAAATTCAAATCGATAAATTAATAAAGAATATGTAACAAAAATTAAAAAATATTATTCAAAATTTAAAATTAATTAATATTTTATGTCAATATATTTTTATTAAAAATATTTATTTAATAAATATATTAAAAAAAATTTCAAAATATGCATGTTTTTATCTATACGATGAAATCTTCAATCTATCTATTTTAAAATTTATTTTGATTTTTATCTATTCATTTCTAATAAAAAATTTTATAAACTTCACTTATAGCACTGGATGTAAATCTAGTCCTTGTTCCTACTACTCCTACAATAATATTCGCTACTGTTACATAGAAAATGACATAAAACGAGAAACCAATACAACATTCATTAGAAGAGGCAACCGCTACTCATATTTTAGAGAAAAAAAAAGTAGTAGGATTTCTCAATTATATAAATAGTAAGTAATAAAAATAAACATAAATTCATAATTAGAAAATTGTTATTATATAGTAGTATATAATCGTCCGTCTCTCTGATGGAGTAATTAAAGATTGAAAACGCTCATCCTAATATTTGAGCAATAAACAGCATTCAGGAAGAAAGACCACACTTCATCGGATAAGGAAAGGATATTTTCTTTTTTATGAGACTTAATGACTGATAATTAAGTATAAACTGCATATCTTGATGATTTGGCCACCAAAGTCAAATAATCTCATTTATTGAATAATGAATAGTAATTTTTTTTAATATTGATAAGAAATTTGCTTAATTAATAATTTAAATAAATAACAACAAACCGACCCATCTGTTGATTTTACTGCATTCAGGTAGATGACAAGAATGAAAACTTGACATGGAAAGCAATAGGCTACTGCGGAGCTGACCCTGAGTTCAAGCCACATGCCTGCAGTCCTTTCAAAACATCAAAATTACAAAACTTTATCTCTAAGGAACAAGAGTACGAAGAAGACGGTGAAGGTGCGAAAGAAGAGCGTTTTGGTCCCCTCTATAGACATCTTATTAACCTAAAACACCCACGAGACATTGTCGCGGATAACCTAGGACGATTTGGATTCCCGGTCTCTGTTCCTCCTAAGAAGATCAAGACTGCAGCCAACTCATCCCGTCCTTTAATCATCAAATCTGATGCAGTAGTAGTTGGTTCCGGCTCTGGAGGCGGTGTTGTTGCCGGTGTTCTTGCAAAGGCTGGTTACAAAGTGATTGTTTTAGAGAAAGGGAACTACTGCACCCGAAGCAATCTTTCACTTCTTGAAGGGCCAAGTATGGATCAAATGTACCTGGGTGGTGGTTTGTTGGCAACTAATGACATGGGAGTTGTGATACTTGCAGGCTCTACTGTTGGTGGAGGCTCTACAATCAATTGGTCAGCTTCAATTAAAACCCCACAGCATGTAATCAACGAATGGTGTGACCGCTATGAGCTAGAGTTATTTGACAGCAAATTGTACAAAGAAGCCATGGATGTGGTGTGCGACAAAATGGGAGTTCAGTCTGAAATTCTTGAAGAAGGATTCAACAATGCAGTTTTGAGAAAGGGGTGTGAAGAACTGGGGTATCCCGTAAATGACATCCCTAGAAATTCCCCGCCTGATCATTACTGTGGTTGGTGTTGTATGGGCTGCAAAGATGGGAGAAAGAAGGGTACTTCAGAGACGTGGCTGGTGGACTTGGTAAATTCAGGAAATGGTGTGATTCTTCCTGGATGTGAGGCCATTAAAGTTTTACACAAAAGAAGGAAAGGAAGCGACCGAAAAACAGCAACTGGGGTTGCTTTCCAGTTTGAGTACGAAGGGCACAAAGATATCTGCATTGTGGAGTCTAAGGTGACCATAATTGCTTGTGGGGCTCTCAGTACTCCACATTTGTTGAAAAGAAGTGGTTTGAAGAGTGAGAACATTGGGAAAAACTTGCATCTCCATCCAGTGGCAATGGCCTGGGGATACTTTCCTGATGAACCTTTGTCCGGTTGTTGGCCAGAGAAAGAGAAGAAGAGTTATGAAGGAGGAATCATGACAGCAATGTCTACTGTTGTTGCAAATATGGACAAGTCCGGATATGGAGCAGTACTGCAGACACCAGCATTGCACCCTGGTATGTTCTCAACTTTAATGCCCTGGCTTTCTGGTGCAGACATAAAAAGGAGAATGCTCAGGTTCTCTAGGACAGCTCATATATTTGCATTGGCAAGGGATAAAGGGTCAGGAAACGTGTATTCACCAAATTCAATTAGTTATCAGATGGAAACTACCGATGAAGAGAATCTAAAGAAAGGATTAGACAAAATTTTAAGGATCCTGGCAGCAGCTGGAGCTGAAGAGATTGGAACACATCACTGTAAAGGGAAGAGCATAAATGTAAGGAAAGTAAGCTCACATGAGTTTGAGAGGTTTATCAAGGAGGAGAGTTCGAGGTCACTAAGAAACTTAAATACACAAATATGTTCAGCTCATCAGATGGGTAGCTGCCGCATGGGGATTGATCCAAAACTATCAGTAGTGAACCAGATGGGGGAAACATGGGAGGTAGAAGAACTTTTTATTGCAGATTCAAGTGTTTTTCCAACAGCTTTAGGTGTCAATCCAATGGTTACGGTTCAGGCTATAGCATACTGTACTGCACAATCGGTTCTTGACGTTCTGAAGAGGAAGAAACTGAATCGGCTGTCTCAATCATTGGGACGCCAGACTGTACCTCCACCTCCCTGAAGTGAAATATACATGAGGAAAATTAAGCTTGGGTGCTTCGGGATTGAATTAAGGGCTTAAGACTCTGCAGCATATATGTGCGTGTGTCTGTATATATATATATATCCATAGTGAAGCAACTCATCTGCTGACTTCCTTGCAAACCAAATATTGGCCAAGTGCGCTGCGGATGGCCTCAATATTCTTGAGGATCCTCGGCCTCAATTTCCCTTATGCGTGTTTAATTTTGCTTGTTAATTAAAGTACTGTATAATGAAAAGTTCAAAAATATTGTCTCCTTTTGTTGATCCTCTACTAGCTTATTATATATATCATACAACATGAACTTAACCTTTCCGCTGCAAAATTGATCGTATGTAACCCGAAGATTGGTTAAGGGACGATGGAGGTTGAAACTTGGAGCTCTAATTCTTATGTCAATCAAGATTTACCATTTGTCAAAGTAATTTTATTTTATCCTTTCATGAAAACGGTGGTCAACAAACGTAGTCAGATTGCAAGAAAAGAAATATATTCTATGAATATATAGCCACGGAATTCAGCATAATTAAAAAAGAGATGGATTATTTATTATTGGGTGATTAGGATTTTTAATTCTGAATCTAAAAAAGCTAGCAAACAAACTGCTGAAGCTGAAGCAGAGAAAAATAAAAATTCAATGGAATTGGAACTGGAATGCGTTCAAATTAACTAAGCCGCCTTGCCATTGCAGAAAGAGAGAGATGAGAGGAGGAGTTATAATTTGATTCCAAATGATTTTCCTTTTCCATTCTTATAGTTTGATATTGATAAATTAATTATTATACGTTGAGACCAAACTCCAACTCTATATCCAACTTGCACCACATTAATTTAAAGCTAAATAAATCTCCCTGGAAAGGAAAACCCTAATTAATAATTCTAGCGCCAACGTTTAACTATTCCCCGGCCGCTTCCCACTTTTATCTTATAATAAAAATAATATTTTGTTATATATAGTTGCACCAAAATATATCTATCAGACTATGTTATAGTTTATCATAAAGTACATTTAATCTGGTCTTTCGGCCATAAATTTAGGCGAAAGCCCAATTGTTAAATAATAGAATATTTATTTAAAAAATCCCTTAAAATGAGAATTTAAAAAAAGCTTTTGATTGACAAATTTTCTAGACTTTATTAAGTGTAAATAAATCATGGGTCTTTAGCACAAGTGTTTGGGAATTTCAAAATTATTTTTACTAAGTGGCAAATTTTAAATAAATATAAAGATGTAAGACAAAATTAATTTAAAAAACTAATTTAGAAAAAAAAATTTTCTTAGATAAATGAAATATATTAAAAATAATAATAGTAAAAAGTAGTTTGATTAATTATAAAACTTAATAATGAATTTTATTATATATATTATCCTATAAATAATTTAAAAAATTATAAAATAAATATATTTTATTGATTAATTATTGTTTTTTATTAGAAAGATCGAAATCCAATTCATCGAATAAGATAGATACATATAATTTTCATTAGTTCAAAAATCTTCGTAATTTATATTAAAATAAAAAATTATGATCCTTAGCGTAAACAGATAACTCAATAACAATAGCAAGATATTAGTATTTTACTCTTTTTTATCAATTAAAAATTTAAAAATATATATTTATCTATCAAAGGCTTAAAAAGTAGATACTCTTACAATATAATAAACATATTATTTTATACCAACCAAACATTAACAAAAAAAAAAGGGAAAGAAAGAAATTTATATCTTCTAATAATTGCAGATCCGGCTAGCGCCAGTTGTTTTCTAATTATTAACTAAAATCACTACACTTTTTTGTGTATATAGCAAATCTGTAGTGGACAATATTTATGAATCAAAGTGGATCGTCTTGTTTATCATATATTATATACATACACACACATATATATATATATATATATATATATTAGTAGAGAAAATAGAATGGAACTCTTGAGGTGGTTGTTGACCACCCCCACGTCAAAGAAAAAGAAAGGCTTCCATGTAATCTAAAACTACCTAAAAAGTAAATACAGTTAGGACTAGGGAACACGGTGTCTCTCCTTCCAAGCAATGGCAGAATTGTTTGGAAGAATAGCTCAACCACCGCAAAGGAAGAAACCCAAGGGACAGAAAGAGGACGATAGCCACCAACAACAACAGGTCTTTTCATCGACTTTCTATCCCTTGAGTAACTCCCACGCCTTCATTCTTCTTTCCTCACCTAAATTCTCTTGTCCTTTCAAGGCACTTCCAACGAAAAGCGGCCACCTGCCATGGGAAAACATCGACTTGGTTGCGTCTTAGTCTTCTCTGTCATTGCCTCCCTCGGCCTTGTCTCCTTCACCTCATGTCTTGTAGCAGAGGCTAAGAGACCCAAGGTACGTAGTTTGTTATATATATATATACGATTCATTATAAGTTATAAGCTTATTTCATTCATTGCAATTAATAAATATGAGTTTTAATTTCTTTTGTATGTTTTCCAAAAAAACTTTCTTGTCTTTGCAGAAGGCTGATCTCAAGTTGGATGGAAAGCTGTGTTTCTTACCTGCCAGTCATGGCTTTGGATTCGGAGTTGCTGCACTAATCTGTCTCTCAATCGCTCAAATCATAGGGAACGTATTAGTCTGTGCAAATTACTGGTCGAGATCAGGAAAGGCGAGAAAGGCTAAGAAACCAATTCTTACTGCAATTCTCCTGGCATTTTCCTGGTAGGTGATCGGCCTCTTCATTATGTCTGTTGATGCAAGCATTTAATCTGGATTGCCATGTTGTCTGAGACATTCTGATTTTCAGATAAACAAATTAGGCTGCTCGCTGCTGGTAGAATTGTATAGTGGACCCATATATTTTAGGTCGTACATAGTTTCATTTACTAGAAAACTAAAAACCTTCATTCTTGATCGTAGATGCCTATAGCTAAAACTGTAATCTCTATTTCATTTCTAGAATTTCTGGCCACCAGAATCAGAATAGGATAACAATGACCAGAAAAGGCCCAAGTTCATAACCGTTTCACATTTTCCACCTTTTCCCAGTGGGGCTAACGACAGTGTTGTGGGTCAATCTGATTGGGGTACAGATCAGAATCTAGAATGGCTTTGAAGAGATATAATGATATATATATATATATATATAGATAGATATAGAGGAGACCAACTAGTTGGGAAACCGAATAACACAACGTGGACAGCTGGAAGTGTCTCAGTTTCATAATCTCCCCTGAGATTCAACGCCTTGGAAAATATAATTTAAAAAGATAACAGAAACATGGCCTTGGGGTTTTTGTTTGTTTTATAAAAAAATGAAAAGCTTCAAATCTTTCAAATTTGCAGGATCAGCTTTGGAGTTGCAATCATCCTAATAAGTACGGTCACGAGTATGAGCAGAAGACAACCCTATGGAGAAGGATGGTTGGACGGTGAATGCTACATGGTTAGAGGTGGAGTGTACATAAGCTCCGGGTTTTTAAGCCTGGCTGCCGTGTTGGCCTTGCTCGGGATAGCTGCCATAACGATAACGACAAATCAAGTTGATCAAGGCCAGAAAGTATATGCACAGAATGCATGAAAAACAAAATAACCAGTGATAGGTTTGCCATTTTTGGAAGCTTAGTTTCAAGTGACACGATGGGTTTTGAGCTTTGAATGAAACAACCAAGTATGTATAATGTCTTCCACCAAGTCCAAGACCTGCAACTGCCAACAAGTCAACAACTGAAAATATATACGGTACAGAAGCCTGCCAGAAGCCCCAAACGAGAGGCTTCAAAAGCAATACTAGAATTCCTTTACATCTTGTCTTGTCTTGATATTAATATTAATATTATTATTATTATTATAAGGAGCAAACGGAAAAGTGATAATGAGTGAGGGCCAAAGCCCAAAGGGGATGTCCCGCTACGCACTCCACTTCTCTGGTCCCTTCCCAAAATCAGGAAAGGTTAGTTAGCTTCAACAAAAATGAAAGAGATGGTTCTTTTGTATTTATTCCCATAATAATAATGATAAATTTATTTGATGCCTCCACAGCGATAGTGAATTCAATTTAATTGATATCCTTACAAATGTATTCCCTATTCATTGCTTTAGTTCTGCCACCTCCCCCCCCCCCCCCCTTTCGTTTTTATTCGTAATATATATCAAGCAAACTAAAGTGCCAAATTTTAAGCTCCCTGGGCTCTACCCGCTCGTTACACCAGCTCTGTAACCGACGAAATTTTAAATCATACACCACTATTAACTAGACCTGGGGTTTCAAACCAGCTTGGGTTGAGTTCAGCTCCCCCTACCTAGGGTTGGCAACAAGTTTTTGTTTGTCTCGAATCCGACCTAAATTTTTTTTTTTTTTTTAATATTCAACTCGATCCGACCTGACATTATATAAACTATACTTGACTCGACCCGACTTGAATTCATAAAATATTATTTTTTAAAATATAAAATATTATTTTTTAAAATATAAATATGTAAATATATAATTATATAAATATATATAAATAAAAAACTAAAAAATAATTTTTATATAATATCGGGTCGGGTTGGTCTAAAATCCGAAACCTAATTTTAAAAAAAAACCGACCTTATGGGATCGGGTCGGGTCGGGTCGAAACCTGCCGGGGTTGAGTTGGATTGCCAACCTAACCCCTACCCCTATCTGCTTTCCTCAAACTTTCTCATGATAATGAATTCACATTTTTAGAAAAAAAAAAATAATAATAAGAGCATTATACAAAGTATGTTAACTGTCCCAAAACCTCAGTGCAGATATAAAATAAATGGTTGTTAGCGTTGTAGATGGAAATTACCTAAATCCAGCAAAAAGAAAAAGAAATGGTTGACACTCGATCATCATTCACATACATGCATCAAGCTACAATGGTTCTTTTCCATAAAAAAGTATGGAAAAAAAGGTCAGCTCATGAGCACAAAAAAGAAAACACATGAACCTGCCATACTATATCAGTCTAGTAGTTCCGAGCAAGCATCTCAGCAAGAAAATCCCAAACAACCACATTCATTTACCTCGAGATAATGTCCTAATAAAGCCAAAGGTTGATGAGGTAAACTGAGGTGACAGATGACAATGTCTCTAGCAGCCATGGGATTTAACAGAATACTGAAAACTCATATAGCATCAAAGATACATGTTCCCATGGCCCCTCCCACCATGGCCATATTCCCTGCCCCAGTTATAAGAGCCCCTGTAGTTCTGACCACGTCCAGAAACATAGCCACTAAAAGATCCGTAGCTGACATGAGACCTCTGTTGGAAGTTGCCAAATGTCTGGAAAATTAAAGATGCAACAAAAAAATCAATTGTTTAACAAACCTTAATTTTTCTAAGTTCTATACCTATTCTCTGAAAGATATAAAAAAACCTTTGATCAAAAAGAAAAAGAAAGAGAAATATAACAAACCTCACTATCTAACTTCATTCTCTCAGAAAAACGATTGTGTGCATTTTTTGCAACACGGGATTGAGAATTACAGGAAATCGTGTCAAAGAAGCAATCCTTTGTGTAAGCAGGCTGCAGGAAAACCCAACAGAGTTTATACAAACCTCTATGAACCAATAACTGTAGTCACACATTCATGTTAAAAATGATGAATATAGCAAACCCTGACTTGCATATAGAGCATAAAGAGAAAAACCTTTGGATCCAATTTTGACAGAAGGCTAAGACCCTGTTTGTCTACCAAGCTCTGATCTGACACATCATCCTTTATGCCTTCTGCTTTATCCTTTTGGTGTGCCTTCCCAAGGTAGCCCCACACTTCATCCTTTTTGAACTTCTCATTCATGGCTTCAAAGTCAAATTCTTCAGTAAACTGGGTGGTGGAGTATAGAGACTGCAAAAATCAACAATATGTAACAAGTAATTATGACTAAGATTTCAACCTATGCAATACTGTCTACAAAAATGAATGTTAAACACGTCTTGAACTCCATATTGATCCATTTATATAAACAATAAAAGAATCAACAGCAAAGGTTAGAGAACTTTTTCTGAAAAGATTCAATATAATTTGTCAAAACAGTACACATGTAGAAAAGACGGTTAACATCTGTATCTTTGTTTAGGCTTAAACTAATAGGAACACTTCAGAATATTTATGCATGGCTATTCACAGGCATAAGCTTTCAGATTCAACAGAGTACAAAGAAACTTAGGAGAAAAGAAAAATTATCTGACCTGTTGTGCAGGAGTTGGCAGTGGCAACAATGGTGGTTGAGTTAGTAGAGTAGAATTCACAGTCGGAGTGTAAGAGGATAGTGATGCAAAAGTAGTTGTATCCTTATGACCAGGATATGTACTCTGTATTGAAGAAAGCACATTAGGTCTGGTCTGTGCTAGCTGACCCGGAGTTAACAAAGATGGAGGTGATGCTTGCAAAGAACCTGAAGAACAAGCTGGATAAGGCATGCGGGTGGGAAGAACAGATGAAGGATCAGCGGCAGCAGGGCTTCTAACTAATTTGCCCACAGGTTGAGATTCATTGATGTTTGTGTCTTCAAAAGATGAAGGAAATGAAGACATTGTTAGTGATGCATATGCAGCCTGTGAGGCTGGCGCTTTTATGGATGAGCAGGATGGCATATCAGGGGACATGGAATAGTGCACTGGAGTAAAAGAGCCTGTGACCGTAGAATGTAAAGAACTAGATGTAATAGATGAAAGGACAGGGTTAACAGGTTCTGGTGCATTTATCAATCCCATAATGGGAGAAGAGTGAAGATCAGGAGTGTTTACATGACACTGCACCATCAAAGGAGATGACAACATTGAAGGAGATTGGAAAGGAATTTGGTTCTGTTGAGCTTGAGAAACATTTATTGATGTTCCCCTGTATCCGTGAAAATACAACGGCGTGGAAAATAATGGAGGACCGACATTTTGAGCAGCCTGGGAATGATTTGATGAATTTGCTGGATCCACCTGGGATGCAAATTGATGTGTTGGCAAAGTACTCGGATAGACTCTACTGGCTAATGCAGGGGTATCCTGCCACTGAGTTGATTCTATTGAAGTTCTACCACCAATTGTAGGTGACAGAGAAGGGCTACATGGCACACCTGCAAGCTGTGACTGCAAATGGAAGTAACACAAGAAGAAAATCAATTACTCTTAAATTTGAACCTTGGGAAATTTTAAACATCAATACCTGAATAATGGCAGGGTCATTGTGAAGCTGCTCATCTATTTGCACAGGAGGGTAGGACTTAACTTGCAAATCCTGGAATTGAATGTCTCAATATGAATAAGCATACACCACAAACCAATATCTTATAACTTTCCAAAATTTTACTATGAATATCTACATGCATATGCATGTGCATACCTAAGGATGTCAATGGGTAGGGCATGGGCCAGATAAAGCATTCTCCATCACTATCTCAGGATTTTTATATTATACCCATCCTTATACCCATACCTATCGAGTATTTCAAATCTATTCCCATTCCCATCCCCATCCCCATCCCCATCCCCATCCCACAAGTATTTAATGGGTATGAGTGATCTACATACCTGTAGCTTTTTTTAAAAAATAAAAACTAAAATTTATTTTTTTAGTCTTTTAATTTTTATCTTACACAATTATATAATTTTTATAAATATATATTAATATATATTTTTTAAATAAAAATATATTAATTGTAATTAATCCAAAATAAAATTTCATATTATTTAATAAAAAATCTATTTACTAAAGGGAGCTATATTATCCGTCATCGTCCTCGTCCTCGTCCTCGTCCCCATACCTAATAAAAATTTAAAATCATACCCATCCCCATTCCTATCCCTAAAATTTAATATCCATCCCCATCCCCAATTGGGTAAAAAATCAGGTTCACCATTAGGTATAGATAAGATTGACATTCTTACGCATACCCATACAAACAACTGGAATCAAGCAGAAGCTTCCCAATATGAGAGGCCAAAGGAAAGCCAGGGCAAAACTAGCTCTCAACTAAATCAGTAATCTTTTCCTATATATGATTAGATAAAATACAATCAGAATCAATGAGCAAAACATTGAAGATTTAGAATTACCTTGAGTGGACAAGATTCAACCCAAACCCCATTGCGGTGCCTAAATGGTTGTCCTCTGACAGAACTACTTCTACGCATACAAACCTCTAATTTTCATGGATGTTTACCTTAGACGCTTTCATTAAAAACAATAGTGTTTTCTATTACTTTCTTCAAGTATGTGACAATGTTTCTTGTTTCCTCTGATATTATCAAAGTAAAAGGCAGCTAAACATCATTTCATTTGCCTTTAAGAACTAATATTTTGATTAACTGCAAGCCAAACATTTTTAAACTTCAAATAAATGTCTTAGCTATCGGTTCTTTGACTCATAATGACTGTAACAAGAATAAAAAGTTATTACACAAAACGTTAAAAAAGAAAATGCATTAGTCAATGTAGACAATTAACTCCCAATGAGAGCAAATATAATGCGCAAAGAACACAGAAAAACTTTCAAATGCACGAGACTAAAAGGGCATGGCCTAAGATAATTGATTAACTTTCTGGAAATTTGACAAGACAAGAAGAAACCTGAAGCATAAGATCAATTGGACACTATTAGTGCCAAATACCAAAACTATAAAAGCAACATGCCAGACACACAAAACTCCCACTAATTATTTTCTTCAAGTATTCCAATGCCATTCTCACTTTGCACAATTATAGCCATATCAAGTTTGATAACTTACTGATGCTTCAGGTTTCATATTTTCAAATCAGATATCTTTCTTTTTTTTTTTTTTCTTTCCTGGTATTTATGCAAGACTCAAAAAATGACATCATCCTTCAGAGCAGAGCTCTCCAGCGTTTACTAAGATTTTTAATTTATTAAAGGATGCTGCAGCAAAAGTGGAAACTGGCACCAGAAACACACTATGATACATCAACTGAGAGTTTGTAAATAAATGCATGAGTAACATTATAAAAATTAAAGAAACAAGAATTGTTTTCGTCGGAGTAATAAAAAACACAGCTTTAAAAATGATAAGATCTACAAAGATGAATAATCATTAGGGAAAAGAGTTGCACTAGCAGAAACAATTATCACTTGCAATAGTCCTGCATAAGACAGTGGACAGAGGAATAAAATAGTAAAAGCCTTAAACACATAAACACAAAAATAAGCATGTAACTCTCAATGTATAACATGAGCAACAAAATGCAAGTGATCTGCTTAAAGCAGATCATAGATTGGTTGCGGATTCGAAACAAAAGAAGCTATGAAATGCTCTCACTTACCTTAATGTCACTTCCACGAAAGAGAATGTATTCATATACTTTATCACTCGGTGGCACTTGTGGACCATCCTTCTTCCGACCCTCTGTTCCATAAGATCTTACTGCAACATAAAAAGGAAGACGACACAATAGCAAACTCAGAAAACAGCACCAGGAACACCAAATTCATCATCAATTCCATCGTAATACCATACACATATATCTGAATAGATTAGTAAACACTTCTTCATCAAAAATTGTCCACACTTATTTATAGTAAATTATTAATAAATAATCAAATGCGCTATCAAATTTTCAGCAAAAATTCACTCTAAAATATCGAAAAAGTATCAACAAATTTCCCAACCTATAAATACTAACAGCATAGTACATATTAACCTCACCTAAGCACACAAATCCATCTGAAAACCATCATCTCAAGGACCGAGCATCATCCATTCACCAAAATATAAATATAAAAAAAAGAAAAAAGAAAACAAAGCCTAGGTCGACAGACAGTAGAAGATATGCAGATACGTAACATGCAAGAGACATGCATCTGTACGAAATACGCGTGTATATATATGTACATTTATGCGTATATTGATTAAGAAAAATACGGGTACCGTTTTTGAGGCCAATGGCGGAATCTTGGACGTTGAGATAATAAAGAACACCTTCGTAGCGTATATCGTACTTAGAGATGAGGCTAATGAAGTTTCCTATATACGAGTCCTCTGCATTTTTCGAATTCGACGAAGATTCGCTCGCCATCTCTACTCAATCAACGCTACGAACCAAAAAGAAAACTATCGCGATAATCTTTCCCCAGAAAATCAGCCAGGAAACGAACGAGAATGAAAGAAACAAAGCAAAAGAATTTTTGAATAGGTTCTCTCTGATTGATTGTTTCAAAAGTATTATTCCCTCAATAATCCAAAACTTTGCTTCTGCCCAATGGGAAAGTTTTCAGGCGGGGGAGTAAAAGTTATATATATAGAGGAGAAATTGCCGACTCAGTTAAACGGCGCCGTTTAATGCTCGATCTAAATTCTATATGGGCCCTAAATTAATTGTGAGAGCTCATTTCGCAAATGGGCAAAACCCAAAATGAAATTGAAGAACAAACTATATGCTATAAACTGAGGTTTCTTGTTAAAATCTCATTCTTTATTAGTGGTGATCATTTATACTTAATTTTTTTTTATTTTTATATGAATATAATATTTGATTGTAATTAATATTTTATATTATAATAATAAATTGGAAAACAAAATATGAATTTCATATAAATTTTTTATTATAACAATTAAAATACAATCGAATACTCAATCTTGTAAGTGCTTTATAAATTTCCACCCCAGTTCTCAACTTATATTACATTATAGTTGGGCCTAATTTCATCCCGAGCTTATGTTCTTGCGTTTGTCATGGACCAACGTTTTTTATTAAAATAACACATTTATTAAATAGAAAAAAAAAACTCATGACGTATAAATTCAAAATCATTCGCCTTTTTATTTTTGTGTGAAATTCGTGATGCATTTTATGTATTTTTTTTCTTGAGAGAATTCTGTGGATTATTTTTAGTTGAAGTTGATATATAAATTATATATCACATTGTTTTCAAAATTCTAAAATTAAAACAGATGATCTCGTTTATTTTAGTAGAGAAAATGATATTTTGCGCCGTTTTTTAGGTATACATTAGTATTCTTTATCCGCCAATTAATTATTACTTATTATTAAAAAATATTAAAATAGAGTTATTATATTATTTTCTGTTAAGGTTTTCACTTATGGCCTTAATTGGCTGCCAATTAAGATCCAATTAGCATTGTAAATTTCACTTTAAAATTACACTGTAGCCAGACTTCCAGTTACAACACCTAATTAAAAGATTCATTCGAATGGCACATGTATTCACTATGTAAGAATTCGATTAATTTTAAATTAAATTGTTTAAAATAAAATAATTTTATTAATTGAATCAAATTTATTAGTTTTAAAATTTTAATTGACTAAAATTTTATTAAATTTTAAATTAATTAAATAATAAATAAATTTAAATTATATTATATTTTAAATTCTTAAATTTTCATATTTATAACAAAATTAAATAAAATTATTCATCAAAATATTCAATTAACAAAATATTAAATTAAAAACTCTAATAACTTATAAAATAAATAATCAATTTCATGTATATTTCATTTTATATTTATATTTTGTTATATTTTGATTATAATTTTCTTTAAATTGATTTTCAAATTGAATTAATTAAAAGATTAAAAAATTATTTTAGATAATTAATAAAAATTAATTTAATGATAGATCGATTAACAAATTAAATTAATTTGATCCATCAATTCTGTTAAAACGAAATTTTGAACATTATCTAATTGAAAACCAGTTATACTTTTGCTATTTTCAAACAGAGCATTAAGAAAGGGGAGAGGTAAAGGGTAGACAATAGTATATTAGCCATCTGTAGGATGACTTAATTGATTGCGATCATTTGTTTTGAGAAGTAGTATTAGATTGGTGACCTCTTTTAGTGATCTTTTTTTAGAGTATTTAATTCCAATATCTGTTTTGAAATAGGATTTAAATAATTTATTTACCTCAAATTTTATTATAATAAAAAAATTTATAGTCATGTTAGACAGTACATATATGAAACAAAAATAGTAGAGCAAATAACATCACTTTACATTTTTTAATTTTGTCTTAAGGGTATAAAAAGTTTTTGATCTATAATTAAAAAATCGTTCAAGCTTTTATTTTTTGTTACAATCAATTAATTTATTCAATATTTATTTACATTGAATTAAGTATTTATTTGGATAAAAAAATAAATACAATTAATTTTTTATCAGTTAAAATAAAATTTCATATCACATTAATAAAATAAATAAAAATTTATCACGTGATATAATTAATGATTTAATTGAGTTAAAATAAAAAATTAATGATTTAATTGATTATAATAAAATATTAAAAACTTAAATTATTATTAATCTATGAGTATTTTTTATACTTTAGCATTATATTTTTTTTTACAAAGACTACACCAATTGGTCCTGATTTATTGTTTTCTAATATCAACTAGTTGTTTTAACTTCTACTTTACAAAATATAGATCTATATATATAGATATAAATCTATAAATTCGTAAGTTCTCTTTTAGTGTCTAATTTTCTATATATATATATATATATATTGTGGCACTAAACTTTGAGGTTTATTTGAATTATTCCTAAATATAATTTGAATGTTGTTTTTATTTTTTTATTTTTTGTATATTTAACTTAAAAATAAAATATAGAAATCATAAATACTATTACTTTATGTATGCATAAAATGAAATATTTATTTTTAAAAACATTATTAATCCATAAAAATACTGATTATGTAGTGCTATATTAAAAATAAAAAGTTAAAGCTACTGGCGAAGGGAGGAAGGAAAGTAAATAGTTGTTGTGCCGATGTGAGAGCCTTCTGGCACACTCCAATTTCATCACAGCCAGCTTTCAGGCTCAGTGTCATGGTCAGGTATTGGTGTACCTCGAACTTGTCATGACTGATCTTAAGTTGAGTAGCAGACAAGATTTTGTGATCAGGACAGTGGTCTTGAAGTTGTGCACCGGTAGTGTAAGCCTGGGACCATGTTGTTGATAATATGCGCAGACAAGTGCAAGCCAATGGGGGGCACTTTAAAGTCGGATAGTCAGCCAAGTGTTGTCGATCAAAGTCGTGCGCAAACACCTTCGAGTGGAATACTGAAATTATGATGATTAAGATGAAAGTCATTAGGCTTGAGTAAGGTGAAAAAAGGCTTTGAGATGGTTGGAAAAAAATGTATTCGTATTTCATAAAGTCTTACGATTTTTGGTAGTATAGCTATAAAATCTTTTATGCTTTTTGTAAAGGGATGATTGTTATTGGCTAACGGGCAGGGAGACTTGATTAGTTAGAAGTGAACTACTCATATGCACAAATTATGTTTGGGTAGATAGATATCGTAGGATCGCGAGTGTGACACGATATCTATTTTCGAAGACAATTGGGTTCGGTGGACCTCATATGGTGCCTTTACGTTGAACATGGGGTTAGACAATAATATTTGCTAGGACCTTTGGTTTCCTTTTCTTTAGACAAAAGGATCATGAGATGATATTTGTATAAAGACACCATCGAGCTTAAGGGATGAGTGGGCTAATAGGTAGGCATGTTACTAAACCTTTGTAGTCAATTGGTAGAGGTGTGTTGTGGCTGAAGTAACACACCCAAGTCCTTAAGGCGGGATGGGTATGATGTCGAGTGTTCATCATGAGTGCAAGCAATTTAGAATGAGGTTAAGGGTTGAGACTTTGGGATATGAGTTTCTTAAGACGAGACAAGCCTAGTGTGACTTCGGGCTGGCTACTGATCAACATTTGTGTTGTGCATTTAGAATCTAGGCATGACAGCTTGCGGATGATCTGAGTAGACATAGTGTCGGGTTATCACCATATCAGATCATGATAATATTATGATAACCAAAGTTGTGTGCCCTTAAGTCAGACGAATCGATACTTGGGATCTTAATGACTACAGATAGAGACAGATGCTAAGGATTACTTTAAGAATCATGAGTTGATGAGTTGAGGGGAATTAGATTCTTTCTTTAAGAATGTATGATCTTACAGGGATGAATCGGAAAAGACTTATAAGCAGGTAGCTTGAATGATAGATATTGAAGTGATACATGAGAAAATTGATTCACAAAAGGTTAACCTCAATTATAAATAGTACTGATATTATACATATACATAATTTTAATATAAGGAATGCATGATCTGAGACATTTAGCATTTTGAGCTTTGACCCTATTCAATATTTAGTCATCAAGATTTTGGCCCGTATCACTTATCATTAGCGATGGCAACGAATCGGGTCAGGACGCGTTTTTACTCGCCCCGAACTCAACCTGATATATAATATCGAGTTGGATCAGATTTGTCTAAAACCTGAACTCGACCTTTCTTTAACGTTACTCAACTTAATCCGAAATTTGATTTAAAAAAAAAAAAATCGATCCTATAAAATTGGATCAAATCAATACCCGTTGAGTATAGATTAAGTTGCCCACCCTACTTATCATCTGCTTATCAATTTATAGTAACTAATATAATTTCACAGTTTCACTCCCCTTGGTTTATACAGCTATAAAATCTATGAAATTCTAATAATATAAAAATCGACTCTAAAGTTTCGATCGTGGAAATATCTCGTGAGCATTTTACTTACAATAATTATAATATAATTAATTAATTAAAATGTAAAATACGTTAAATTTATAAAAATTTTATGTAAATTTTATATATATAATTGATAAATTTTTATATATTTTTTATTATAATTGAATAATTATAATATTAAAACAAAAAGAATTATGCGTAATATAGGATGCGCCGGTTACTTGCAGGCAGTGCCCTCGTTTCACTTTCAACCACGTTTTGGTTTTTACTCTCTCTCTCTTCTTGGCCGAGAGAAAAAAAAATCTCTACTATGTAAACACAAGAGAAACATTTCTGAATACTATCTGATTATTCACTGTCAGATCTATTCTTCGACACCAAAGGGAAAATTGATAGACGCACAAAGTATTCAGGCTGGAGCAATTAAAGACGATTGGTAGGGAGCTCGCTATGGGCTCCCAAGGCGGATTCTATCAGTCCAAAGAGTTTCTGGATCTGGTGAAGTCCATCGGCGAGGCTCGATCCAAGGCCGAGGAAGACCGAATTGTTCTCAACGAGATCGAGACTCTCAAACGCCGCATATCGGAGCCCGACATCCCCAAACGCAAGATGAAAGAGTACATCATCAGATTGGTTTACGTGGAGATGCTCGGTCACGATGCTTCCTTCGGTTACATTCACGCCGTTAAGATGACTCACGATGATAGTCTTCTCGTCAAACGAACTGGTTACTTGGCTGTTACGCTCTTCTTGAATGAAGATCATGATTTGATCATTTTGATTGTCAACACCATTCAGAAGGATTTGAAGTCTGACAATTTCTTGGTGGTCTGCGCCGCCTTAAATGCCGTTTCTAAGTTGATCAATGAGGAGACAATTCCTGCCGTATTGCCGCAGGTCGTGGAGTTGCTTGCCCATCCTAAGGAGGCTGTACGGAAGAAGGCCATCATGGCTCTCCATCGCTTTTATCAGAAATCCCCCTCTTCTGTCTCTCATCTTGTCTCCAATTTTCGCAAGGTATGTCTTCCCCATTTTGCTTTTACTATTTATTTATAGGTTTTAATATAATTTTATCATTGATGCACTTTGATATAATCAGCTTGCAATGCAACTATGTCTCTGTGTATTCACCCTATAGCCTTTATGAAATCCAAATAGCATCTTGTTTCTGTGCATGTATGTGAGTGATGTGTAGATATGAATACTACAGATGGCAATTTTGCTGCTTTTCTTCTTCATTTTTGGGTTAGTTTTCGAATGATCATTTTGCAGTAGTTGCATACAAACTAGCATGACTAGGCGTGTCTTATGTAATGATTTCAAATTTATCAATAAATAAGAGGAATTTCAAGCTCATTAACCAACTGCTAACCTGTTGTTCGATAACTCACCCATGGTTCAAAACTAAAACCACAAATTCTCAAATACCAACTATTGCAGAATGACCTCTATTAAAGGAAGGAAAAAAAAGGGGAAATAGAGTGAAATGTATTTAAAAGAATGGTATCCTGCAAGTTCTTGATATGTTTTATTACTATTTCCACTTTTATGAAGGTTTCCATTTTAAAATATATGCCTTGAGAAGTTGAAATACTCATTCGAAAATGACAATTTAATCTTGATATATTTGATATTTGATGTTTCTCCATATACTTTTCTTGAGGAACATTCACTGTATCATTTATCTACTTATAATGTGGCTTCCTTTGTTTCAGAGGCTTTGTGATAATGATCCCGGAGTTATGGGTGCAACCCTTTGTCCGCTTTTTGATCTTATAACAAGAGATGTTAATTCTTACAAAGATTTGGTCATTAGCTTTGTAAGCATTCTTAAACAAGTGGTTGAACGCAGAGTACCAAAGGCTTATGATTACCATCAGATGCCAGCTCCTTTTATTCAGGTAATGCTTATTTTTAGGTTACTTAAGCACCCAGTGAATTAATTTTTCAATTGAAAATGTAGGTCATATGACAGTCATAGTTGCATTGTGCAGATCAAATTGCTGAAAATTCTGGCATTGCTTGGAAGTGGCGACAAGCAATCAAGTGCAAAAATGTATACTGTAGTGGGAGACATATTCAGAAAATGTGATTCATCAAGTAATATAGGAAATGCTATACTTTATGAGTGCATATGCTGTGTTTCCTCTATATATCCAAATCCCAAGTTATTAGAGTCTGCGGCAGATGTTATATCAAGATTTTTAAAGGTATATCTCATGTAGCTATTGCCTACTTTGTGGAATTCAGAGAGTTATTGTCGAGGAGCATTATGAATTTTGTTTTGCAACTTTAGTGGATCATGCCAGCTCTTTTTTCTTGTTGGCAGAGTGACAGTCATAACCTAAAGTACATGGGCGTTGATGCTCTTGGCCGATTGATAAAGATAAGTCCTGAGATTGCTGAGCAACATCAATTGGCTGTGATTGATTGCTTAGAGGTGAGAAGTTTCTAGTGTTCATTTCACTTTTTTATTTGATTATGTTATCTATGAACAAACTTCAGGATATTTTAATATGATGTAAGTTGTGGAGGCTTGGAGCTATGTATCTATTTTCATATGGCTTGCCCTATATGGTCTGTTTTAACACTTATTTGGTTCTTTTAAATGGGTAAAAGGGTAGAAGCAGGAGCATTGAAGATTGCTAGATGAGATTTAGAGGAAAGTGAGTAGAATGCTCTTTGAAAATTCTAATCCATCTGTCTTCTAGTGTCATAAAATGTTGACCAACAGGGAAGCATGTGAGAAAAGAAGCTGTTTTGAATCCTAATAATCTGTGTTAGGTTTTCCTGAATAGCCTTTAATAATTTGATAGTGGATTTGTGAGACCTCCGATGGTCTAGGTCTGATACGATTGAGCCTTAATTATATGTTTGTTTGCCGAACAAAATTTGTCAATTTTATTTTCGTTTCATCTTACTTAAGTGCGGGTATCTCAGTGATTTTCATTTGGCCAAAGGCAGTTCGCTGGACTTGAGTAACCTATGAGTCTTGTTTTAGAGCATGTAACACTCCTTGTTTGTGGTTGAATATTGATTTTATAGTTCAAAATGCCCTTTCTATCCATGCTTTAATGTGAATGATGTACTTATGTATGTTGTAGCAGAATGATTTATCGGTGTTAATTCCTTAAGCGTCTATCTGTGCTTGTGGTTTTGGTTTGGCTGCTAAATACTTAGTGAATGATTTTGCCTCTTCATTTTGCTATCTGCCATGCAACCATTATTTTGCCATTACAATTATTTAACATGAGTGCATGACACAGGACCCAGATGACACTCTGAAGAGAAAAACATTTGAACTACTGTACAAAATGACCAAGTCTACAAATGTGGAGGTTATTGTTGATCGTATGATTGATTATATGATTAGCATTAATGATAATCATTATAAAACTGAAATAGCATCTCGATGTGTTGAACTTGCTGAGCAATTTGCACCGAGCAATCGTTGGTTCATCCAGGTAATAATTTGCCTTCCATTGACCAATTTAGTTTCTTAGCTTAGAATGCAACCATTCCTGATAATTTTACCCCGCAGACCATGAACAAAGTTTTTGAGCATGCGGGAGATCTGGTGAATATTAAGGTAGCACATAATTTGATGCGGTTGATTGCGGAGGGATTTGGAGAGGATGATGATACTGCAGATAGTCAACTGAGATCATCTGCTGTAAGTTATTTACTTATTTTGAAGACTGCTTTTGTATGCACGCGTGCAGCCCATTGTCTTTTGGTGTATGTCAAATTCATGCATCATATGAATTAACTAAATATTTAACATGTTGTATCTGGTTTGTTCTTCTTTATCTATGTATTTAATTAATGATGTTTCAATTTGAGTCTGAAAACAAAAAAAAAAAAAAAAAACCACTCCTGAAAGCTTGAAACCTTGGATTTTTTTATACCTTGTGCTTTTTCTATTTTGTTAATGAAATGAATTGAATTTCTTATTGATACCTGCAGTCAGTTTTTAACAAATGAAAATTAATGCACTTACTTCAATAAATTTTAAAGTCAAGTGTAGCCAAGACAATCAATTAATTTTATACTGTGCAAAATAAGACTAGCTGAAATGAAAATGTTGAATGTGTAACTGAAACCTCTAAGATATAGCACAAGCTTGAGTAACAGGTCTAGTTTATATGGGCATGCCATGCCAATAAGTTTTAAGAACCTATGAGTATATGGGGGATTTAACAATCAATTGGAACATCATGTTATGAAAATAGTTTTACCTCATAAAGGCTTTGATAGTACTATAGAAAAATACTGGAGCTTAAAGTCTAGATCTTGACAAATGGATGCATCAAGTGGGTTGAATTTGATCAGAGGGCTTCAACTGAAAGCTATGTCTGGAGGTGGAAATCTTTTGCAAATATTAGATACCTAGACATATTTTTTGGAATTTCATTGCAAATTCAAATTGTAATGTCTTATGATGCATTTACAGTCTCACATGTAAATTATGCTGCAGAAAGGGGCTGAAGTCAGAAATATAGTACTCCGTATAATACATATCCATTATTCTTTATCTGATTGTTGAATGAAGGTTGTATGTGTTGTAACTTAATTAATTCGTCAGGGTTTTTTGTTTATGTTTTAACATCTATCAGCCAAAAGCGACTTTTTCACCCTTCTGAGTTCATCTGTATTCTAGCTTTAATCTTTTTTTGTTCCTTTTTCTTTATGTTAAATTGGAATGATTACTTTCTGGGACAGGTGGAGTCATACTTGTGCATTCTTGGTGAACCAAAGTTGCCATCTGTTTTTCTTCAAGTATGTTCTCCTTTATCCTTTCTATCATTTGTTCCTTGTATGTGGGCAGTACTAAATTTTTTATTATTAACTTAATTGTGAGTTCTGATTTCAGGTAATTTGTTGGGTCTTGGGAGAATATGGAACCACTGATGGAAAGTTTTCTGCTTCCTACATTATTGGGAAGTTATGTGATGTGGCAGAGGCATATTCTAATGATGAGACTGTTAAGGTATCAACTAATATGAACTAATGAATCTTAAACAAGTTTTTTCCACTTCTTGATGCAGTTAAACAACATGATTGTATGTTGACTATTCTCGTAGTTATCTGAAAATACCATTTTTAATTTTTATAATATTATATTGTCCATTCAATATCCAAAAATGTGATAATGTTTCACTTATTTTTTAAGGCATATGCAGTTACAGCTCTCATGAAAATACATACATTTGAAATAGCAGCTGGGAGGAAAGTAGATATGCTGCCTGAGGTTCGCTTCCAAACACTTGAGGACAAATTTGTTATATGCAAATGCATGCTCATTTCTGTTGTTGATGTGGTTGAGTATTTGCATCCCTTGGTAATTTTTTTGTTAGGTTGCATGTTTTTAGCGCAACATTCTGAAAATAATTTAAACTAGCTGTGTTTGCTTTTCATGTATCTGACTGATGCTGAACAACATGCTTTGAAACTAGATCTTAGGCTTTTGCACTATTTTCACATACTGGAATTGGGGGTTAGGATTTGTAAGTTAGTAATAAGATTATAGTTTTTTATTATGAAGAAGGCTTGCTTTTGGTTGTTTGGTTGCCCAAAAACAGAAAATTTAAGTACTGTAATCCTCTCAACATTACCTTGCAATGGCTTTTAAACAAATTAGGAGTCTGATTGTTTGGAGGTATTAGAGATTTGAAAGTAGGGATGCTAGAGTTTGGTATGGTTAATCAAGTCATTGATGTTATCTTGAGAAGCAAAAAGATAGAAAGAAGGAAACATGAAATCTAGACCTCGTAGCTATAGTTCCTAGGTAATTACATGTAGCAAACCCATAAGGTGAACTTAAAGTTGTCTTAGCATGTTGAAGTGTATCCAATGAAGTAAAATAGACTTCTTTATGCATAGGCTGCTTGGAAATCGTTTTCTTCACAGTAAAATAACTTGGAATAAGCAAATAACTGAAATTAAGGAAAGTTCGACCCTAGTTACCGTATGAAAATAAGACACCTCTTAGTCTCTTTTCATATGATTTGGCAATGGTGAAAATAACTCAGGCTTGAGGTTGAGTTTCAGATTGGTTGTTTGTGTTTTCATTTTCTCATTGAATTGAATGTGAACTTCAGTTCGATAACAATGATATCTTTCTCGTAGCAGCAACTGTAGTTTTTAGAAGAGATTCTATTGTTTAAATTTCTAATTTCTATCTCTGGGTTATATTTGAATAGAAAGGACATGGAAGTTATAATTAAGCTACCATTTAATAGGTTGTTGTGATGGTGAGATAATGATGGGTGTGAAAAAGAGTTATGGTTCTCAAAGTAACAGTTTTTATTTTATGGAAATATACGAATAAGATCTGCATTGGAGATTCCTCAAGTGGTCAAAATTAAGGATGGTAGGGTAAAGGGTAAGCTGGCACCAGGTTGGGCTAGGGAGTGAGAACAATATGTGCAGGAATAAGCTTTTGATGCTTTGGTATTCAGGAATAAGAATTACAAGGTGCATTTTTGCAGTTGGTGATGCCAATTGTGCTGGGTGCTGGTAGGGTGGAGATCGCTGCAAATTTCTTGTAACTGGATAGTGATAGATCTGTCGGTGACATAATTAATTTTGGGATGGGAATTTCATTTTAATGCTTACTAGCTCCAGTAAAAGCTAGATTCACTTTGATGGAAGGCACATGATAAATTTTGGGATGGGAATTTATTTTTAATGCTTACTAGCTCCAATAAAAGCTAGATTCACTTTGATGAAAGGCCTTGTTATAAATGCCTGAATATATAGTGCTTGCATGAGTAATTATATTAAGCTCTTGTAAGTCTAACAGAATTTGTGGACTGATTGCTGTTTCCTCTCTTGATGCAGTGTCAATCTTTAATGGAAGAATTATTGGCTTCTCACTCAACAGATTTGCAGCAACGTGCCTATGAACTGCAAGCAGTGATTGGCCTTGATGCTCATGCTGTTGCGTGTATTATGCCATCAGATGCAAGTTGTGAAGACATTGAGGTGCTTTTTCTTTTTGGCCAATATTGAGGTGTTTTTTAATTGCATTCTTTTTGTTTAATTTGGTTTTGATGTACAGGTTCTCATTTTATGTGACACCTCTGATATCTCCTACTTCAATTTCCTTATAGTGTCTTGTTTTAACTTCTGTGTCTTTCTAGTCTGTGTTCCAAATTCTCTGAAAGTCTTATGTTTATGAAACTGCTGCCCTTCCTGTTTGTTTAGTTACATATATTGAAGCTTCCATGGCCTAATATTCAGTCTGATAAAGCATCTAGGACTTAAACTGGTCCGTTCCACTCTGGTGGTAAGTGCATTGCTTGAAGTTGTCATTTAGAGTGCTCTAATGTCTTCACTTCTTTAGTTTACAATTAAACATTATTCTCCTTGCTTCTCGAATATATAGTGGTACTTGCTTTAATTGTAAATTTTGTTATAAAGAAAGATTAATACTGTTGCCTCATGTATTTGTTGTCTGCTACCGCATGGATATTTCTTGTTGAACAATCCCAATAGTTATTCATTACTGAAATTGCACTGCTATTGTGTTGGCTCTTCTATGAGTGAGATAATGTTTTTACAAGTAGGTTGGCTTAAAATTTACTCCCATTTTGAAAATTGACTCTTTTGTGACAGAAATTACTTAATATTAATTTTCCTTGATTTGGGAGTTCGTTGAATTAACTTTATGACATAAATCAATTGATCTGTATATGTTCTGTTGAAATTTTTTTGGGAGCTTCACAAGATTATAACATATACCTGTGCTAGGTTAATTGATCGATGTTTAAACCTTAGCTTTCTACAAAAGCCAGGGTCCATTTGTAGGTTAAGATCATTTTGCATTAAACTATAATTAGCATGCTTATGATGGCTATTTTTCTTTTTAATTCCTTGTGTGTTCTGTCAACCGCATCATGGTGGAACATTGTTTTCTAATTTATATATATTTTCATGCAAGAGTCTCCTTGCAGGTTGATAAAGGGCTTTCATTCCTTAATGGTTATATCCAAGAGTCAATAGAAAAAGGCGCTCAGCCCTATATTCCTGAGAGTGAACGCTCTGGAATGTTAAATATCAGCAATTTTAGGAGCCAAGATCACCATGAAGCTTCATCACATGGTCTCAGGTTTGAGGCGTATGAGCTTCCAAAGCCGATAGTGCAGTCTAAGATTCCTCCAGCATCACTTGCTTCAACTGAACTTGTTCCGGTGCCCGAGAAAATGTATCCTAGGGAGAGCTACCAGACTACTGTGCCTTCTGTATCATCAGATGCAGGACCTTCAGAGCTCAAGCTACGACTAGATGGAGTCCAAATGAAGTGGGGTAGACCAACATTTTCTCCTGCAACATCTACCTCAAATTCTACTATTTCACAGAAAACAGTTAATGGGATCACACAAGTTGATGGGGCAAGCACTGCAAATTCAAGAACACGTGAAACTTATGATTCAAGGAAACCACAGGTTGAAATTTCTCCAGAAAAGAAGAAACTTGCTGCTTCACTGTTTGGAGGTTCATCAAAAACAGAAAAGAGGGCAGCTACTGGTCATAAGATTTCTAAGTCAAGCAGCCACATGGTGGAGAAGTCTCATGTGCCAAAGTCTAGTATGGAAGTTGCATCAGAAAAGACACCTCCTGTTCAACAACCTCTGGACTTGCTTGATTTGGGGGAACCAACTGTCACAAGTACTGTTCCTTCCGTAGATCCATTTAAACAATTAGAGGGCCTTGTTGACACAACTCAGGTTGCTTCAGCTGTAAATCATGGTTTGACTGCTGCTGCCAAGTCACCTGATATAATGGCATTGTATTCAGAGACACCTGCAGACGGTGATCTTTTATCTGGCGTGTTAAATCCTTCAATGACAAACATGCCTGGTGGCACCACAACGAGGCAATCAATGCCACGTAGTAAGGGCCCCAACCCTAAAGATTCCTTGGAAAAGGATGCACTGGTTAGGCAGATGGGTGTGACTCCGGCAAGTCAGAATCCAAACTTGTTTAAAGATCTACTTGGCTGAAGTATATTTGAAGTATTTACGGCTATCAAATTTCAGTGTGGTTTTTCATACAGCTGGACAGTTGATTGGTGAATCATAGGAGCTATAAGCTATTATGAGCAGACATGCAGAGATACTGGTAGAAATTTGATCCAGCCACCTGGAATGGGATTTAAAATCCAGATATGGGTCTGAAGTTGTTGGAGAGTAGAGTTTTTTGGTTTTTTTTGTTGTTGTTGTTGTTGTTGTTTTCATAGGAAATAGCACAACACGGGTGTTTTGTTGAGTGTTTTGCCTGGGGAGCTTTTCGTGGCTGTTCCAACTTCCAATTGCCTCATGCCCAAAGACGGAGGGTTTGCCAAGCGCGCTTGCCCGCTTTTTCACTGTATGCTGTTGAGTCTCTTGTTGTTATAATAATGCTGTATAAATAGTACTATAATAAATGGTCTCCGTTCTTCTTTTGGATGTTACATAATTTTTTTTTTTTTGGGAAGACTTAAATATGTCCTTTTGTTTGGCATCTCAAGAATTTTGATTCCATACTCTGATTGGTTAATGCTTGGGAAAGGCAAAGACGAGGCTGAAAAAGTATATTTTTGTTTGGCCAGTCAAAAGAATATTCCTTTGTGCACATGCTGATTCATTGACATAGGTAACCGCTTTTAAATTTAAATCTCCACTCTTTAAATAATAATATCAATAATATTTCCACGTAAGTTTTGTTTTTTGTTTTTTTTATAAAAAAGTCATGTTCTCATTTGCAACAATTTGTTTTTTTTTTTTTTTTAAATTGATTTAGCCTTAATACAAAAAAAATTTTGGTATGATTAAATCAATATATTAAAAAAAAAAACTAATACTAGTATTATACTAGTAGTTTAAAAAAAGCTTGATGCCTTTTTTTTTTAATCTTCGTAATAAAACTGAAAAGCAAATAAAAAGTTTTTAAACCCTCCTCGATTTGAAATGTCAGATATTTATAGAGAAAGGATAGCGGGTACTAGATCTCTCTCTCACTAACACAGTAACACTGGGGGCTGTCTCTCTTTCTCGTGGCCAATGCGGAGGAAATTCCAAAATTTGAACATTGAATTGGCTGGGAACTAGAAAGCGTGCCCTTTACTCTTCAATTTTGGTTTGTGTTTGGTTGCTTATATTGTATCCAAGAAGAAGAAGAAGATGGGTAGCAGAAGTGACGATGGGGCTCCTTCGATGACAGGAAGGAGGCAATCCGATTTGAAAAAGTCTTTCAACCTCGCTGTTCGCTTTATTCTCACTACCTGTCCTAAACAGGTTAAGTTACCTTTGTTTTTTTCTTTTTTTTTTTTGAGAAATTTTCATTTTAAAATTTGTCTTAATGACAATGTGGCGACTTTTAAATGGTTTTTTATTGTAATTATAAAGGAATTTAGCAAAGCATTTCCAAATTTTACAAGTTCCGAGCAAGAACGTCTTCACCAGCGTTTTATTCAGGTACTTTATATATATATATTCTTATAATGCCATGTCAATAGTTTATATGCATTTTGTATTTCAGTATTATCTGGGCTTACCTTATTATTTAGACAAACTCCTTACTAAAAAGGTATTCTACTTCTCATAAATCTAAAAGAGGAAAGCTATTAGAATTATATATTTCAACACTATCTGAAAGATGTCTTTTCTTCATTTTGGCTGCGGTCGGTCTCCTTTGTGTTCAAGCTTTTAACTAACACTTGTTCTTGGTGCTATGCAAAACTTTCAGGTCATTACCTCTTTGCATGGGAATATAGAGGTACCTATACATTACCCTTTGCTTATCATGCCTTCTTAACTCTTTTAACTAACATTTATTATTGTTATAGTTAACTGCCCCCTTTTTTTTCTTTAGGTTATGCAAAACATTCACTCCTGCCAAGTTTTTTTGGCCTAGTGCTTTCACCCATACAGGCTTCAGTTTGCATTGCAATGAGAACTGCTATCAACTCTGATGCATTGCTTAAATAATTATTTATAGTAACAGAAATTAGGCCGGTTTTCTCTGCTGAATTGTGGAATTAAATAGTTAACTGCATACAATGATAATATAAAGAATGAATGTTGATATAACGTAGGTATCTTCATATAAAAGTTGATGGAAGTTTCAGGATAATTTTACTTGAGTCATTACTTTTCTCTAAATGACCACCTGAGGTGCCTAGTTGAGCAACTTTGCAGCCAAGAGGATTGTGTTAATTTTATCTTCTGTTCCGCTTAGTTCTTTTAGCATTATATTGTATAATGCCTTATTTCTAATTTTACCTCTTCAATGTTACAGGATGAATTTGAGTCTTTATGCCTTGACACACAGGTATGCCCTTTTATAATAGCTACCGATCTGGTTGTTTCATTTATATCAGTTTATTAAACAACTGATGTAGGTTTTATTTCATCTTTTGAATATGGGTACATGTCAAGTAAAATCTGGGGGAGGGAAAGCACTTATGTGAAGTCTATGATAGCAACCAACGTAGTTAGTTAAAGTGAGTCAGGAAAGGTTATAGCATCACTTAAAATATGTTGTTGAAGGTTTGGAGCCCTTATTCTAATGCTCCGCCCCTTCTATCTCTCTCTCTCTCTCTCTCTCACTCTCTCTCTCTCTTTTCTTTTCTTTTCCAAACAATTTAGCCTAAACATTTTATTTGGAATTATTAAGCTTCAAAGCTTATATAAATCTTGCCATCTGTCTATTTGCAAAAGAAACAAGACTATCTTGTGGACTAAAAAAAATGGAGACAGAAAGATCGGGCTCTGGTATCATAAGTATTCAATATAAAAAGTCAATTGCTAGAATGATTTTAAATATAGGGCCACAACAAATCCCAAACTTGACCTAAATGGGACAGCCCCACTTAGTATTCATGATTGTCTATATAAAATTCAATTTGCTGACTATTTTATTGCATTGCATTGGTGTGCATCTATCATACTCCTTTTATGCAGGTGACCTTGAATTTTTAAGTTTCTTTGTTTTATAGGTAGGAACTGCCCTTGATACTTTGGAGAAACTAGTGGAAGAACGATGTCTTGACCCTTTGTTTTCAGATAAGTAGGTATCATCTGGTTTCTAAGATTGTTTGAATGTTAGGTGGTTAACTGATAACATTGGGTTACATTTGTATTCAATCCTATTTCAATATATGCAGTTTCAAATTGAATTGTCATAGATTTGAATCATATTAGCTTCTGTTTTCAAGTTATATATGTACTACTTGAACTAAGTATTCAAATATTGTTGAACAAATTATAATTAAGGCTTATAAACCTGAAGGACATTATATACACTGGAAATATCTTGGATACTAGGCTTGTCAGGAAAGGCTCAAGTAAATTAGCTGACAGAATTGAGAAACCATAAACAATTCTATCTGCATTTGTTTATCAACCTTCAAAGGCCACAGAGTTCTATCAGTTGTTGCCTGTCAAAACAAGCCCTGTCTTGTTGCTGCCACTTCATGCAATTATTCTTGATAGTGCATCAACTCCTGTTTAGATTAGGATCCACAGTTGGATGGGAACTAGGGAAGCAAGTTAGTGTTGACAGATTTCAAACAATCGGACAATTGTCATTGATACTGTTGCTTATTTTACTGGAATGAACCCCATGATCAAAAAGTGGTCCTAAACATGTTAAATTTTAGCATTTGTTTAGGAAAAAAGATGATAAATGAAGACAAGTTAGATTGTTCTTTTGTTTTTCTGCTGTAGTTATGGTTCAGATTATCCCTAAAGCTGCTGAGAACCTCAGATTGCTGAGTCTCTCAGCTTTATACCAGAACAAAACGCTTTTTACATTTAATACCAGTGAGTTATGTTGCCTGTCTTGATTATTGTTCCTTCTTGTATTATTTTCACTCCAATACCATGTTGTGTATTCACATGGAACCATGTTGGTTGCACTTCTTTCATTTGAACTGGTGAGGAGTTTGAATGCAGGACTAATGTAATGGATGCAGTGCACAATATTTAAACAGCAAAAAAAGCTGAGATCCAGTACTTAAGGGGCCTCCTGGAAAGGGTAAGAAATGAACTCAAAGTTTTTCTATTTTAAAGTTCCTTAGTTGGCGATTATAAGCTTTTTCTCTTTTTCAGTCTATATCCATGTTCTCACTATAATTTTTGTACTTAAAAGTATGAACAGAGCTAGGTAAGCCATCAAATTAGTCATACAAAAAGTTTGTGGACTGTTTTCAGATTAAGTAGAACTCTGTGTTCTGGGGGGTTATAGACTTGGTTTGCAGTTTAGCTGAAATTGTGTGTTATGGCCTACCCTCGTTAATTTTGCTTTGTTCTAATCGATAGATTAGAAACATTGGAAAGTTATGGCGTCTTATTATTTCCAATTTGTTTATAGGCTGAAAAACATAATAGTCTCATCCAAGCTCAGGTCGAGCTACTTAAGAATAAGACACAAGAAGTCTTGACTCTTGAGCACGACAGATGTTGAGAAGGTGTGTATTTCACGTTATGAATATTTCGTCTCCTTTCCAAAGGAATGTACTTGTTGACGTATGGGCTTGAAGCCATGTGCTTGATAGCTAATTTAACTTGGGAAAATCTAATCTCAATTGACCTAGTGCAACTTTTGCAGTTAAGATGTGGCATTTTAAGTTAAGGGGAAAATAAAATGTTTGGCTTTAATGATCTGTAATTGATGGGCTAAAATGTTAGCTTCCACTGCACCGACTAGCTGCATGGATAGGTTAATAAGACCAACTTGTACTGAGATATTAAAACCTTGAGTTTGTTTGCATGTAAGTTGTTCTTGTCAGAATGGAGTGAAGTGCTGATTGTTTTACACAGTTTGAGCATGGAAAGATGCTTTTATATTTTGAATTTGAAGGACTCTTGTCAACAAGACTGGAGGGTTTGGATTCGTCATATTTTTCATAGAAGGTGTCGAGTACTACTTTGAAATATCTGGAATCAATGAAGTAGTAATAAATATTTTATTCTGAATATGAAGTTGAATGTTGGCAGTGGCACGTCCTTGATCTGAGCTTAAACATAAGGCTACATAACTGTTTGACCTGCCTTTGATATTCAAATTAGAAAATTATTATTAGTGTGATGCTCATCTACAAGCTTTTGAATATCCTCCCATTATAACATACAAGTATATAACATAATACCATAGACTAGATAGTAAGACCAAGAATCAATGAAAATGGTATTTATGTGCTGAGTTGGATTGATATGACATCTTCTTTTCTCTTGCCCTTGCTCCTTCTGCTCTTCTGTTGGTTGGATAGGGTAGACACAAATGCCACGCTGCCTCTCAAGCTTACTATTGGAAAGAATGGGACCTTTAATTTTGCTCATTCCATTTAATTACTTTATCATTTTTGGCCGCCATTTTTGTGGAGATAGGGAGCTAAAGCCTAAAGGGGGTCAAATATTGAGGAAAGGGATCCCAAAATTCAATCTTGTCGCTGCTGCTGGCTTACAATTCCAAAGTACATCGTGCCATTGGGTGACATGACAGAGATAATTGTCTCAATATTTTTCAATCTATGAAACAACTCATCCCACGACCTAATACTCGATGTTAACTTGAGGGTTTTTTTTTTTTGGTCAGACTTGTACTGATTCATTCATGATGAATCATACTTAATGACAATCTGTATTGAGACGATTTTCTCTCAAAGGTCATTTCTGAAAGTTATCAGCAACGTTGAATGATATTGATTTTTAAAATTTATAAATTGAAACTAGTTCAGCCTTTTGCGTAATTTAATTAACAAGACATTGATTTTTCAAATCACATTCTTGAATGGCTAAGTTGTATTTATAGGATATTAAGATGGAATAAGTTGGACGATTCAAATAGAGATACTATTAATTCATATAAGAAAATAGGAAATCAGAGGGCATAAATTTAATTTAATTGTTCCGTGCGGATATATGATATAATCTCCCGACGATGACATCAAGTAACAAGGGAAGGACACGTGCTTATGTTATGAGAAACGGAGATCCCAAAGTCAGAAGTTTTGGCTAAGATTTTAAATTTCAAGATATGGCAAGTCAAAAGCAGGAGCTGTTGCCATTCTTTGTAATAATAACGATCATTGAAAATGACCCTTCCCTTTAAATAATGTAAAATATGCAAAGCAAGAATCTAAAGCGTTGATTTTTAGTTTTAATGACTAAAATTTTAAATTTTAATTACTATTAAATTTGAAGATTAAATTTTAACATTTGTCATTTATTTTCATATTTAAAATTATGATCTATTTTACATAAAAATTGCAAAACAAAAATTTTTAAATTGTTAAAAGTAAATTTTTTTTTTTTTGTTTTCATTAGTTTCGAAAATATATTTCCATTTTTTTATATTGGTCATAAGTCACTACGATTTCTTGAAATTTATTTAGACGGTGGCATTTCCTTTATTCCCTACTTGTTAGTCTTGATCAGCAGTTTTACTCTTAAACGAAAACGATAATCACAATTTCCTTTGTCCTTTTCCGAAAGGGATTAAAAGAAAAAAAAAGGTTAAAGAGAAGCACCTTTTAAAACACTAAATTCCAATTTTAAACAGGCTAAACATGTTGAAATTTGTAGTAGATATGTATCTCATTGCAGTATTTGTTTGAAAGTAAAATGTGGAAGCAACTGGAAAGCAATATATACTGTGCACGATCTTACAAAAGGAGATTATTTAGTTTTCTGATGATGATTAGAAATTCGTACCCATTTCGAGCAAATGAATTTATTTCTGTCTGAGGATTGAGAATAATATATTATTGTGAATGAGGATGTTGCATGCAGGCAGAAGAGCAATCTCACTTTGAACCTCAAATTTCTCCTTTACTAACAAGATTATTGTTCTTGAATTCTCAAAAAATAAATTCCTTTGCATTTGGACAACAGTTTTAGTTTAGTAGTTTTAAGAGCTGTCTCATTCATACCAAACATCAACAGTTGTTGAAGACATACGCTATCAAATTCATCCTTCCAAGTTTAAAAAGTTCATGAGTTCCATCACAACCGAATAAAAACTAGTCACATGATATATTTTATTTTCTATTTCTTTTTTTGCCTTGCGGACTTACAAAAACAATCCCTTCGAGGATGAACAGACGTGAAAATCATTGATCATTTTACTGGATTTTTATTTCCTTCTTTTCTATGAGTTGGAAAAGAATAAACAGAATTTCTTTTCCCTTTTTTTTTTTTGGGTGTTATGAGATGAGTTCTGAGACCCTTCTGTACGTTTGGAGGTGGTTGGTTTCCTAATCTTAAGTTTCTTCTTTTGGGGTATTCTTTTGGACAAAAAGAGAGAAAGCTCAACGCCTTTTGGCTTTGCACCTTCTTTGCTTCATCCTATCTAACAACTTGTAAGCCTGCTCTTTCTTTTGCGAGTTGTTGAGTTGAGGCTACTATGATTTTTTGATTAGTCTGATGGGCAAACCATTCTGGGGAAGAGCAAAAGGACCATACTGAATCCCACTGTTTGTACCCACTATAGACCACCTGCAAAATGCCACCACCAAAATGTCAGCAGATACTCTTTTTTTTCTTTTTCTATTTGTAGAAACGGGCTTTAATCCACAACTGAAAAGAAAGATTGCAATTGCAAGACTATTAACAAATTGGTACCTGTACTTTGTGGTCAGATGATGGATAAGAACCATAATTTCCAGCTTGGCTAACTCATTCCCCGGACATGAGTGGGTTCCATTGCCAAATGGCATAAATGTGTTGGGTTTTGGAGTAGCCTGTTCAATCATTGAGCAAAAGTATGCATTAGTGCTTGGGATCCCAAAGTTCAAATGATGTCAACCGTATAAATGTATTTTTCTGCAAAATTTACCTCGAATCTTGAGGGATCGAACTTTTTAGGATCTGGAAAGAACTCTGGGCTGTGGTGAATGTTTCTAAAAAGCGGTAAAACTTTCCATCCTTTTGGTATAAGATACCCTGAACAATATTTTTTGCAGGAAAAAAGTCAAACTACTAGCACCAAAAAAAAAAAAAAACTAAACTGATAAATAGGTACTGCTACTACTATTATAAGATATTTTGGGAGATTTTGTGCTAACTGACCTTCATATTCAACATCTTCCACTGCTTCTCTGAAGGTAAAAGATAAAATTGAAGCAACCCTAAGTGTCTCCTGAATCACTCTAGAAGTTATTGGCATCTTCTTGGTATCTTCCCAAGTGAGAGTTTGCTCCTCACCGCCCTGGTCTTTACCACTCATTATGGCCTCTTGTTCGTCCTGTAAACCCACAATATATAGCATTACAAGACCGCTATCGCTGTTATGAATTATTCATAAGTCTTTGGTGTATGGGGAGGAGATAATCTTACCGTGACAGCTTGAAGAACGCTCGGGTTTTCTCCGAGGTACTTAATTATCCATGTCAGTACGCTAGCGGTGGTGTCACGAGCAGCAAAGATTACACCAATAATGTTGTCAGCAATTTGTTCATCGGTGAGGCCTTCTTTGTCACCCATGAAAGACCCGAGCAAGTCATTGCAATCGAGCTTCATTTGCCTTCTGGTTGATATGATTTTGGCTAGAATCTGAGCTAGCTCTTTTCTTGATGTCATTGATTTGTTGAAAAGTGTACCAGGAAGGTTAATGGGCATCGAGTTGTACCCCTTCTCAAGAATGTAGTAGCACCTCTTGAGATCTTCTCTGTATAGCACTTCATCCTTTCCAAATATTGATAGTAAGGCAACGTTGAATGTGTACTGCAAAATTTGAGCAACATATCAATGAGGAGTGTAAATAAGTTATTTCGTCAAAGGTTAAACCAATTATTACCTACTTTTAGTTTGTAAATAAGGTAAAACGGGAACAGGGTAAACAGAAACAGGGCAAGAAAAACAGAGGACCCCTGCTTTTTCTCTGTTTTTAAAGAGAAATTTCTGCACTACCAATAAAAGAGAAGTAAAGCTTACTGTTTTCATTTCTTGGAAAGTGGTTATCAACCTCCCTTCAATTGACTGGAGTGACAATTTGGCAATGGATTCGATGTTAGACACGATGCTTTTGATGGCTTCAGGCATGAAGGCACGGAGAACAAGCCTCCTCAATTGGGCATGGTACTGTCCTTGGTTAAAGAAGATGGCTTGTTTGCCTAACATTCTCTCTTTACTTGCTGGAAATGTTGGCTTGAAGAGGTGAGCTCTGGTCACGAGCACGAATTTTGCAGCTTCTGGGCTCGAAACCATCACACAAGGACAGCCTAGTATGTGGGTCTTGAATATGGAGCCATACCTATTATACACCAAAACAGAACGAGCGGTCATTGTAAATATGCATTACATGTAAACAGAAAATAGTACTCGGAACAAGAATTAAGTATAGACCTTTTTTGCTTTGAAGCAAAGAAGACATTTGGGTTTTGGGAATAGAGCTGAAAGGTTTCACCGATGTAAGGCCAGCCGAGGGTGCCTGGGGGGAGAGGAAGTTCCCGGCGATTGGGTTTGAGGAATTTAAGGAGAGAACGGAAGAGAAAAATGAAGAAGATTGAAGCAAACAAAGAAAACATGAAATTGAATGCCATGTATTAATGGTTGGGGGTGAAGGAGTGAGTAGTTGTGTGAGGAAAACAAGTGGAAGAGGGTATATATAGGCATTTGGGTCTCAAAACAAGGCAAAGAAAGAAAGAGAGAGGTAGGCCTTTCAAATACAGCTTGAATCCCACACACGGAATCTCCCTCCAGCTCATTCATGATGTTGGTCTCTATTTACTAAACTAATACTCTGGGAGAAATCACGTGTCCTAAACTAATACTCTGGGAGAAATCACGTGTCCAGAAGAATGGAAAAAGAGCGTGTGAGTTAGAGGGCAAGCTTTGAGATTTTGACCAGAAAAAAAATTAAATAAAAAGGGCTTTTCTTTTGGCATTGGCATTGGCATTGGCTTTGGTTTAGTTTAATTAGTGACTTCTAACTATCCCTGTCCATACACATGTAGCAGATTTAATCACAACTTCTCTACACCGTCACCATACCCCTGCCTGCTACTTGTGTAGCTTTAATGCCAAACAACCCACTCTTGACCTATCTTTGCAAGTTTAGACTGTCAAGTTCCAACATATAAACTTGTTGCTTCGACTGCCATAAACTACCTTTTGTCAACTGGTTTTATCAATCAAAATCTGAGATTTTGAAGTTTTCTTGTTTGGTTTCAGATTGTCTTTCTTAAACTAAATTCTTATTAATCAAAATGCCTATTCAAACCATTAATCCGTCAAAACTCAAAACCTTTCTCAATGTTGTCAAGCATTGTTGGGACAATTGGCTATTATGCCAGCGGTTGGCAGATAAAAGATGGGACCTTACATTAAATAAGATACGAAGCCATCCTGGACTGATTGAATAATACTGTGAAATCTCAGTACTCAATGATTCATATCACCAAAACCGAATGATTTGGTCCAAAGCCATTCCCTTTTAAATTTCAAAGTCCATTTTCTTTGATCAATTAATATTATCATCTCAAAGCAGTGGTTAGGTAGGATCATAATGTACCCAATTGATAATCTATACAGGCTACCACATAAGAATAATTACATATATAAACACAATTTTTTTTTTTTTCATTTTCAGACTTGGGTTTAAGATGGATGGCAATATACATGAAGAGTTTAACATTTTTTACTTTTTTTTTTTTGCCATTTATTTTGTTTGATATTTATGCCATTCAGCACATATTCACACTTAAAAAGATTCTAGTGCTGAAATTGCAAATTGTGTACAGTAATGAAAATCACATTAATTTGTCTTGACACCACTAAGAAGATGAAAATCAAAAGATGAAAATGCCTACTAATTTGATATAAATTCCAAGGAAATCAGGTGTTTCATTTTTACACATATTATAACCTTTTTTATCTTCTAAAAACTTTTCCTGCGTCAGATATCCAATCTTTTGGGTCCCCTTTTTTTTTTTTTTTTTGTATTAAAGAAAAAGAAAAGTCCATTGATGATGAGCATGACTCATTCACGATCACTTCTAGCAAGACATGTGGCTTATATACATATTATTAAAGCCAGTTAAACCGAAAAAAGAGTCGTCAATGTCCAAGATCAAATTGTAGAGGAATTGAAAATTAATCACACATGTGGATAGCCTTTTATGTAATGCTTAATTATAATGAGATCAACTTTGCTTTGCTTCATTTAATTTCTCATAATAAATCTTTTGGCGGGGACCTTCTGGTGAAACCACCAATTCAAATAATCTTTGTCCTATCTAAAAGAATTTGACTTGGCTAATTCCTCTCTATATAATAAAGTAATAATTAGCTAATGAATTATAATAAAGTTTAATAAACTAATTATTTTAATAGTTGCCTTTTACTTTTCATAGATAACCAATGGTTATATTCAAAACACATGCCCTTCTCCATAAGAAACTTTCATTCTTTGAAATAATAGTACTTCTCCGATGACAAATGCATAGGTTTTTGCCCCCAAAGAAAGGATTTTCAGGTGATGATTGTAGAGAAATCGATAACAAAACATTATAATATAATTATATATACATCACCATTAAATCACAACTTTCTCAAAAGTTAACATTTATTTTGCTTTTCTTCACTGGCAAGTGCCAAGCATATTATTATTATTACCATTTATCTTTTCTTTAACATATCCAATGCACAATTAGTCCTTTAATTCATTTTGTTTTCACCATGCACACACAATGTGTGCCTTTCTTTTACTCCTTAATTAGTTATATCCATCATATGTATAGCATGTCTCATGTAAACATGTACAAAATGTTTTACCCAAATCATGGAACTAATAAAGTTTTGAAGATCTTGCATAATGTAAAGAAATCGAAAATGAAAAAAAAAAAAAAAAGCAAAATTATTTTATTCATAGAATTCCCTTGTATTTGTTAGGAAATTGTTTGCCTATGGAAAGAATAGTGCGAAATTATTAAATTGCTTTTGTTAACATTTATTCTACTTTGATAGGTGATACTAAATTGGCGAGCACATTGATTTATATTTTAACAACATGTATAGATTTTATATATGAAGAGAATATATATCGAGAGATCTTTGATTCATAATATGATTAAAACATGTTATATAATCACCTTATAGCCAAGAGCGAAGGCAGGAATATGAAAAAATGGGACCGAATATAGTAATTTCAAGGGGAATGGGGCAAGCATTACTTTTAGTGAAGTTGGATACTGTTCTACAATGGAGTAAAAAAAATTATTTTTGAGGGACCATGACCCCTACTTATAACATATATTAATTAACTTGATGAGTGTGTAAACATTTATAGATGCTATCAAAATTTAGATGAATTAAAAATGTCGAAAGGATGTGTAAATAAATCATGGGTTAAATCATATATATATATATATATATATATCTTTTTCCTAAAAAAAAAAAGTGGAACTCATAAATTTGCCCAAAGAATGTCACTATTTGTTTTGTTAGGCAAGAATTATATATGATGATACAATAATTGGATTCTTTTGACTAGTTTTCTATAACATGGCAGTACCATCGCAGTCTCGCACGGACAAGGTAATGTTGGGATTAGATTTATATATAAAGCAAGAAAGCTACCCTAACACATTACTTGTCTGCCAATATCTCTCTCTATCATCCCGAAAATTTGAGCAAGACAATGCATGCTTGATTCTGACTACACTGAGTCCCTTGCTATAAAAAGGATATAGAGAGATAAATGAGCCTAATTAAAGTTTACAAAGTGTGCCATATGAATACGATGTCGACCCCCATGGCCCATGATGGCATTCGTGCAGGTAGAAAAAGAAGTCCTGAAAAATGATGTAAGGCAGATGGTTTCAACATAATGTTAAAACCAGTGGCTGCATTCAGCTTTATACATTAATTGAGAATTGCCTTGCATGCATGCGTTCCCATATAGATTTACGAAAGTTTAGAAAAGAGAGAGAGAGTTGAAATTGAAAGGTCGAAGAAGGCTAAGCCTAAGCCTAAACTGTGAGCTGCAAACTGTATTGCTTCATTGATCAGATACTGGCATAAATACAAGCGTCCGCACCCAGCATTTATGCACACACCTAGGCTCTCCGCCTTTGAACAAATTCATGCATCGCAACTGCAGTCTTTTTGAGCATGCTAATTTTCCCAATTGAAAAAGGAGAAAATGAAGAAAATTTTATTATATTGATTTGTTTTTTATAACGAGGCTTAAAACTTATTTATACAAAGGTAAATTGTTATAAAATAAAAAATACAATAAATAAAAATAATGATTAAATCAATTTCTATAATCACATAATCAATATCTAAATCTATATCAAATCAATATCTAATATTCTTTAAATTAATATCAAATCAATCTAGAATATTATTGGAATATTATTAGAATAATATCATCAATTTAGAATATTATTAGAATATTGGTGACATCCCTTCGCAAACTCAAGATAGTAATGTAGAGGCTAATTTGAGTTTGGAAACTAGGATAAGAAATTGACCAAGCGGATGTGATTTGGTGAAGATATCTACTTTTTGATTAGCATTGGTAACAGTAATAAGTTGAAGAGTTTGAGTAAGCAAATGGTGATGAATGAAGTGACAGTCAATTTCAATATGTTTAGTATGCTCATGAAAAACATCATTGTGAGCTATCTGAATGGCATTTTGATTGTCACAAAATATAAGAGTACTAGAGTGATGAGAAACACTCATATCTTGAAGTAACTATTGTAACCATAAAAGTTCTGATGTGGCATTTATAAGAGCTCGATACTCAACTTCAGTCCTAGAACAGGACACCACAGTTTGTTTTTTACTTCACAAGAAATAAGAGAAGAACCAAGAAAGAAACAGTAGCCTGTGGTAGAACGACGATCAATAAATCTCCTACTCAATTTGCATCATAATAACAATGCAAGTCAAAAGAGGAACTAAAGGAAAAATGCAAACCATGAAATATAGTACCCTTGACATATTGTAGGATTCGAAAGACAACAACAAAATGAGTAAATCTAGGAGTATACAAAAATTGACTAACTAGATGAACAGCATAGGCAATATCTGGATGAGTAACTGTCAAGTATATGAGACTACTCACTAGAGTTCGATACAAAAAAGGGTCTGGAAGTAGTGTACCATCAGAAGGAGAAAGCTTCATATTCTGTTTAAGTGGTGATAATATAATCTTGCTATCAATTAAACCTGCTCGAGCAATAAGATCAAAAGCATACTTTGTTTGAGACAAATGTAAACTAGTAAAATCATTAGTGATTTCAAGGCCCAAAAAATAACTTAAAGGACCTAGGTCTTGCATCTCAAACTTAGAATGAAGAAAAGTCTTTAGATTTTGAATACTATTTATATCATTACCTGTAATGATAATGTCATCCATATAAAGTAAGAAAAAATAGTATTATTTTTAGTAGTTCAAGTAAAAAGGGCAGAATCATAATTACTAGATGCAAAACCAAATTGTATAATAGTGGCATTAAACTTTGAGAACTAAGATCTATAGACTTGTTTAAAACTATATAAAACATGTTGAATATGACAGACCTTGTTAGAAGGTACAGATAAACCAGGAGGTGACTTTATATATACTTTCTTGATGAGATCACCATTTAAAAAGGCATTTTTAATATCCATTTAAAAAGTTGACCACTTTTTAGTTGCAGCAACAGGTAATAGTGAACGAACAGATGTGACACATGCAACTGGGGCAAAAGTCTCTTTATAGTTAATGCCATATTCTTGTGTAAATCCTTGAGCAACAAGACGAGCTTTGTAACGTTTCACTGACCCATCAAATCTAGTTTTGATCTTGTAGACCCACTTACAATCAATCATTAACTTATCCAAAGGTCTTTCAATAATATTCCAAGTATGAGTTTTCTTAAGAGCCTAAAGCTCCTCTGTCATTACTTGCTACCACATAGGATTAGAAACAACTTCACAAAAATTATGAGGTTCATGTAACGTGGCTAAAGCATAATAACAGTAAAAATTACAAAATTGAGTGCTAGGTTCCCTTACCTGGGTGAAACAATAAGTGAAGGCGATATGTATAAGGAAGGGATAATTGCATTAATAGAAGCCTCAATCAGATCAAGTATAGTAATAATGGAAGAAGATGGATCACTGTTTGAGTTAGAAGTACCTATAATAGTCTTTTAATTTGAAAAATCAAAAGATAAATCTGTAAAAATACATAGAGAAGAACATGGTGAATGTAATGAAAACATACTAGTGAACTTTTTATGTTTCAAAAAAATTACATGTCTTAAGATACGAAAATGTTTAGACACTGGATCATAGCACTTATACCCTTTGTATTCTATACCATAACCCAAAAAACAATACAATTTAGCTTTAGGTTCAAGTTTAGTCATTTTATGAATATGAAGTATAATAAAGCAAGCACGTCTAAAAACTTTGAGAGAATGATAATCAGGTACCTTATTGTATAAACACTCATAGGGAGATCGTGTGCCTAATATTGGTGTAAGAACACGATTAATAGTGTAAATAGTAGTGAGAGCAGCTTCACCCCAAAGATGTTCAGGAAAGGAAGAGAAAATGAGAATGGCATGAACTATGTTAAGAATATGATGATATTTTCTCTCTGCTCGACCATTTTGTTGTGAAGTATATGGGTAAGACTTATGAAGAAGAGTCCCATCATCCTTTAACAAACTATAAAACTTAATTTTTATATATTTAGCAGTATTGTCAGACCTGAAAATTTTTATTTTTCTAAAATATTGAGTTTGTATCATGTTATTGAATTCACGAAAAATGGATAAAAGTTTAATTCTTTGTTTGAATAAATATATCCAAGTATAATGAGAGAAATCATCAATAAATAAAACAAAGTAACGTGAACCTCTCAAAGTTGGTGTAGGAGTTGGACCCCAAATATCGAAATGGACTAAATCAAAAAGAGCAGATGAGATACAATTACTTTTAGTAAAAGGTAAAGTACTTTGCTTTCCAAGTTGACAAGACAAACAATCAAAATATCATAAGAAATATTACCTAAGACACCAGTGGAAGCAAGTGACTTTATTCGATAAATAAATGCATGTCCTAGCCTAGAATGCCATAAATATAAAGAAACTGAAAAGTTGGTTGTTTGAGATGTAGCAGTAGTAAGCAAATATTGTGGAATTTTCAAAGTTTCAAGCTCAAACAATGTTCTAAACTTACGCCCTGTCCCAACTTTCTGATCTATTTGAGGATCCTACACAATACAATCATATCGTTGTGAAAAATGTAAATCAAGACCAAAGGCACAAAGTTGGCCAACAGAATATAAATTTAAGGTAAGATTAAAAACAACGTAAGTGTTAGATATATATAGTTCTGGGGTTTCAATATTACCAATGTGGCTAGCTTTTAAAACAGATTAATTTACTGTTTTAATGATTGGACCATCAAGTACAAGTATCTTACTTTTGAATAAGGAATGATCAGCAGTCATATAATTTCCATAAGCAATATCAAACAACGAAACATTACCTGATGTGACAGCAAACGGGGCAGGAACATGTGATCGAATAAATTTTTCACATCTAATAAATTTTCAATATCCTATAATCTTATATTCAGATTAGATTCCTCTACTTATTGCTAATTGATTTTAAGTTGAATGCTTAGCATCAATCATTGTAAAAAAAAAACCATACCTACATTCGTGGACAAGGCCTGATGCTAAGGCTATCAAAGGTCGACAACTGTGCTGTTAGCTAGTGTTTTTTGTTATCCGATAGATATTGATACATAGAATGATTGAATTCTAGCTTTCCAATCTATATGTTATTACCCTAGTTTCCAAAACAACTCCAAAGTTTGGCAGGCTATGCTGGCATCACATTTTTAAGTTTAAAAGAATATAAATTATACGAAAGGGTGTCATTCAATTAGGATCTCAATTAGCCTCAAAGCACTATTCTAATTAAAGAGAGTAGTTTAATATTTGTTTGCATCAGAAATTAATTAAGGAGTGTCATGGGGTTATGGTTAGTAGTGCACTGTCTTTAACTGGACCAAAGGCCACATATATGCTACCTAACCCATTATCTATTCTATCCCCATTATTACTATTAAGAGAAACTATTAATTGTTTACTAATTTTAAATGCGTAACATGCGGATGCCGTTGAGTTGTGTTGTGGCGAATGGCCATTTCTGTATGGCTGGGCAAACCACGTGTTCTTAAGGCTGACGACTGTTTCTGGTACTAAATAACTAATTAAATAAATACATTAAAAAAAAAAAAAAAACTAACAATCGCAAACAGACAATTCATTGTTAACAAATACGCTTCTGACCATGTGATTTGGCAAGACGACAATTAAATCAAATTTCATTTCACAATATGTTCCTACGTATCAATTGAGGTCCATCCTAAATTATTTCCATTTATTACAGCCCTTGACTTAAATCTAATTATGGTTGCAAGTTTCAACTGCGACTTCTTGTTTTGCTTAATATAAACTTCTATTTCACACTCCCATAATAATAATGAAGAAATTTTGTCTATATTGATTTATATTTTATAAAAGTCCAAAGGGGCAGGCAATTTTGAATTTGATTTTTCTTTTCTGGGATACAAAGGAGTTGAAAATCCTACAATGTATCTAAAAGCATATATACCCAATGCCAACCAATGGGACGTCAACAGATACTTTTACATTTTGACAAAATAAATAAAAAAGTCAGAAAAGCTTCTAGAAACACAAAACCTGAAAAATTATGTCATATTTTCAATTGAAAGATAGTTTTTGCGGGTACAACAATAATCCCACAATGTATATGAATATCCTTTAATTAATTTTAGGTTTATGATTTTATTTCCACATTAATTATAGTGCATGATTATTAAATTTGAAAGTAATTTCAAGTAGTGGATTAAATATTATTAATAATAATAATAATAATAAAAAGATAAAACTTTTTGTCTAAAGTAATAAAAAATCTTTTGAATTTTATCATTTTATTTAAATAAATATTTATATTTTTATTGTATTCAAATAAATTTTTAATTTTTACTTTACATTCAAATAAGTTATTCAACTTTAATTTTTATACTAATAGATCTTTATCCTTTAATTTGTATCTAAATAATCTTTTATCATAAAACATATTTAAAAAAATAAATAAATACACAGTTGAATACAAATAAAATTATAAAAATTTATCTAAATAAAATAACAAAATTCAGAACCTATTTTAACGTTTTAACCAAACTTATTCATCATAAAAGGTCAAAGACTGAAAGTCAAACACTATTTACGTGTGGAAGAGCATTTTCTTCGGCGAGACTAATAATTAATTACCCCTTCTTAACCATTGAACTGTATTATTACAGACACGTATAATTAATAACGTTCCGTTTCAAACACTGCACATTTTTGAACAATAATCTACCATAAGTCTCCTTTTGATTTTATGATCAATTTACAAGGGCTGAATTAAATGCAGGTTCCATCTCATTAATTGCTGTCTAATTGGATTTCACACTGAGTCGCAACTATAAATTAAATTCATTGACATACATATATACTTTTTGCATATACATCGCACCAACGACGGTTAATTGGATTGGAATATATAGGCACATTGTGCTTATTTTTTTAATTTTTTTTTATTTTTTTGGTCAAGCTTGTGTTTAGTTAGAGATGTTAAAAATCAATTTGAAATTCAAAACCAATATAAATGTGTAGAGGGTGGTCAAACAAATCACTTTGAATCTTCATAGAAAATTCAAATTATGAATTGAATCTACAATTTAATTTAGACATTCAAATGATCACTTTTAAAAATTAAATTTTAATATTTGTAATTTTTTTATTCTTAAATTACCGCCTTATTTGTAAAAAAAAAAAAAAAAGAAGGTACAAACTATGAATTATTGTTGATTTCAGACATTGAATTAAATAGTGGACCCAAATCTAATTGACCAGAAATTGTATAGTACCCAATAAATTAATAATTAAAGCTTAATTGGTACAACAGCTAGACACCTGTACGTGCCATAATTCACCTACCCTTTTGCATGTCCCATAATAATAATAATAACAAAAGTTGTCTTATTAATACTATACTCAATCTGTCCCTCTTTCTCTATGTAAAGTCTCATTTTTTGAAATATTTAATTAGACGACAAAAACGTACAGTTGCTAATTAAAAAAAGGGAAAGTTGCGGTGAGTGCATGCATAATACAGTTGGGAAGGGGGCTCTTAAATCATTTCTAAACAAGCCCACAAAAAATAAAAAATAATGTCTCTGTTTCTGCTGTTGTTTTGTGTTTTTTCTCTGCAATTTGATGATTCTTCCATTGCGTAGTTGCACATGGGAGCTTTCTTTTTCTTAATTTCTAATACAATTTTTTTTATTTGAAATATTTCGATATTCGATAATTGTTTTAAACATCAATTAATTTAAAATTAAATAAAATTAAATTTTATAAAAAAAATAAATTTATTTTTTTCATCCACAAATTTAAAATCAAAATTTTACTTTTAAAAAAATCAAAATTTTTATCACTCACCACGGTTTTTATCATTTATATGCAACTAGCACACTAAATGCATTACATATATAGCATTTGCCTTTTAATGAATTGAAAATAGGAGCGCAGGGTCCACGCGTTTATGTGCTCTTTAATGGACCTTCCCGTACCCGACCTGTACCTTTCACTTGACTTTATGCGTTCCCCACCATCTCTTTCGCGCGTCACTGCTACGCCTGTCCTAATGTTTCCCCGGTTTTTTAGTATTTTCATTTTAAATCGGCATGGAAAGGCCACAGCGTGTCCAAAGTTTGAAATCAATTAATTGATGATAAGTCTAATTATCATTTTGTAATATATTAAAATTTATTAATCTTAACCTAATTAAGAAATGAGTTAATCTTTTATCTCATAATAATATTTTATATATTTTTTTCAATAAATGATATGTCATTAATCCAAATAAGTAGATTAAAAAAACCAATTATTAATTAATAATTCAAAGAGTGAACTTATGTAATTTATATAATCAGGCTTAGAAGATTTGTTGTGCAAAGATTAATTCATCTACAAAGAGTTCAAATTTTGATTAAATTTTAAATTAAAACATAAATTTCTTAAAAAAAAAAAATTTCATATGATCAGATAATGAAATAATTATTGTTTTTAAATCATTTTAAATTTTTATTATAGAAGTTTTATTAAAAACCATCGAGATTTGCTGTTTCTTCAAACTCATTCTGAAATAATGGTTAGCAAAATGAATTGAAATGGAATCGAGTGGGCCAAAAATTTGGGGAAGAGGAAGACAATAGAGAACAATAGAAGACATAGAAATTGGCAAGAATTTAAGGAAAAAGATGAGAATTTGTGAGAAAATTAAGGAAGAGGCAAGAAAATCCTCTGCGCCTCTCTCTTTTCTAACATACCAACAACTTTTTTTTTATACATAGTAATGATATCTTAGAAATTGCCTAACTCATGAATAATAGAATATAGTATCTAGTTACAACTGAAGAAAAGGAACAAATAGGAAAACGCACCTCGGAAGCTTGTTATTAAATGGTTAAACTTCTATTTACCATGGAATGATTTAAGGTCCTATACGAATAAGAGATACATTTGAAAGAGTTGTGTGTTTATATTCATCCATCTTAAATATATTTAAAATTAATAAACATTTGAAGTAAAATAATATTAAAATACATACGTAATTATTGATTATTAAATATTGATATTTTTTATCTAAATGTTTATAATCCTTTTTTATTATATAATATTATTTATTAGATATTTATCCTAGTAAAAGTATAAATGTATTTTATTATTGAGATTTAACAAAAATATATACATTATTTGATATTTTAAATTAAATGGAAATAAAATTTAGAACTACTAAGAAGTGTTTAAGTACTTTACACGCACCCTTCCTCGCGTAGATATGCATTTGTTTCCCATCTTTCCAATAATTCTGCCTGCCTAGGGACTAAGAATCTATCATAGTTGCTGACCTGGATAATGATATAACTACCTGCGGTCCAACAAACCTTACGATAAATTATGGCTCTTTAGTTGACAAGTATGCCCTTTACGACAGGTGTCATCAGAATTTTCCACGTTGGTAGAATTTTGCGAGGTCTGCCTAAAAAACTTAAACTACGACTATTATACAACACAAGGTTGGACTTTTAAATTGTCAGCATGTCTAAATGCAGTTTATTACATGCTGGATTCTTTTCCTTATAGCTGTGCGGATAAGATTTTCCTAATGAACAAAACACAACATACGTAAACTCAAACTCCTTACGTTATATTAACTAACTTCTTTTGCCCTTCATTGTTTTTTTCTCAAATAGAATAAAATTTAGGGATAGGTAAGTTAGACCGACCCTCAATCTAATATTGTCAATGCTCCTTTCTTCCAACTGTTAAATGCAGATCTTCGTTCCTAGTACATGAGAATTTAATAATAATAATGATGTTGTAATAAACAAATTAATAAGATCAAGACAGCTAGGTTTCCTTAATTGATTTTCTTTCCTCTGAAATTCTTAATGGACTGCTGCAGTATTCCAGAATGCATGGAAATGAATTAGCTTCATATTACTACTCAGAGTGCTCACCACTGACACTGATTTCTTAATATATCTGCAACAAAGTTGGGATTCGAAAGTTGTAATCTAATCATATTCAACAGATGTGGTATCAACTTTACTGCAAAAAGTATTGCCACTGTGAAAATGACTGTTTTAGGAAGATTAATCGAATCCAACGCAACTGCCTCATCATTTATTTTATTACAATTTTTTATAGAATTTTGCTTTTGGTGATTTTTTATATATGAAAGATGGTTGTTGGTAGCCTGATAAAAGCTCTATCAACTTTAGTTGGCATTGAGTTAGTTTCATCTATTAATTAATTAATAATTCTACTCTATTAATTAGCACTAAGTGAGTAACTTAACAGCAGAAGTTTGGAGCGGGGGGTGTCCTGTTGTGAAATGATTTGGGAATCGGATTATCCACTTTGTTTTTTTTTTTCTTTCCCTTTTAAGAGTACTTGGTTCCAGCTATATCATTTGTTTGTTTCTAGGGAGAGAGATAGTGAGAGATCTCCCACTATTACCAGTGTGACTTGATCTGAAGATGACATTCACAATCGATTGTTTCTTATCCTCCCCATGTCTCCGAAAAAAAAAATGTTTGATTTTACCTCAAATGGGTTTCCATCATGAAACCTTATACACTAGCAAAAAAGTAAGATCATATGATCAAGCAAAGATCCTCCCTCCTCTCTTTAGCAAGGCTTGTGGATCCATCACTTCCAGAAAGGTCCCATCATTTTGCAGGAATTTGACATCAACTTTACCTTTCCAATCTAACAAATTCTGTTTTTGCCTTTGTCTGTGGCTACGTGCCACATACTCTTTTGCAGCTAATCGTGGCCATCCCTCCAAAGTTCAATCCCAACAAAAATTAACAAAACCCACAAAAATATCTATCAGCTGCAGCGCTAGCAGTCTGTGGAAAGATTTGATTTCAACGTTAAATCTGCCCCATATATGATTAGCTGGCATCAATTCTTCCACCAGTATTAGTGTAGGTTTCTTGACTAGAGGCAAAGTTAGTAAAACAAGCACTTTGACTGAAAATTTTTGCCATTCGGTTTTCCTTTTTTGGTGGCATTTGACTAGAATAATTCTATGTGCTGTCAATTATGATAGATCCATACAGTGCCACCCTCTTGACTAGTAGGATGCTTCCTAATCCTAGCTACATACATAAATATATATAGTATTTGAAGACTGAAGTTGCGGAGTATTATTTTTCTTTTGGTCGAGATAAATTTACAGGAGGGGAGGAATCAGGATAAGTCATAAAGATTTATGAATTTTTTGAAATTTTTTAAATTTATAAATCATCAGTTAATAAGAAATCATAAGAGGTTAAATCTGAATATTTTTATATTCAAAATTTAAATCTTAATCATTTGTATTTATTTATATTGGCATTGCAAAATAATATGTCAAGTACTTAATTCAGATTCTCAGCACTAAGTTTCTGTCACATTTTTTTTCCTAAGATATTAAAGAAGTTAAACAACATGGAGGAACTTGCGCTAATTAAAATTATGATGATTGTTTAATTTCAATTTTCCGTTCAACTCAATAGCAAATTCATGCAAATTGTGGCTAGATATTTAAATCAAGCCTGCAGAATACATAAGTTGTTTCTGTATGATACATGCATCCGATCCTATGGGCCAAAGAAAACCACTTATAAACAAAACCAGGGCCAGTCTCAGTTTGCAACATTAATTATTTAATATATATATATATATATATATATATATGTGTGTGTTGGCTAGCTAGTTGTTTTGTGATCAAGATAAGTTTCAACTTTTTGAGGACTGATGATTACCGTTTTTAACTGTTGGGTGTTGGGTATTCCCCCTTTCTCAATATTAGTCTCTTTCTGCTAAGTTATGTGTACGAGCATTTAACATTTAGCAAATACTATATTATTATTTAATATTCTCCATCTGTTTCTCTGTCTTTGTCTCTCTCTAGATCGAGCTTTGTTAATTATATGTTCCATCTCTATATATTCTGAATGAGACAACAATTATGGGATGGGATGAGCAGCAGCAGCTAGAAAAAAACAAATCATCCCCTTCTACCCCACTTGGATATATTTATATTCTTTCGGTGTTGTTCAACTTCTGGGGTGGATACCACTCCTGGCTAATTAAATCCACCTTTTGATGATGTTATCAAACCCAGCTACTTGTAAAGGAAGAAAAAAAGGATCAAGTTGAAGAGAAAAAGAAGGGTTAAAAAGTATCCCTAAAATATATTACAATAGATAGATAGGTATGTCCTAGATCATCTAATTGATTTCATGTTAATCGCTTTCTTTACAAGTCATTTTTTTGACTTTACAGATAAGAGCGGGTGGCTGTATTGGAAGTTTTCCACACCTTACTAACTTCACTATATTTTATTTTATACAATTAACTATATTGGGATGCATGAAATAATTTTATTTATTTAATATAAATATATATAAATTATTTTTTAAAAATTATATTTAAAATTTTAAAATTTATAATGTATATAAAATTCATATATATCGATTTGATATAGAAAATAAACATCTTAAAAATTTTTTATAATTAAATAATTTTTTTAAAAAAATTATTCGATAAACAACTAAAATTATTTATTATAAAAATAAAATCAATACTTCCTATTTTTAATTTAAAAAATATATCGCTAGATTAATTTAATTTTTAATTTTAATTTAAATCATTTTGATATTTAAATAAATTCAAGATGATCTAATTTATAATTAAAATAGATTTTTTTTTTAAGTAATCTATGTATCATTCAAAAAAAAAATCCACATAAACGTTATGTGGCACACTTTATAAGTTTTATATATATTGTAATATAATATATATATTTATATAATTGATTTATATTTGTGGAGGGGACAAATTGATCCTTAACAAATATGCATATAATCAAACAGTGTTTAGGGCAAAATTATTAATGATCCCATCTGTCAATTCTCCATACTTTACTCTCTTATATAATAATATTAACTGAGATAAGATTAATTCATTAAACATGCTTTGACTTAAATTTATTTTTAAAAAAATTAGCTTGGGAAATCCCTAGCCTGCATGCACAGGGAGAAACGTGCTTCTACTTGATTTGAAGTACAGATGCACGTACGTAATATGTCCATTTATACAATGAGTTAAAAGTGCTACTAGTATAAATTAATCGAAGCTGTATATAATAATTAGTGTAACCAATAACGATGAGAATATATATATATATATATATATATATATATATATATAACAAATTAACAGAAGGGCAGAGGCGATTGGTAATGGGTTCTCCGAAAATTTTGAAATTTCTTTTAGCGTTTATATATATTTATATTAAATACTTTTAAATTGGTTTTTTAAATTAAAAATGTTAATTTTATTATTTTTGTGTTTTATAAGTTTAATTTTATGTATTATAATTTAAAAAATATTCAAATCACGTTTATATTTATTCATTTATTATATCCAACTATTATTATTTACAAATTCTTAAAATCAAGAGATTTGTCACTAATTTTAAATCACAATCAAATTAATTTACAAAAGTTAAATTAACTTTTCAACAATATTTAAGTTTTTAACCAAATACCAAATTAGTTTTTTACTTTTTTTTTTTTTTGTTGGTTAAAGAGTTTTTTGGGACAAGTCAAGTTCAAGAGATTTAGCTTACTACAACTCTTCTTTTCCATGTCATATTGGAACTACTTTACAAAAAGATTAAAAAATTCATAACTTTTAATCTCAAAATTTTATCTCCATTATTTTAAAAGTATTTTTAATTTTATTATTTTGATAAAATGTTTAATGATCAATTTATTCCTACTTCTTTTTTATTTCAATTTTATGTTATCAAAAGAATCAAGAAATTTCCCATAATTAATTGAAAGATCATGTAATTAGTAATTCTACTATTAATTATAAATCAAGTTATTGTTAAAAATATGATATTGTTATAATAATAAATTTATTTTATAATTTTATGAGTTTATTATATTTTTATTAATATATTATTTGCATACATATTAATAAATATGATAAAATACGTTTTCAAAAAATAAAATAAAATAAAATATATAATAATAGTTGACTCTTCAAAATTACATATCTAGATCCGGAGAAATGCATAAAGGATTATATTTCAATATACAGATTTAATACGAGGGTGTCATTCGAGGAAACATCCATCAATGCTAACTTCAAGTAAATTCATCCTACCGTCGCCGAAAGTCAAAGCCAGACAAAGCCAGTTGGATGTTGTGCTTTGACAGTCTATTAGTAAAAATATATATACTTATATATAAAATAATGTTTCCCTTTAATCATTTAAAAAATAATAATAATAAAAAGAGAGGGAGGTTCTTATTGAGTTTTTATTAGGTTCGTTTTATTATCTCAATAATTAGTATTATTATTTGATTTATTTAACAAAATCATGAAAAGGATGCTCGATTCCATTGGGAGCCATATATAGTTGACTCTCAAACAAGTTGATGCTTGTTTCATGATCATCAGCCGATGAAATTTGGACCAACTAGGGTTTTGAAGTAAAAACACTTTGCTAAACAATAAAAAAAAAAATGCCATACGCGTAACTCTTAAGCTTCTCCTTGTTCAACACTACTTTAGTTTCTTGATGAGTTTAATTTCTGTCGCACGTATTAATTTTGCTTGTGAATCACATCAATGCTACCCAATTGATGGCACGAGGAAAGTGTTCATGAAGGAACATTGAGCTTTTTTAAGTTATAAAATTTGCTAACTATAGAATGTGATCATTGGATCATGTGCAATCGTGTAAGATCAAATTAAGTTAATTTTCCATATTCGAGTACAATAATAAACTTCTCATATTTATATAAAACTTTAATGTGTAGTTAATGCCTGCCATGAGTGTGCTTTTTAATGTCGTCCAGTTAACATTAACATTAAACTTTGACTTACTAGCTTGTTTAAACCTTGGGGATTTAATTATTATATCACAATTGACTAAGTGAAGCATTGTAAAGTAAATAGGAATTTGAGCAAAGTTTTCATAGAGAGAAAATGAACTTAAAATAATAAATTTCCTTCGTCATATCAAAAAAAAAAAAAAAAGTGTGCATCAACACTATGAACAATATTTATGGTTGATGAATCAATGTCTGATGTGAAAAAAAAAAAAGAAAAGAAAAAGATTATAAACATGTTATTTACATGTATTAACAGGTTTATACCGGCAAAGGAAGATGAGGTTGAGGCTCCATACAACTCAATATCCTGTCTACAATCTGGTTCATATCTGGCCTGCTTTCTGAATTTTCAAGCAGCGCTGCATTAGCTAAATCAACCAAGATCTTTAGTTGCTCCAAATTTGCATTACCATTGAGTTTTGGGTCCAACATTTTAGCCAAAACCTCCACGTCCTGATTTTTCCTGCTTTCTTCCGTCCATTCTGCAAATGTCACAGAGCCTTGTGTTGATTTCAAACCTGTTATCAGTTCAAGCAGCAGGACCCCATAGCTATAGACATCACTCTTTGGTGATACCAGGCCTGTTTTGAGGTAATTGGTGTCGACATATCCAAATGAACCTTTGACGTTCGTTGGGTTTTGAGAGCCCGGCTTGTTGTAGCCCAATTTACAATGCCCAAAATGTGCAAGTTTGGCATGATTATTGTCGATTAGAAGAATGTTAGAGGACTTGACATCTCTGTGGATTATGGGTGGAGTCGCTTTAGAATGTAGGTAGTCTAGGGCTTGAGCAATGTCGAGGGCAATACTCAACCGGTTTGACCACGAAAGTATCCCTGAGGACTGGCCATAGTATGTGTGCATCCTGTCAAAGAGGCTCTTATTTGGCACGTATTCGAGCAGTAGAAGTTATTCTCCTGCTTAAACAATTTAAAGGCATATTGTTAGTTATGAAAACATCTTTTGTTCGAGTGCTCCAGTACTGTCTCGCCAAAAAGACACTGCTCCAGTTCAGAACAACTGTTTCTGTACACAGGAACGTTGTATACAAGATATATGCCTACTAGAACTAGGTGATCCCTCTTTTAGTGATATTGTGGTTTTTTAGCTCACTTGAACTAATGGCAAGGCTAGGCCCATAAGTCGTGATAAAAATGATATGTCCAGCATCATCAAAATGGGCTGGTTTGTAATTGGAACAATGCTTGTGGGTGAATCTGTCAATATTTTCTTATAGGATAGTTATTTTGGAAAGGCAAGGCTTAGCCCATGACTACATAAAATGATCTCGATGAATTCTAGGCTTCGAGCTGTAAGCACTCGTAGAGTTGTAACTTGCAACTATCTTTTGAGCAGGGAATATGTTCTGAAATAGTAATAAAATCTTTTGAACCAAAAAAGGTGTTTTTATTATCATGGAATCACGTTTTATAAAAGTTAGTACTAAAGTTTATCAAATTGATTTATCATTTTTTAGGAAATCTTTTAAAAATGTATTGCATTGCATGAAATTAATTAAAGAGATTAAGGGATAGTGAAACGGCCGGTCACCTTTTTCCAAGCAGAAACCAAGCAATCCCACCAAATTTGGATGAGAAATTCTAAGCAAAATAGAAACTTCATCCAAGAAGATCTTCTTGATACCACCCTTCTCCTCCATCACACGCTTGACAGCTCCGAATTTTCCATCGCCAAGCTGAGCAAGATACACGAAAGAAGTTGCTCCAACCCCTGTTCTTATCCTAAAATCATTTGTTGCCATTTTCATCTCTTCAAGTGCGTAAGTCCTTATGACGCCATTACAACACAAACTGATGCTCTTTCTTGGAGGTTGTTGATCATTCCTTCCTTCCTTGTGCAGCTTCACCTGATCATCTGCACATTTCCTTGCCTGTGCCTCAAGGTAGATGGCCAACTTCTTTAAGATCACTGTGAGAAGGATTACTAGCAGAATTGCACCGATAATCCATAGGTGTCTCCGCCTTGTAGAAAATCCAAAGAACCACATGATGATCGATGATCGACGATGATACTAATTATATCTTTGTATTTGCGGATCTTTCTTTCTTAGTAACATTTTCTCTGGGAGAGAAATCAGAGAAAGTTCTCTTAACGCTTTAGAGAAGGGTCAAGGAGTAAAGTTTTAAAGATTCATAGAATTGGATTTTTGCATGGAAGAGAGCTAAAAGTAGGTGTGATACATTATGTCTTCATGCAAGCAAGAGAATAATCACTACATAAGGGTCTCAAAACTGTCTCTTTATTTATCGTCCATTTCCTGGTCAAGGTACTTAGCTGTACTTCTCAGCCCAAAATAATACTAATCCATTTACTACATGATTGTATAAGGAATAATTAAGGTTACATGATTCAATCTTTACTGCAATTTATTTACTTTGCAAAAGAAAAATGACGGTCATCTGACCGGTAATTGAGTAAAATTTGAAATACTATACTTGGACTCGGTAGAACAGAAAATTGGTAGGCAAGACTAGCTTTGGCTTGCAAGATACTGATGGACTTCCTTGAAATGGAATTCGAATAAGTGAAATTCCCAGGATTCCCGAAACATATAATTGTGCATATTATATATAAAACAAGTTGAGATACAATAGAAATCCCTATGCATGTAATTAAATCCGGTGCAATGGAGAGTAGGGTTAGGCCGCTTAAGAGGGGTGAGCACACACACACAGACAGAAATCAATAACTAATAATATTAATGAATCCAAGGACATAATTAAATACTCATTAATTGGCATAAGCTAATGCTCGGTATATGTAGGTGCGTGGCTAAATAATAATCAAGTCCCCAGGCCATTTAATTCAATAAAAATAAACAGATAAACAAATACTATTGAAACTTTGGTTTTCCAAACGACTTCCAGCTCTCTTTATTAGCGTCTCTTTACATGTAAACTAGATACATAGACAAATCTAGGTCTTTCTTAATTAGTTTTTGCTGTTTTTTATTTGTATCCTTCTTTAATACTTTGTATTTTTTCTACTCGTATTCTTTCCTCTTTCGTTGCTTTTGTGAGCTCGTGTCACTATTAAAATATCTCCATAATTGACCGTGTTAGATTACCAATTCAATATTTAATTAGTTGTTGGTTTGGTCTGTAAACCTTCTAATCCAAGTATTAGTATTTAGCAGTGACAAAGAAGTCTGGGTTTGAATGTAAGAAGAAAGCTTTAGAATTTTGAAGTTTTAGGTTTAAATTTTATTTTGTGTGAATTTAGTTATTTAATTCTATTGTATTATATTTTATTAGTTCATTAATTGTATGGTTTTGATTATTTAATTATATTTTAATTTATTCATTAATAAATTATTTATTATAATTTGATTATAATATAATTATTGATTATTCAGTTGATTATATAAATACGTAATATTTGATTATAATTATAATTAAAAAAAATAACGACCAATTACTTATCATCAAATACCATTAATTGTCTACCAAAACTTCAAATTTAATTCCCAATTAGTAACTTTATTTTTTATATAGCTTTAAAAAATCTTATAATGAGTGATTTGATTTTTTTTATAGGCATTGATCTTATTCCTACTTTGTATCCCACACTTTATAGTATATGCATTGTTAACAATAACATCATAATAATTTTGGCTTATAACTACTATATATTTGTCTCTTAGGAATATTTTTCTTCGTCTTAATCAATAAAATTTCAAAGAAAAAAATCAATGATTATAAATTACGTGCCACATGATAAATTTTACTACTTGTACTGCTTTCAAGTAATAATTACTTAAATGAATATTTATAAGAAAAAAAAAAAAAAGAGAAATGTTTTTTTAAATAAAGGTGGTGATTGATTCGTGAGAGAATAAAGACAAAGGACGGGAAGTGGACAGGCGGCCGGGCTAACGGGGCTGGTGAGCTCTTACAACTCACAGCTATTAAATCTTGATCCAATAAACTCTTAAAAACACATGGAGACTGAACCATAAACAAAACACAAACCAAATCTCTTTTTTTTTTTTTTTTTTCTTGCCTGATATTCTGTCCTGAAAAATTCAACGGCGAAAGAGATCAAATTTACTAAGAAAATGATGATTGTTTGAGATTAGTAAAGCAATTACGATCAAACACAGCTAAGATGGGGGGATGGAGAAACGCGGTTCAAGAAGCTTCTGCTTCCAAGCCGCTGTTTCTGACGATATACGCCACCGTTATAGTGGGGATATTGGTGTCTTCTTTTTACGTATTCTCCGCCATTTACTCTCCATCCGCTTCCACCGCTCAGTCTATCTCTACTTCCTGGCTTTCATCCCCTCCTCTCCCCCAAAGTAGGTTGCTTTTTCCCCTTATTTCTTTATTTGAACAGCTTCCGGATTTCCTTCTGTTTTTATGCAAATGTTTGAGCATATGTTATTAGAAGAACCTAGTAACATCATAATCGTTCCTGGGTCCTGGTCAAAATGAAACCTTTTTAATGGGTTGGAGAAACAGAGCTCAAATTTGCAATTCTTATATTTTTGTTAGTTTGACTTTTTCTTTGTATTTTTTTTCCTAGTTTTAGTTTTATTAGTTCTTGCAATAACTTTTTGTAAACTCTTGAAATTTTCTTTTAGCTTTTACTGATCTCCTCAACTCAATATGGCAGATAGGGTTTCTCCTTCCAGTGGTCAGTCAATCAACACTTCTCAACCAACAACAACGGGATTACAACCTGGCAGCAACCAGTTGAGACCTATTTGGGAGGCTCCACCTCCTACTTCGAAAATGCCACCTTTGAAGTCCTTTAGACTAACAAAAGAACTGATTGGAGAAAGGGCGAAAAATAATGTCATTATAGTCACCTTTGGTAACTTTGCGTTTATGGATTTCATCCTGACATGGGTTAAACACTTGACAGATCTTGGTGTTTCTAATCTCCTTGTTGGTAAGTTGTTATATCTTGTAGCAGTTACATAAGACGAAATTGTGCTTAAAAGCGGACACTAAATTGGAATCTTTGTGATTTAGGTGCTATGGACACCAAACTGTTGAATGCTTTGTATTGGAAAGGTGTTCCAGTTTTTGATATGGGCAGCCGTATGAGCACAGTAGATGTTGGCTGGGGCTCTCCTACATTTCATAAAATGGGAAGAGAAAAAGTCTTACTTATAAATGCTATACTTCCTTTTGGTTATGAACTATTGATGTGTGATACTGATATGGTGTGGCTCAAGGTACTATTCTATGCCTGTTTCTTGATTATTCCTTTCCTTTCTGGATCAAGCACTTCTTTATTGTTTACATGATGCTAATCAATATTTTGATTGTTTCACATTTTTTCACTAAAGTAGATAAGTTTCATTATATTCAATGTTGTCATACTGTTCAAGAATGTAGATTTCTCTGATTCTATTAGAACTAAAATTTCATTGATAAGTACTCTTGTGTAATGTTTCTTTCTCTGCTGCCGTATAAATACTTTTTTTTTAATGAAAAGGAAACTTGCTGCCATTATTTCATTGTATTTTCCCTCATGGTCCTTTATGGTCACTTCAGAAGATATACTTGAAAGTCATACTTATTATGCCATGTTCCCTTAACAGAATCCGCTTCCATATCTTGCTCGGTACCCTGATGCAGACATCTTAACTTCAAGTGACCAAGTTGTGCCAACAGTTGTTGACGACAGATTGGCTGATTGGAAACAAGGTAAAAAATATTTCAAAAAGTATTGCCTTTTGATCTGCCTATCCTGTTTTGAAGTTGTGGCTGACAGTATTATTGTTATTTGGAGACCTGCCATCTTCTTTATTAGGAGAAGGGGGGGATTGCGTGGTCATGTTGGGTTTTAAACTTAGTGTGTCCTATGCTGGCTTTATATTGTTTTTGCCTTCTATGTTGTACATGTTAAACTCTTCATGTACTGAGCAGGGACTGCCCAGTTTGCACTGCAGCCATAAGCCTTTTTCCCTTTGTTGTTAACATGCATGCATTCTATCAAAGCTCAAATCACACGACCACTTTGAACATTTATCACTTTTGTCTTTTAACTCATATATGAGAGTTCTTGTAACTTCTTTGGTAAAAATTGATTCTTTCTTTGCCTTGAACAGTTGGTGCTGCCTACAATATAGGAATTTTCCACTGGCGTCCTACAGAGCCCGCGATAAAACTGGCAAAAGAATGGAAAGCTATGCTTTTAGCTGATGATAAGATATGGGATCAGAATGGATTTAATGAACTTGTACGTAGGCAGTCAGGGCCAGCTGTTGATGATAGTGGACTTTTTTATGCTTTTGATGGAAATCTCAAGCTGGGAATTCTGCCAGAAAGTATATTTTGTAGTGGACACACTTATTTTGTTCAGGTAGGATCCATAAGCTAGTTCTTGGTGATTTTGATATATTCTCGTCCTGTTTTTATTTTACTGATGGTTGTTATAATTTCATTTTCTTCACTTATATAAGTTTTCATGTTTTTGCAATTGAACTTTAATTGTCTTGCTTGTACCTGTAATGGGTAGCAGCATTTATTTTACACCAAACTTGTACTAAGTCCTAATGCTATTAGCAGGCCATGTATGAACAACTTAGGCTGGAGCCATATGCATTGCACACCACATTCCAATATGCTGGTACTGAAGGGAAGCGTCATCGACTGCGGGAGGCTATGGTTTTCTATGATCCACCAGAGTACTATGATGCACAAGGTAATTTTGTGCCAGTTATTTTCCAGTTGTGATTTTAGGTGTTATATCAGGATTAGGAATGCTCTGTACCAACTATAAAGCATCAGCATTTCTGTGCAAGCTTTTCTGTAGATTTGATGTTAGGATCCATATTATCTCACCAATGCCCTATATCTTTAGTGCACTTTTACCAATAATTGGATTATAAGACAGATTTTGGATTCTCTGTTGAGCTTCAGATGTATTTATTGATCTGATAAGGACATGCTAAACTTTTTGAAAGTTTTTTCATTCATTTAGAGGTGAAGGGTCATATCTCATATGGATTATGGCATTAATGATCAAACATATGCAATGTGGGTATTTTGGGATGAAGTAAATAGTCCATGTAACATAGAGTTTGGTTACATTATTGCCCTCCTTAATAATTTTTTTGTTTTCCCCATGGATATATCTTGGTTAAAACTTCATCAAACAGGGGATCTGGCTATATCGATTGTCTTCTATGCATGAAGTATATAATTCCACAGCTGTTCCTGTAACTAAATGTTGGCTGTTTTTCTCATATTTGATATCCCTCCTATCATGTTTTCTGCCCGTGTTGGTTAGGATGGGATGCAGCATAGTCTGAAATCTACTATCCAGCAAGCTTATCAGCGAAACTTTTATTTTTGTAGTGAAATGAACTCATTTTTTAACTTTTATTTTTATCCCCATTTTAAACAAATGGGCCTATATAGTCCATTGTAATTTCAACTTATCAAGCAATGATGATCAAGTCAATTGAATTTTAGATCTTGATACTTGCTTTGTAGAACATTTGCAGAATGTTTTGTGCTGCCAGTTAACTTATTGAAGGAACTGTGCAGGTGGATTCCTGTCATTTAGACCGTCTATTCCAAAGAGCTTGTTACTGGATGGGAAGCATAATCTCGAATCACACTTCTCTCTTATTAATTACCAAGTATGAATGTATTAATTTAGTTAGAACTACAAGCTTCTTCTGCCACTTGAATCCTCTGTGTTTATTCTCATAATTTCTGTTTTTGACAATTTTATTCAGATAAAACAAATCAGGTTGGCACTTGCTATTGCTTCATTGTTGAATCGTACGCTGGTGAGAACTCTGCGATCACTTAGCATGATTGTCTTAAGAGTTTGTAATTACTGTTCTGATGAATTTGCATGAATGTATTTTCTGTGTATTGGAAATTGAACCAAAAGATTAAAGTGGTTATAAGATTCTTGGATTACACCCTTAACGTATGAGTTTTAATTAATTAATTGTGCCTAGTGATAACAAAAGTAATCAAGGGAAAACATCTATAATTTAAAAATTCATCTTAATAAAGAGCCAGTGAAATCTGTTGTGCAAGTGGTATCACATTGTGTGGTGAAAGTTTTCCAATTCATTCCAAATGTAAACTTGGGTATTGCATTTGGATAAGGTTGTCTAATCATCTCTTTTGCTTCTCACTGTGTGAATTTCAGGTTATGCCTCCTCTATGGTGCAGGTTGGATAGGCTGTGGTTTCCACATCCTGGAGTTCTGGTGGGGTCAATGACTAGACAACCTTTTCTCTGCCCTTTGGACCATGTTTTTGAGGTATATTTTAGTTGATTCTAAGAACCATTAGATCTTTTTCTTGTTTCTGCTGGTAATAATCCTTTGCATGTTGTAGCAGTTTTTTTCCTCCTTGTTATGTGTGCATCCGTGAAATTAAATAATCTGTAAGTCGGAGCACTTCATTTAGCCTCTTTTAAAGTACAACCTAATGCAAGGAGCTTGTGGAAAGTGCTTGCATTAGACATTCTCATTGACTTTCAAATTTATGCTTAAATAGTAAAACGTCACATTTCACATTCTTTGGACAAGCTACCTTTTCAATCACCTTTTTGAGAAATGATGGGATGATATAGAGCTGTCGGATGGACGTTCTGGTCAAAGGTTGTTTTAAAGTTTCTTGTCTGCTTGTCAGTTGTTGCAACGCAAATCAACAGTGGAATATATGTTTAGAACAGTCCTGAGAATTTCTTTTGGGATTCTTTTTTTCAATGAGTTGGGAGGAGGGAGGAGGACATAGTTTTGATTGTAATGTACATTACTTACTTGTTATGAACATCCTTTGCCTACTTATTTAGAGTCTTTTAAGTTTACACGGTTATCTTCTGTTTGGTTCATGCTCTTTTTCAATGAATATCAAAATTTGAAACCTTTAAGATCAATTTTGTCCTCTTATTTTGGTCAAATTCTGGATATTTTTAATTGACTTAAGAATTGATTAGGCCAATAACTAAAAGCTGTGGTTCATTTAGTCCATGAGTCTTCTATTGAGGTCAACTTGTCCTTCAGAGTTCTATTATGAGAAGATGCTTTTATTCTGAGCATGAAAACTTGTAATTCTAAGGAATCTGCTATGCACTGTTGTAGGTAAATGTCATGTTGAAAGACCTTCCAGTGGAGGAATTTGGTCCTGCAATCAACATCAGAGAGTACTCATTTCTCAGCAATCCGTCGTTACCCCAACAAGTACATGAATATCGGTGATATAGATTAAATTGTTTCTTTTCTATGATCTCCTTCGGGAAACTTTAGTTTTGGATGTTGTTTCAGGTAAAAGAGTCATGGCTTGATGTTCAGCTTTGTCAAGAAGGAACTGAAGATTGCCATGCATCAAGCAACACAAGTCGACCAGGTCTTTTAAGATTTCCAAAACGCAGCAGTGAAGAAATGGTATGGCAGATTCTTTACTTGCCTTTATGAAATATCTTGTTCAAAGTAGTGCAATTGCTCCCAATATTCTTGATGAAATGAAAGCTGATGAAATAGATCCTATGTGGTGGATTGTTCCATGATAAAGATGTGCTAGTGTGTCATACAAAGGTTTCATTGGTTAAATGTTTGCTTTGCCCAATATTTAGACATACTTTTTGTTCAGTTAGACACTACTTTGGGTTTAGGTTGGTCGATAAGTATTAAAGTTGCTAATCAGAGTTTAGGTTGATCAATGAGTATCAAAGGTTGCTATGGCCCTCCTGCTGGTAAATCGCAATAAGTTTGCTAGATTGTAGGTTACCATTAGTTCATAATTGAGTTATTATGATATTGTTTGTAATTTCATGAAACTTGTATTTGTACTCTTATCATGCTATTAGCAATGTCTTAATCAAATCAGATGACACATTATTGGCTTGGTATTGACCTTGCTGAATTCTAATTCTAATTCTAAATTACAGTTCAAGACAGTGTTCTCTTCATTCAAGGATGTCAAAGTCATTCAATTCTCTTCAATGCAAGATGCTTTTCTTGGTTTCACCGACAAGGCAAGTCTTTTCATCAAGCTGCAGCTTCTCTCCTTCCATCATTTTACTTTATTGTCTTGTATTAATATGCTAAATGATAAATTTACACTCAGATGAGAGAGGAGAAATTCAGGAATCGTGTGAAGCGGTATGTAGGTATATGGTGCTGTGTAGGTAACCACACTCCTGGACACATATATTATGACATGTATTGGGATGAGAAACCAGGTTGGAAACCTGCCCCGCCTAAAACCCCAGATGAGGATCATCCTCCTTTCTGAGGCCCTGTGCTGACCAAGCATGTTATGGAGTATTATCATTTATCAAAATATTGCCAAGTTTAGGGAGACAGAGAAAAGAGAAACAGGAATCTGTTCAAAGCTGGTCTCATTTCTAATTCATTGTTGAAAACCAAGAATATTGTATTCATGTTTGTAGATGGGATGAGGTTGTATCACTATTCAGGGGAAAAATGTCCGGAATCTGAACTTTGAAATAATGAAGGGCTGATGTGTTTTTCTGGCCTTTACATGTGTATGCATAGGTTAAAAATTTTTTTGACTTTGTATTTAATCTTTCAGCAATTCAAATAAAAAAAAAGAAATGAAGCTCCTGATTTAAATAAAGTTCGGGTGCATACTGGTGGACCTTTGTTCCAAGGCTGGCTAAGCTTATTACTGCTTTCATAAGAGTATGGACTAGAACCAGTTACCGAGCACCAGGTCTGCAGAGGTGGAAAATTCCAAGAAGCCTATGAGTTTATAAAGCGCCTACCAAGAGAGCTTGAACCTGGAGTTTGGGGAGCCCTGTTAAGTGCTTGTAACTATCATGGAAACATCGAAATGGGAAGAACATCTTCTTGAATTGAAACCCGAAAATGTTGGCTACTACATTTCACTCACCAACATGTACGAGGAAGGACAGAAAGGTGTTCGAGGCAAATAATGCATGAGAGAAATTTGAGGAAGCCGACTTCATACAGTCTTATTGATGTTGCTCCAGGATGAAACCGAAAATGATTACACCACTATTGCTTCTAATAATCCTTTTTATTTTATTTTAGTAAATTCTGCATTTGGCAACCAACTGAATAGTTGTAAAATGAATTGACTTGAATTTGTTTCTTCATCAATGTTTAATTTGTACAGTCTCAATTATACAAAAATAATTTTATTTATAAATTGGATAAATTTTGTTAATCAAATAAATTCATTCAATAAATATATATTAAAATAATTAATTTTTTATTTATAAATTCCATAAATATTATAATGACTTAACATGACAATTTTGAAATATAATGAAATCGATTTAAAAAATGAAAAATTTATAGATTATATATATATATGATAATAATAATAATAATAATAACAATAATAATAATAATAATAATAATAATAATAATAATAATACGAAAAATAATCACGTGCAATTTAAACAGGCTGAACCCTGGGCCTATATAATTCCAGAGTGGAGTCAATACCCGACCCAAAAATTAAACCGATATCATATATGGTAATATATTAATTAATAATAAAAATGACAGACAGAAATAGAAGAGAAACCCTAGAGTTCTTTCACGTGCATTGCGTGTGCTCTAAACTCATCTCTGCCCCAATCCCAGCACACGCCACTCCCCCTGTTTTGTTCTTCAAGTAACCCAAAAAACGACCGACCTTCGAACCCTAGTCCTACAACTATCGATTTGCTTTTTGTCTCGTTAATCAGAGGGGAGAGATGGCTGATCGATTGACGCGTATTGCGATTGTCAGCTCCGACCGCTGCAAACCCAAGAAGTGCCGCCAAGAGTGCAAGAAGAGCTGTCCTGTTGTTAAAACTGGTAATCTAACCTTTACTCTCTCGGTTAATGATTAAATTTTTAATCTTTATCTGGAAAATCAACTCTGGTATTTTCTTGTTTTCGGAGATTAAAAATTGGGGGCAATTTAATTTATATTAATGGAATTAACTTAATTAATTCTTTCCTTATCCTATTTTCTGCTAATAATTTTTTAATCGCACGACACCCACATGGAATTATCCTGCATCAATGATGTTGATTTTTGGTGAATCCATTAGCGTTGTAATTTGGATGAATCCTTTTACTTTCGGATCTTGTTAATGCTTGTAAGTGTCTAGTTGGTCAATTGCTATTCAAGCATCGTCAGCTTTTTCGGCCCGCCAGTTGTTGCTTGGGTCTTTGTTTATGTACTCTACTGCTGCAAATTATCTCACTTTTGTGTTACTCTGACCGCAGGGAAGCTATGTATTGAGGTTTCTCCTGCTTCAAAGATTGCTTTCATCTCTGAGGAGTTGTGCATTGGTTGTGGTATCTGTGTCAAGGTATGTAATTTTACTCTGATATCATATTTGTGTCCGTCTCTGTTTTGTTCTTGGGATGGAAAAGAGCATACAACTGAACCTGAACTCCTGATCTGATGCAGAAATGCCCATTCGAAGCAATTCAAATCATCAACTTACCAAGAGATTTGGATAAAGACACAACCCATCGATATGGTCCCAATACTTTTAAATTACACAGGTTGGTTTTCATTCATGCTTTTCCTGAAAATTTTTGTAACTTTTCTTTTCTTTCTTTATTTCTTTCTCCTTCCCCCTTGGTTTTGAGATGGTTTTGAATTGCAATTTTAGGTTACCTGTTCCAAGGCCTGGGCAAGTTCTTGGTCTGGTTGGAACCAATGGTATCGGAAAATCAACTGCCCTTAAAGTTCTGGCTGGGAAACTAAAGCCAAACTTGGGTCGTTTCAATGTAATTCTCTGAGGCTTTTTATTTTTTGGTAATTTGCTTCTTTATGCATGTTAATTCTTTACCTATTTTGACAATCCATTTGCAGAACCCCCCAGATTGGCAGGAAATCTTGACCTATTTTCGAGGATCTGAGTTGCAGAATTATTTTACTCGCATCTTGGAAGATAATCTGAAGGTGCTTCTTTTCATTGATTCTGATTCTGCATCTTCGAAGTTGCATGTTTCTTTTTTATTGGTTTATGAGTTTTTTTGGGGATGATGATGAGAGTATAATAAATAGCAGAGCTCCAAGTAATCCAGTCATACACCATGTCAAGGCATTCTCTAGTTATCTTGCTAGTTTGTTCCAAAGTTTTCCTAAAACTTAAAAAGCTAGGTTGTGGTATTCAATGAGTGGGATTGCTTCAACGTCTTCTTCTAACTTTCCTAGATGTTAAAATTGGTTCCCATAAAACAGATATTGTGTGATACAGTGCATGCAAAGTTTCAAAAATATTTTGACTGTGACCTCTTTGTTTTTTATACTTATATTATATTCCCAGCATTGGTATTGAATTTCTTTGAGTCTCAAACTTTGCCCCTTGAGCATCCCTGGGGGAAAACTTAAGCCAAGCTGAACCAGTTTAATTTTGCATTTAAGAAAGATCTCCTGGAATGTTCCTTTTTACTTGCTATCTAAAGCTACAGAACTATGTAGCTTGCAAAAATGATTGATAATAAATGCCACTTTCTCTTGTCAACTTCAATACATCTTGCATCTTTGCAGCCATGAATATGGCAATTTTGAGAAATGTCCTGGAATTCCCTGTATTGCCTTGATATTCGCTGACAGTTTTTATATTAAGCAGGCCATCATCAAGCCACAATATGTTGATCATATTCCAAAGGCAGTTCAAGGCAATGTCGGTCAGGTGCTTGACCAAAAAGATGAGAGAGAAATGAAGGCAGAACTATGTGTTGATCTTGAACTGAACCAGGTCATTGACCGTAATGTTGGGGATTTATCTGGTGGAGAGCTCCAGAGATTTGCTATTGCTGTTGTTGCCATACAGAATGCAGAGATATATATGTTTGATGAGCCTTCAAGTTATCTCGATGTAAAACAGAGACTGAAAGCAGCACAAGTCATTCGATCTCTGCTCAGGCCTAATAGGTTTAATCTTCATTTGTCCTTAGTCTCAAATAATTCTTATTAGTTTGAATGGATCTGATTTGGGTGGTTATGCTTTTATGCTATGTGTTTCAGCTATGTGATTGTGGTCGAGCATGATCTTAGTGTCCTGGATTACTTATCAGACTTCATTTGCTGCTTGTATGGAAAACCTGGTGCATATGGAGTTGTAACCCTTCCCTTTTCTGTAAGAGAAGGAATCAATATATTCTTGGCTGGATTTGTCCCTACAGAAAATCTAAGGTTTCGAGATGAATCTTTGACCTTCAAGGTAAACCTGTTAGTATTATTAGTTGTGCACCCTTATTACTCTTTAAGCTCCTGCCATTACCTCTGTTTCTCTTTTGTTTTAGGTTGCAGAGACCCCGCAGGAAAGCGCTGAGGAAATTGAAACTTATGCACGATACAAATACCCAACCATGACAAAAACTCAGGGCAATTTTAAACTTAAAGTGATTGAGGGTGAATTTACTGATTCTCAGATTATTGTAATGCTGGGTGAGAATGGAACAGGAAAGACCACTTTTATTCGTATGCTGGTATTTTGCTCCTTCATTTTCTGTGCATTCATTATAGTACCTGTTTTAAATCATTGTAAAATTGCCTGTCGCTTGGATATGTTGATTAATATTATTCGATAAACGTGCAGGCTGGTTTATTGAAACCCGATAGCGTAGAAGATTCTGATGTTGAGATACCTGAGTTTAATGTTTCTTACAAGCCCCAAAAGATCAGTCCCAAATTTCAATCTACAGTCAGGCACTTGCTACATCAAAAGATACGTGATTCTTACATGCATCCCCAGTTTGTTTCAGATGTAATGAAGCCTCTTCTCATCGAACAATTGATGGATCAAGAAGTAGTGAATCTTTCTGGAGGAGAGTTGCAAAGAGTTGCATTATGTCTATGCCTTGGAAAGGTAAACTTCTAAATTACCGAAAAGTTAAGGACATAGATAAATTTAAATATAGATGTTCCAAGTTTTCTGTACTGCCTCACAAGTTTGAAATGTGATTGGTTTTGAACCTAAATTTATGGAGGTGCTGACGATAGGTGCATCTCCTTTCCTCATTCCAACTTAAGCATTACCTTTCCATGCACATATATCTAGATGCATGCTTACATGTGCACACACATGCCCACATGTACTGGACTAAGCACCCAAACACATTATAGTCTTCATTTGGGATTTGCTAAACTTGTTTCTTTTAACATTATAAGACATTTGAGGTTGCTCTCTAGCGAATGCTAAGAATTGAGAGCTGGTGCGTCATAGTTTCTCCGGAAAGTTGTAGTTATATAAGGCCAATTGATGATAGATTAAGTTTTATTTGGTTTTAGGTTTTCTTAATTGGGAGTAACATTGTTGTGTTTCTATCATTTAGTCAGTTTTCCGGCCTTTTATTCTTTCAGGAAAATGTTGGTATGACAATTTTTTTTATATACTCATGTTTCAAATTAAGGTATTGTGACCTTTTTAGCCTGCTTAATGCATTTTGTTTTGTTTCATGCAGCCAGCAGATATTTATCTGATTGATGAACCAAGTGCCTATCTTGACTCTGAGCAGCGTATTGTTGCTTCTAAAGTCATAAAGAGGTTTATCCTCCATGCAAAGAAAACTGCGTTTGTGGTTGAGCATGATTTTATAATGGCAACTTACCTTGCAGATCGAGTTATCGTGTATGAGGGGAAACCATCACTGGATTGTACTGCAAATTCTCCCCAGTCCTTGTTGACTGGCATGAATCTCTTCTTATCTGTGAGTCTCATGGCTGTTATCTCTTTGGAGCCATAATTCCTTTCTATACTGATTGTTCAATTTATTTGAAATTTCTTGATTCATCTTGCTTCTGTGTGCATGGTGTTTGGTGCTAACTGTTGCACATTATTGCACTCTACAGCATCTGGACATCACCTTTAGGCGGGACCCAACCAATTACCGACCAAGAATCAACAAATTGGACTCAACTAAGGACCGAGAGCAAAAGGCTGCTGGGTCATATTATTATCTAGATGATTGAGTAATTGACTGAAAGGTATGAAATGATCGCTTTCTGTTAAATTATTATGGGTTTATCCGGTGGCTGCTGTTTTAACTATTGTTTTTATCCATTGCAGTTGCTAATTGTGATAAGATGCAAGTGCATTAATGTTGGGTGATTATCTCATCTCTCATATGACTTGTTCTGAAATGTTGTTAAGTGAAAAAGAGGTAGTCCTTTGTCCATCTTGGTCCTAAATGAGCTAGCACACCATTGTTCAAAAAAGATTTATCCTATAGTGTGCTTTTCTGTTCACCAATTTTGGTTGATATTTGGTGAGTTTGAATATTGTTACTTTTGTTTCTTGCTATACCTCCATTGTATTTTCACTAGATGTGGAAAAATTTAGAGGAAGGAATGTTGAATTGAGATATTGAATTATCATTTTAGCGGTTGTTTATTGAACGATAATTTAATGGTTTTACCATTTTACAATTACCCGGGTACTTGAGCTTGAACGGGCTTCGATTTATGCAAAAGTAAATATTTCCTTCTCATTGGTTGAAATTTGAAACGGGAGAAGAAATTTTTGTTACCGTCGTCTATTTACTCCAATTTTAGAATTGTACACATATCCTTCTATATATTTTATAAGCATTAAACTTCGTCATGGAAGTTCCATCCAACGTATAATCATCTCAAATTAGGAGAAATGAGCCTAACGTAATAGATGGAATGAAGGCTTGAGGTAAGAAGTTTTAGTGGTACAAGGGAGGAATCTGAGACTGAGGGGTGGATGGTGGCGTACCGAGCATTACATAAGGGTTTTGAGGCAATTGTTCACCTATGGTGTATTATTATCATTATATTTTGAATTCTTGAGGTACAGTACAGAAACATCCAATTCCTCAATCCAAAAAATGTATTTTCCTTTGATTACACGAGCAAACATAAGCCTCGGCACCAAAGAACAAAACACTTTCCCTAACCCAAGGCAGGAATTTTTGCATTTAAAGCCACATAAGACACTTTCAGGCCGCGATAGATGCCAAACTCGGGCGATCCAGTAGTTTCATTTACAAGCATGTAGTAAAAGCCAACAAACAATGAACTCGATGTAATGTCAAACTCAAAGACGATAATGTTTGGAGATAACCAGATGGCAAACGAACAAAAAAAGTCTGAATTATTCATAGAAACCATAACTAGAGATCTTGGGGTCAAATTATTCAATTTTATTAGATTCAGTCCACAACTTGTAAATCACTTCCACTTCTTGAACTTGCCACCGAAAAATCCATGCTTTCCATGTTTCCCATGCTTAAATTTCCCGTGCTTCCCATGCTTAAATTTTCCACCATGATGCTTAAACTTCCCATGATGTCCATGATGTATAGCACCATGGCCCACATGATGAGCTCCCATAGCAGCTGCAGCAGCTGCTGCACCACCAGCAATCATCGCCCCAACGCCACCATGCCCTGAAGTCAGAATTACAAATATTTAGTAATTTCACAAAATCAGCTAATTATTATCATGGATGCTTATCGCATATTGAACAACACAAACATAATGCTGCAACAAGCTCCAAGTACATTATAACTCATTAAGTGAAATACTACTAATATAATTTTGAGAACTTTACCTGAATGAGATGCACCTGGATAACCAGATGGAGGGTATGCACTAGGAGGATACCCAGCTGGTGGGTAGCCTTGAGGTGGATAACCATGAGGGGGGTACCCTCCAGCAGGTGGATACCCTCCAGGGGGTGGATACCCCCCAGGAGGTGGAGGGTATGCACCAGGTGGGTATCCTCCATGACCATGACCATGACCATGACCATGGTGTGAAAAGAGGCCCTTTTCGTCATGCTTATGCTTGTCCTTTCCCATGTTTTCTCAACCGAGAACCAGTCCTGTGACACCAATATCAAGAACATTTGGTGAGAAGAAAAATGTTTTCTGATTCTTTTGAAAAAGAAGACACAAGACTTTTTATCCAAATAAGAACAAGGAAAAACATAATCATAAACATTGGAAGATAAATCCTGGATTATGCAATAAGTAAACAAGTCACAAACACTAATATGGAGAAAAACATGCATGTTAGGACTCAAGAACAAATCCATAACGGCACCAATTTATTCCAGCAAACAAGAAATTACAAAAATTTCAAGAAATAGTTCAATATCAACAAATTGCCCAAAGCCAAAAATCGCCACTTTAATCCAATCAACAACTAGATAAGCAGCAAGGGTTTCAATTGGAAGCGATAACGCAAAAATTCCCCAAAGAGTTGATGGGAAAACTTGTGAAATTAAAAATAATTTTGAGATCTTAAGAAAACAAAACCATTTTTTGGGAAGTTTCCAATTTTCGATAAGATTAAAGGGACGGGGACATCAAACACAAGCGATCACAAAACACGTTGTCTGAAACCTAGTCAAAACAACAATATATACAACTAAATAAAAGAAGAACATCTTCGAGAGAAAAAAGCAAAAAGACAAGATAAAAAGGGATGAGAGATCTTACAGAGCGAGGGAGAGTGTTGCAAGAACTATAGCGTCAGATTGACCTTTGGGTATTTAGAGCTTTAATTTAATGGATTATTATATCCAGAATTTGAGTAGTTCCACGCGTTGCCTCAACACGTAATTGACGCGGCTAATGCACACGGGGGAACGACACATGGACTAACATGCACTTCAATCTTAATCCGTAAGGTATCCATGTTTTTTTTCAATTTAGATTTTGGATCTAAGTCTTCTGCTACTTCCATTATTTCCGAGTTTTCATCCATTTATGGAATCTCTTTTTTTTTTTTTAATCACTTAATTACTTAATAGGAACATTACAAAGACAATATGAAATCTAGTGCTTTTTTACTTTCACATCTGATTAAAAAAAGATGTTTACTCGAAATCTGTAGAGCCTTTAAATGAGGTCAGGTAAATTGGCTGAAGCTCCTTCTCTATGAATAACGGATTTCGACATTGTTTTATACATTTTTTAGTTAAGTGATAAAGCTGTTTGCCGGGGTAAAGTAGTTTTTCAGGGATTGGAGCCTCATTTACAAGGGAAAATTTTTTATTAAATATTTAGAAGGTGACAAAATGAATTGCCTTGCCCTTGTCATCCATGATTCCATTCCAGATGTGCCATAATTTGACTTCAATTCAAATCATTTGATCATGCGTGCTATAAAAGATCAAGTGACGGACTGGGGAATTTTTATAATAAAATAAAGTAATATGATAAACTAAATTGTTAAACTAAATTGTCTCAGTTATCTAACAGTAATAACTGATAACTTCAAAGCAGCTTAAACACTCGTACGTCATACTTGTCACATTTGTGGTCATCTACAAATTACCACAAAGATTTGGATCAACAAAACCTCAAAGCAGCTTCCAGCTCCTTCTCATCGTCACAGTTGTATCCTAATAAGTAAGCTCGTGCTGCCACAGAATCATTAAAATGAGATACATGCAGTAAAATCATGGAACGCATGAAAGATTGATATCCAGTCATTTTCATTACCAAAACGGCCAGATCCCATGAACGGTTCTGCTTCATCTGTGCCACCACCTTGCTGCTGTTCCTGGAAGTTTGACGACCACATGGAAAGTATTAGAAATGAATAATAAAAACCGAAGATGATGAATTCGCATCTTTCCTTGCAGCAAATATAGTAAAGAAAGGCTACCTAGCTTGTTCATCGATGAAATATATGAAATTAAAGCAGCGCTCTCTTTATGGTCTGTACTCTGTACACTCTTTTTTTAGTCTCATACTAAGCTATTTCTCTTTCTTGTCTATGCCCTTTCATGAAACTTTAAAATTTTAATAAAAACATTGCAAGAAGAACAAATAGCTAAAGAGAACTTCTACTCACAGGATCCAATTCCATTTCGGATGGTGACAGTAACCTATCAAAACAGTGGCCAGAAATTGTGCAGACCAAAAGCTCATTGTTGGGGTCCAAAATGACTTCTCGACAAGTATCATCACATACTAGGACAAGAAAGAACATAAATAAAAACCATAAATTGAAGTCCCACGATAATTAGGCATGAAGTTGTACACATTAATGTGCAAGAGAAATGCCATTGTTGATAATGTTTCCTACCGTGAACCTGCCCGGTCTTCTCACAAACAAACACATCCCCAATTTGGTAGTAGGAACATGTTTCTCCAGAACAAGCATGGTCAGCAATGACATTATCAGTTAGACCCCTACTGCTTTTCCACATAGATACTTGATCAGAAACTGTCTTGTCAAGAATTATTGAGTCATCCTTCACCTTCACAGAGAGAGAGAGAGAGAGAGAGAGAGAGAGAAGAAAACAGCCAAAAGAGAATTAAGCATCTTCTTGCACGCTTCTGAAGGATGAACCAGTACTTAATATTTCAGTATGTCAACAAAACAGGATACAGAGTAACACATTTCCATTCCAGCTAGCTAGTAATTGCATTAAAAAAAATTCCTGCTGCATAATGAAGATGGCTTTCAAGGAACATTTCTCATTACATTCATTTAGCACAACATCATGATTCTCTTTAAACACCATAGCATGCAAAGCTTTCAACAGACATGGGGGAAAACTGGTATATTTATTACACAAAAACATATTCTGTAAATATAAGGACTCTATGATAAGTTCTCTCTACAATAACATCACTGCATGAGAACTCAAAAACATCGTTCCCTCCTTCAATGGGTCAGAGATCAGTAAAATCATGTTACCTGCGAAGGAAGAGGTGCTTGGCTTCTTTTAGCTGCTTGCATTTGAATGTAGTACTCTTTAAATTCAGATGGACAGTTCCTAACAAGTTGAATCATGTCCTCTTCATCACGCTGTAAAAACACATTTAGTTGAAATGTCAAAAGGAAAAGCAGAAGCATGCAGACCAACTGATTTGACCGCAAGAAGTACACAGATAGAAAATCACGATAAAGATTGGTATGCTAAAAGCCGATATTAGAAAGAAGACATACATTTTTGCAATCAATTTTTAATCAAATAGCTGACTACACATGCATGTTATGCCTTCAAAGTTTAATGAAATAAATTCAAATACCAATCAGTTGCATAGTAATCATGAATACAAGGAAAATTATCATTCAAGGAAGGCTGTTTGCCCACTAACTGATCACAAAGGCCTTTTACACAGGATAAATAAGTTGAGAATGTTAACAAAATAAAAATCTAAAACATAAAGGAATCTTAAATTGAGATGTATAAACCAAAAGTACCTGAATATAAAGCTTCTTCCAAGCACATTCCCTTATTTTTGTTGGCGGCAATAAACCCCACCGCATGCAATACCTGCACAAGCTCAAACATTTTTTATTCAAATAGCAAAGCCAGGATTTACTGAGTGGAAGGGCTGACTTTGGTTATAAATGCATACAGGTACATCATATTGGGTGAGGATGAACGGCATGCCAAACAAACCTAATTGTGATTAAAAGCAGATCTAAAATATTAAAAAACATAAATATATCTCCAAAATTAACTAAAACAACCAATGAATTAGTAACCCAGACATACAATAGACTCAACAAGCAAGTGTAGATGAACTTTCCGTCACTCAAACTCCATTTGTCTTCCTAAGGAAGAAACTAATTATGCATTATGCAGATAACTTGACCTAAAAGCAAGTATCAACAATCAACAAACTTTAAATCTAAAAGGCAAAAAGGAAGGAGCTTTGAATATCAGAAACCGAATGCAATAACACACTTACAGGCGACGCCATAGGGACTCATCAGATGCCGCATAATTCAGGAAACTGCACACCAGCGAGCACGAAACAAGATCCTGTAAATTCATACATAGCAAACGTTATATGAAAAATTGAGACTTAGAGAAAAAAAAAAAAGGAATTTTAAAAAGAGAGTATTGAAAAGGACCTCGGATGAGAGAAATTTAAGGATTTGAGGAAACAGCTCAGTAGGAATCTTGCTGAAAGTTCCACTCTCAATCCTCCGAGGCAAACTTCTATTGTTATTGTTCTTCACTTGGCCCGGATTCGGATTCGAACAAGAAGCCCCCTCACCTTTGCGTTTTTGTTTCTCTTCCTCGTCCACCTTTTCTATGCGCAATCGCTTGGCTTTGGCCTCCTCCGATTCCCTCTCCTCCTAAAATCGAAATGAATTGACTCCATCAAATTTCATCAGAGAAGCATAAAGTTAGAAAGAGTGGGGGTGGGGAAGAGAACCTGATCGGAGAGTTCGGATTCGAGGAAGTTTGCCAAGAACTCATCTTCGTCGTCTGATAAGGTCATTGGTCAGATCGGATGGATAACTCGCCGGCCACCGGTGGAATTGGATTTCGTTTATTAATTTATATGAAGCCGAACAGTGTGTGATGAATGGATGCGAGGAAAAGCGGACATCGCTCACAGGCAATCAGGCATGTGTTGGATGGGCCGGTTCCGGGTTGAGCCTACCCGATTCTATACATACATTACACAGCAGTAGCGCTTTGTTCGATTCGTTTTTTTCCTTTCAGTTGCTACGGCCTATGGCCCACGCTTGTTTATGGGCGTCCAAAATTAATTCAAAGCTAATGGATGACAATTAAAAAAACTAATTACGCTTTCTAGTCAAGTTTAACTGAAGATTGCATTTAACTGGAACAAGCGCTAGCATCTCTGATGCTTGGCTCATAAGTGAAAAATTATTGGGGTTGAATGAGATTTGAACAAAGATGACTCTTCTAGCCATTTCCCACTGCCTATGTCTTGATGATCATTGGACAATTTGGGCTTGAGAAACCGAGAGCTATTTGCTAACATCCATACCTTGAAATCAATTTCCTGTCACTGTCGTTTTTATTTGCATTTAATGTTCGAATAAATCAAGGTTTACAAGTTGAAAACATGAAAAATGGTACAAATGCACCAATCATTTGGTAAGAAATAAGAATAGGGCATTAGCTAGCCCATTTAGCATCATCATCCACTTATACTATGAAAGCAAAATGGATGGCTATCAGCCACGGCACAACAATACTAAAACTAGAATTGTAACGGTATAAATCTCCTTGCTTCTTTCCTTACATCAGTTAAGGAGAGATCTTGTTAAATGTTCCCGGGCAGTGGCCAGTGCTTGACTTATTGTCTGCAAAATATAAAACATGCAAATATGGATGATGCTATTGGAGATATGTTGAAATAATAACAATAATAATAATAATAATAAAAGGTGATTTGTTGCTGTTTCTTTAAGGAACCAAAGTAACAATACCTGCTCAGACAAAGGAGCATCCAAATCTATACTATGACTAGCAACCTTCCCCGCAATAACATTTGCATCAGTTTCTAGAATGATGCTGCAAAGGAGAAAAAAAGAGTTAACCAGGATGGAAAATCACTCCCATGGCTTGTAGTCATTTGAAATGGCTTAGAACCCCTAAGGATGACCATTTCAGTTCCTGCCAAGAACTCACAAAAGTCTAAGACAGCTAAGAGAGAATGAGTAAGTCAACAAAGACTAATTCAGTCTCTTGTTTACACATTAATTTTTAGCGAAGAAGTCTTTTTACCTATAGTTTTGCGTAAACCGTTTAGATTCATCTATCTGTTGGTAAAGACTTCTCACAACATCGCTAGAAGAGCCTATACACCTAAAAAATACTACAATAGTAATGATTGTTAGAATGGTAAAATGTATAAGATACCATCTTCTCTTTACTTGTATAATTGTTTTCGACCCAATTTACCATTCATGGTTTTGATGGCATTTTAGACAAAATGTGATGAATGAAAACACATTTCAGCAGACAAAATAAATGTCCTTTTGTTCAAGTATTAACAATGACTTCCAGTAGCAATGGCAGGTTAATGTTCATTGAACATTGACTAGTCTATTACATATTCCATTTTTTTTTTTCAATTTCATTTATTCTTTTAGTATTTGGAAGCATGTTTAAGGTTTGAAATTCAAGGAATCATGACTATTACTAGGAAAACAAAAATAAATAATTTGGCATTTATACATAAGTAAACTTTAGCTACAATGAATCATGATGCATACCCTCCATCAACAATCTCGTCAAGGCTTAACAAAATGAGATCTAAGTTCTCCAGTGCCTCTTTCTTGTCCACATTTCCTCTGGAACATGAGATAGTTAACAAAAGGAGTCGTAATAATTTCTTAGAAATATAACCTAAGCCTGTACAATGATATGACAAACAGCTAATAAGAGATTCGGAAAACCTTAGGAGAAGGCCAACTGCATCAAAAAACCCTTGAAGAACTGTAGCCAACATGAGCTCATTCTCATCTTCAGCCCCAGTAACAAAAAAGTGAAGGTCTTGGACAAACTTGTATACAACAATGTGATTCTCAAACACTGCTATCTCCACTGTAAACAGGGAAACAGCACCATAATTAAGTAGAAACGGTATGAATAAATCAAGCAAGGTCAATGAACGAAACTTCTTGGCCTCCCATGCAAAAGCAATAAAACAAAGTGCAAAACAATATCTTCAACATCTGTCAGTGCCAAAAAAGATTTTCATATTTGAAAACTGGTGAAACTATTAACCTGATCAACTCACCAATGTCATTTCTTCAAAACATCCATTGCCCTTACATAGATTAAGAACATATGGTTATAAATCAACATTAAAAGGGAAAGAACAGATACATTTGCATTATAGTTGTTATACTTGAACGATGTGAAAGTATATAACAGCACAAAGGACCTAGTAAAAAGGATCTGATAACAAACACCACACAGAAAGCGGTCTTAATGGAGACAATAATTGCAAATTCTTTACCTTCAGCGCGGGCATTTGCCTTTTGAGTCTTGGTAAATACAGTTTTCTCAAAGGCTTCCTTAGCACTCTTATTCGGCCAATCATCTGAATAATATTTAACAGCAACACGGCTCCCTTCAGAATCCAGAAGAAGGATATTTTTAACGGAAGGACACGACTCCTACAAACACCACCATAAACACAATTATGGATTTTAAATGACCCAAAACCTTGATCTCCAACCGATTTTCTAGTAGATAATACTACAAGATCTTCTTGCTAGATCATTTTGTTGCATTTGAAGCTTAAGATTGCTGATAAGAAATTATGGCAATGAGATCTACATTCATATCCCAGATTTAGTTTGGATTAATAGTGTTTTCTAAACCTCCAGATTAGTTTCAATTCAGATTAAAAACAAAAATCTACAATATATCTGTTAAAAAAGAAACCATGGGATCGGATCCGAACACATTGTTCGAAATTTTTAAATTAAAAAATAAATCGAATTCGATCTTCAGACAAACAAGCTTAGATCTGCAGTGAAAATAACGGAAACCAAACACAGTTAACGTAGAAGTCCAAAGAGTTACTCTCTACAAGAACACAGAGCCGTGATTATAGAGAAAAGATAGAGAAAGGGAGCTGACCATTTTTTTTTATGTTATTGTTGGGCAATAAGATGCGGGCAAAGAGCTGATCCGCGCTTTACCCTCCCTGATGACAGAGATTTTAGATTTAGATTTGAGGAAGCAAAGAAGAAAAATGAGGAAACAGAAAAAAGTACAGCCAGCCACACCTAATTAAAATTAGAATTTTGGACTCCATACATCTTGGGGTAGGCCCACTTGATGATGATCATATGAACAACAGCGCTCTTGACTTTTAAAGGCCCAACTTTTGCAGGATGGCACTTAAGATCACTCCAGCCAGCTCCAATCATTCGAAAGCCCAAGTCCATGTGGATTGTTGAAGTATCCCTAAATTATATATATACCAACGTCAAGCAACTCAAGTTCAGTCATCAGCCATACCCTTGTATGACCCGATATTCTAAGTAAATGCAGATGGATAACTTCCTTTTTTGTTCTTCCTTGACGTCGTACTCTAATTTTTATTTTTTTTTTGTCTTTAACAACAAATATATATTAATTTATATTGTTTTTTATGGGTACCATACCTATATGAATATTGATAATATGTCAAAATATGATTATAAGAGGAGATATAAGAGTTATAGGCAATCAGCCATAATTAACTTACTTGGTAACTGTGGACCATTAATTTGGGGAACAACTCATTGCTTTGGTTTGGTTTTATTATAGTAATTGATGCGTAGAAGCCTAGAGTTCTTCATCGTCTTATTCTTATGGAGAGTGCTAGAAGTAGTGTAGTATAAGCTAAAAACAGGTGACCTAGCCTGTTTAGATTTGAATTTACAGCTTCCAACTGTTGGATTTGTTTTGATTGTATTCATAATTTTTTTATATATAAAAAAAATCCGCTGTGTGAAAACGAAGAAAGACCTTATAGTTGCTAGGATCTCCCCACTCGCAAAGTTCTTGTAAGACTCCTTTTCTTCCTACCATTTCCACATTACTAATAAATATCTTGATCCTGTCATCGTTGTTCAAGAGACGCAGCAACATGGACGCTTTCTCCTCCCCCGTTATCTCAAAACTCGTCCCTCCCCCTATCAAACTTTCTAGACCCATTTCAACACAATCGTCACCACCTCAGGTTCGTCACTTTAACATTTCCTCTGTTAGAATTGAGGATAAACCTCAAACTTCCACTACTTCACCTAGCGAAACAAAGCCCTTAACTTCAAATACCCGAATTCCACAACTAACAGTCTCCTCATCGAGTGGAGCGAAGAAACAGGCAGAGCCTTCGGTTACCTCAAGGATGTTTGATACATTCGATGACATTATCAACAACTTAATAGATCCTCCTCTCCGGCCCGCAGTTGATCCGAGGCTTGTGCTTTCAGGGAACTTTGCTTCTGTTAATGAGTTCCCTCCAACAGAGTGTAAGGTGATACAAGGATCCCTCCCGTCATGCCTAGACGGTGCGTACATACGCAATGGCCCCAATCCACAATACCACCCTCGAGCCCCTACCACCTCTTTGACGGTGATGGTATGCTTCACTCCCTTAGAATTTTCCGGGGTAGAGCCACTCTCTGCAGCCGTTATGTCAAGACTTACAAGTATACCACTGAGCGAAATGTGGGCTCTCCGGTTGTCCCCTATTTCTTCTCTAGTTTCAGCAGCCTGCCTGCTTGTCTCGCCCGTTTTACTTTCTTTGCAACTAGAATTATAATTGGTCATTACAATCCTGCAAAGGGCATTGGTCTTGCTAACACTAGTTTGGCCTTGTTTGGCAACCGTCTCTATGCGCTTGGTGAGTCTGATTTACCATATGCTGTACGCTTGACGTCTAATGGTGATATTGAGACATTAGATCGCCATGATTTTGAAGGAAAATTGTTAGCTAGCATGACAGCTCACCCAAAGGTAGACCCTGACACTGGGGAGGTCTTTGCTTTCAGGTATGGTCCCATACGTCCATTTCTAACGTACTTTTACTTCGACGCAAACGGAAACAAACACCCAGATGTGCCCATACTGTCTATGGTCCATCCATCTTTCCTCCATGATTTTGCGATTACGAAGAATTATGCCTTATTTGCTGACATACAAATGGGAATAAAGCCAATGAAAATGATTTTTCGAGGAGGTTCTCCTATGATTTTTTCTCCGGCCAAAGTGCCAAAAGTTGGAGTCATCCCTAGGTATGCGAAAAACGAGTCAGAAATGAGATGGTTTGAACTGCCAGGGTTCAACCCCGTACATGTCGTTAATGCCTGGGAGGAGGACAACGGTAATGCAATAGTTATGTTAGCACCAAACATAAGATCAATAGAGCATGCCTTGGAGAGAATGGACCTTATCCACGGCATGATGGAGAAAGTAAGAATCGACCTAAAGACCGGACTGGTAACGAGGCAACCTATTTCATCAAGAAATCTAGACTTTGCAGTGATAAATTCATCATACTTAGCAAAAAAGAACAGGTATGTATACTCTGGAGTAGGTGAGCCACTGCCAAAAATATCAGGAGTAGTGAAGCTTGATGTATCCAAAGGAGAGTTCCAGGAGTGCACGGTGGCAAGCAGGATGTACGGGCCTGGATGCTATGGTGGGGAGCCCTTCTTTGTTGCAAAAGCAACAGAGAATTCAGAATCAGATCTAGAGGAGGATGATGGGTATTTGTTGTCATATGTTCATAATGAAAACACCGGAGAATCAAGATTCTTGGTGATGGATGCAAAGTCACCCAATCTTGACATAGTGGCTACCGTGAAGCTACCCCAGCGTGTTCCTTATGGCTTCCATGGACTTTTTGTGAAGGAAAGTGAACTCAACAAATTGTAGGGCTATCTACTTCTCTACCATTGCTTTCGACGGCTGGAATTAATTACTGTTGTAATTAACATTGTTTTGAGCTCATGAATTTAATTGTTTAATATATCTATCTAATTGATAATACTATTGCGCAAGTGATAATATTATTAGCATTGAAATTAATAATCTCATTATTCGCAAGTACTGATTTCCTGAATTTATTTAATCTTCATATTTATGGAAAGAAAATATACATCCAATTGATCGCTCTCGCTTACAAGAATTTTCAATCTAGACGGAAACAAAGCACACATGCGTAGCGCCAAAGTGTTCTCGAGGAAGGAATGGTCATATACGCAAAGCAAGATCCTTCTAATGGTCACATACGTACATTCCTTAAGGAGAGAGATATTTTTTTACCATATATTGAAAAAGATAGCAGTAGTGCTAACTTTCCAAACTTTGCCAACTACTCAAAGAAAAGAAAGATACATATTTGCACCAGCAGTCTGTTTCCTTTTACTCCGCCCTTTTCTTTTGTTTTAACTAGTAGGTAATTGCCGTGTTGTCACTTCTGCTGAGCTGCTCATTGGCACCTTATCATTTCAATGTCTTAGAGCCCGAGGAACGGCACCACGTTATTACTTCAGTGTCTCAAGGCCTGACTCCTGACTCCTGACTCCTGAGCAGGGGAAGGACACTGCGAAAGCCTCATTGACGATATTAATACAAATGGAAACTTTTATCACTTTTCTTACTGACTTGGTATTTGGTTTATTGTTCGAGTGTTGCTCTGGAGATTCAAGGCAAGATAAAGCATGCCAAACAAAATGCAAGCTGAATTGCCACAGATTAACTTTTTAATGTCATAGCAAGCTGGCTTTTTTTTTTTTTTTGGTAAAAAACAAAAATTTGAAAATAGATAATTTGTTAAATCCTCAAATCGATATACAATATATCATATTTAATAATTTAAGACAAATAATTATAAATCATATATTCGAAATAACCTTTCGAATCCAAAATCTCTTCGTTAAAAAAAACAAATCTTAAACGATTGAACCAACATATTATTAGTAAAACTTCAAATTAAGCAACTTTTATCCCTTAAAAAAATGCTGGTCAGAATGGTAAAAGCAAGGCTACAATTTAACCAAGTACAAGCTTCACAGCTTTGTGATTGAATGATTCCACTTTCATGTTCATTCCCTTAAGTAATGTTCATGTTTAGCAAATTCAACAAAACTTCAACCGCTGAATCTTCGAATCAAACCCAAAAAGATCCCAAATGATGGGGCAATAATACCAATGATAAATTTATGTTGCGCAGAGCATCAATGTAAAAAATAACATCAAATGACTGCAACTGTCAGCAGCAATTCACAAGGCAACCCAAATATCCAAGAAAAACCAAGATATCATCAGAATAAAAGATAGGTGATAAGCATCATGATCAGCATGTTCCAGATTATTTCTCTAATAGGTGGATCAATAAAGGGTTTTCTAACAAGCTTTTATATTCAACCATTAGGATTTGGTGACAAAAGCATTTGTACCAAAAAGATGGATGACAAAAGCATTTCTCATATTCATCATATTGCAACTTAGGTTTCCAAAAAGGCTAAGCCAAACATTAGTTAGATTTCACAAAATGTGGGGAGAGCAATTTGGTGATCTCAAACATTCCAACCGTGTCCTTCCCGGCAAATATCGTCTTCAACTGCTCATCACAAAGAATCTCCCTCTTGTTTGCAGGGTTCTAAACAACATCACGACAAAGTCATGCTCAAAAAGTTAAAAAGCGTAGGGTCAAGAAAAAGGGAAAAAAAAAAACCCTCTAAGAAACAATTTATACAATAAAGACAGGCAAAATTGATAGGCATATCCAAGCTTGCTTAAATACAACAATATTCAAAACATAATACTAATGGGACACAAATGCAATGCCTCTCAGTACAGTTGGCAGAAATTTAAAGTCCTAGTGATGTCGAGATTGGTTCGATGGCACTAAAACAAAGCAGAAATTAACCCTTTGCTTCAGTGGATATAGAAGCAAACATAGATAAAGATGAACATGAAAAAGAAGATATAGGAATTCTGATAAAAATATTAGGAGCCTTCTGGTTTATATCGATTTGATTACTAATCCTCCCTGATAATCATTTAACTATAAAGTTTCAGAACAAATTGCAAAAGCTCTTTCTTTTATAATGCTTCGATAAAATACCCACAAAACTTTCCATTTTGTAAAGTTCATTCTTTTTTAATGCATAAAATTTTTTTTTTCAAGATAAAATGATAAAAGAGCGGGCTTAAGAAATTAAAGTGGAATGGTAATAATAATCTATGAAGAAACTACTGAAGGAAAAGGAAAGGGGGAAAGACCTGGAGCTTGTGGTGCTTGATGTAGTCCCAAGTCTTCTTAAGGGCGTCGGTGCGAGAAGCTTGGGAGGCTCCAAGGAACTTGCCCAACTGTGGAGAGACAGTCATCACCTGCATAAGGCCCTTTCCATTTGCATTTGAAGCAGAAGCAAAGGAAGCAGAGGAAGCCTTCGCCACTGCTACCAATCCCCTGCACCTTGCAAACAGTCTTGATGTGGCCATCATTGCGCTCTCTCACTTTTCTTCTTTTTTTTTTAGGTTGCTGCAAGCAAAGGAAATCCTCCCCCTAAAACCCTAGTTAGAGGGAGGGAAATTTTTGAAAGAGTAAAGTGGGCTTTTGCCCCTTTCCTTCTTGGGCTACTTATTTGGACTCTGTTTAAAATTTTTAGAGACAGCTTGGGGCTCATATAATTGGGCTCAATTCAGACTTTGGGTTTATGATGTTGGTACTTCCGTACTTGTTGATAGATCAGTCATCGGCATGTTGATGAGAGTGGAGACCTGACAATTGTTGATTTAATGAACATGGATCAGCTCCTATGTAAAGCAGGCAGGATTAATCCTCATCAGCTTGTTTTGTTTGGGTTAGGTCAACGGAGGCCGTGGCCTGCTGAGGTTACCACTTCCACATGCTGAAAATGAAAGCCACGTCATCCATACATAAGTTACAAAGAATAAAAGGACAAGACATGCAGATTTATATATTGTCCTTTTCCTATTGTTTCAGGTTGATGAATTTTGGCGTGGATACACGATCTTCAAGTAGGAAATGACATGGATTTTGGGTGTCAATTCATTTCATGTTTACATGCTTCTCCACTCATTTCAGATCAAGTGATCTTTTCTGCATCCACACCACGTGGTCCACCTATCAATCTAACTTCAATTTCAGAAATTATTACAGGTAACTTCTCCATTACTACTATATATGCTAGCTAGTGACTCCCGATTATCCTTGCTTTACTTGTCCAATCTTCAATCATTCTTTCTTTCTCAATCTCATTAAGATGGATATATATATATATATATATACACAATATGGGTTTTGATTAAATTATAGTAACGGAAAACCAAGAATTTTTTTCCTATAATTTCTCGGACAGATAGCCAATAAGCATTTTATGCCTTCCTTGAATTATATGCTCCAATAAGGGTTTCCTTAATTTGATTTTTTTTTTTTAAGAAAAGGGTAATGCTCAAAATTCCATTCAATATGGTCGACATGATATTGATGGCGATTCTCATTTTTGTCTCACTTGCTTTTGACCAGAAGTTTAACTGAATCTTTTATTAATAATTAATTTTAATATAGAAGTGAAAAAGGAAGCATTGATATGCTCTGGTTAACTCCTGTCTTTTCCATCACCATCAGGTGTTCCCTAAATTATTCATTTTTAGGAAGTGTGCCTCCCGTTTCTGTTGAGTGCACTAGGAGGAAGGATGCTGTTGAACTAAAGTGGCTTTTAGATTCAGAATCCCAACAAAATCTGGAGCTCAGGTCTGCAGAAAATTATTGGGGCTTGAGTCTGGTTTATATTTGTTTTCTTTACTGCATTGTGGAGTGCATGTGTCAACTGTTTTCCTTTCCTCTGATCACATTCACATACCACATTCAATTTATTTAAAATACTTTGAATTGATCAAATATCAAATTAGAACTTGTGAGTTAGTAGTATATTACCTAGAACTATGACAAAAGGTTGATAGATAATACATATCGACTCAAAGGGATGTTGATCGAAATTTCCCAGGATGGTCCCCCTCCAAAATTCTAAAAATTATTCTTCAGTTGAAGAAGGAGAAAACTCTTCTAACTGTCCTGTCCGATGAAACCTTTATCTTTGCTAAATTTACCTCAACCGCACTCGATGAAGAGCCATATAAGCGACAAGTCGATAGCCTACCAGCATCAGTGCCATAATGAACACATCTATCCACAAATGGTTCAGACCCATTGATTTGATGGCAGGAAGATCTCCAACCCTACATAACACTCCCTTTGAGCACTCGTAAAAATCATCCTCGTTGTACTGAACTCCAAGAAGAAGCTTGTAACAATAGTAGCTATAACTCAGGTATTTTAGCCAGACTATGAAGACGGGGATTTGTTGAACATAGTATCCCCCAGCTATAAGGAAAACAAGAGTTGTTACAGAAGCTAATGTCGTTGCTTGTTTGATGTCCATGAGAATAGCCCCAATGGCTAGGCCGAGACTTTGAGAGACAAGGACATTGTAAAGCACGACTAGCAGAGATAGGATGAAGGTTGCAGGGTCAGGTTTAAGCCCACCCATCCAATAGATTATGAAGACAAAGGCAGTTGGGAGTGCAAGCTCCAGTGGCAGATCACCGAATGTTCTGGCAAGAAAGTAGGAGGAAAGGCGGTACATTCCAGAAGATCGCTCCTTGATTAGCATTGTTCTTTCTTGAGGGAATGTGAATACCGCATTGTAGAGTGGATAGAAGCCCCAGAAGACGGAGAAGAAAAAGAGCAGCGCAATCTGTTTTAAGATGCAAAAGCTTGTTTAGCATCTACTAGATATCCTAAGCAAAGAATTTAAACTAGCATAATCCAATGTTGTCAAACCGGAGATGTCTCTCCAAATTCTTAGTTTGAACCAGATTATTTGTAGATATAGGAACAATGCAGATTGGATTAGCTATTGTGAATTCCAAGGTTTAATAAGAAGATTGTGAAATGGCATGAAGTTGGCAAAAATTTTGAAACCTTAGCGCGAAAGTCATCACTGTTTTGATTTGAAGTAGTGATATTGGGTTATTCTACTTGGTATTAGTTAACATAGAAGAGCTCTTACGCGGTCTGAGATGTGAGAAGCTGGGGTCTGCCACCATAAAAGTCCACCGAGTACGGCGACACTGATGACCTGGAAGATTCTTAGCCTGTTGAAGGCTTCATACCTCCTTTCTCTAACCCCCCTTTGGAGCAACACCTTGAACTGATGCCACCAACTTGTGCACCACTTTTCTGACTTGTCATTTCCTGCATTGTATCAAAATTAGTACTTGAGTTCAGCTCAAAACCAGAGTAAGGCAAATTTATGAATTTCAGAGAAAATTACTTGCAGATGCTTCTTTTGTATTGACGTAGTTATTGACATCCGAATTGCAAAGCTCAGCTTTCAGTCTAGTAGAAATATTTTTCTCGTAAGCAGAAATTAGAGCATCCTTCACTGATTTCTGTTCTTGTTCTGTACTCTCAACTTGCTCCACTGAGTGTTTGAAATCAGGACTTATTCCTGCGTTGATGTTCAATTCTTGTTAATTGGACAGCAATATTGTTTTACAAGTAATATCATCTTACTTATCTCAACAATGCAAATTATTTCCAAGTTCTACATGAATTACATTAGCATAAGTGTGCGCGCTCACATTAAAATATAAATAGATACATAGAGATTATATATTAATTGAAACTTCATTTCTATTTTAATATGCGTATGCTCACTCATGTGTTTAAAATTAAACGTGCATAGATTTTATGTATTGAAATTTGATTTTTAGTGTAATAGTTAAGATTACCATTGATGAAAATGACCCTATACCATCTAATGGTAAACCAAAGTGACTACAGGGATGTCTGAAGGGTGGGGTATGACAATACTCCATAGGCACAAAGGTGGAAGCACCATTTTTGGTAGGCCAACTGATCCTACCCCATCTAATGTTGAAAGAGCATGAAGAAAGAAACATTGAAAAGCAGAAAACTTCCCATTCCTCATCAGTCTCCATCTATCATAAAGGCAATTAAATGAAAAAAAATAAAGAGCATACCATTAGCAAGATCAAGTAAGAGATCAGCCGGATTGACAGTCATGGATGTCGAAAAACCAATGGAGGAAAAATATTCCAAGGCTGCAGATGCTGAACCATAGTAGATGGGGCAACCCTCAGAAAGCAAAACCACCTTGTCAAACATGTGATACAGTCGACTAGAGGGCTGATGAATGGTGGTGACAACAGTTCGGCCCCCACTAGCAAGGCGTTTGATTGTGGTCAGGATACGTTGTGCTGTCGTTGAGTCCAAACCTGAGGTGGGCTCATCAAGCAAAAGTAAGCTTGGATTGATTAGCATTTCTTGACCTATGCTAACTCTCTTCTTCTCCCCTCCTGATATTCCTCGAAAGAGTGGCCCCCCAATCATGCTGTTCCGACACCTCGTCAATCCCAGTTCAGCGATAACTCTCTCCACATGTTGGACTTTCTCATCTCGGCTCAAGCTGTTGGGCAGCCTCAGCAGTGCAGTGAATAAAAGGGTCTCGGTCACCGTGAGATGAGGGTATAAAACATCATCCTGAGCCACGAATCCGGTTCTTCGCTTTGTGGCACCAGAAAAAGGCTGACCATTGTATGTGATCTTTCCGGATAGCTTGCCAGTGAGGCGGCCTCCGAGGGCAGTGAGGAGGGTGGTTTTACCACTTCCGGAAGGACCTAACATTGCTAGTATTTCACCAGGACAAACTACACCTGTTATACCATTGAGTATAGTCTTTTCTCGGGTGATCCACGCACCCCAGCATGATCCCTTCTGCTCCAACTTGACTTTGTAGACGACCTCCTCAAACTGTGTAAAGAGTCGCAGAAAATAAATAAACTAATATGCACAAAAGAAGACACTAATTAATTTAGTATAAGCGCATAATTATATATTTTCCGTGCCATCACTAGCATAATAAAAACAGTAGCAAATACATGAAGTATTATTACGATCCTTGATTAGAAAGAGACCTTCAAAGTTATAGGATACAAGGTGAGTCTGACAGGAGGTTGTGAATTGTCTTGTATTGGAAACGCAAGTACCGCCCTGTTGTGGGATTCAGACGTCTGAGACAGAGTTTCCACTGGGCCACTGCTGCCATGTTCTGGCTTCGGTGCTATGCAGTTGACAGGCATGGCTAAAGCCTAAAAATGAAGTGATATTATTGTTGGTTTTGGTGGATGGTAGTGGCGCTGTTGTGCTTGGGGCCTTGGTGGAAAGGGAGAGAAGTTAACAAGTTCCTTTTAACTTGGCTCCCCAAAGTGAACTGGAGAGCATATAAATATATCGTTGAAGAGAGAGAGAAACGAAGATTTCTCCTGTGTGCCATAAAGATCTTTGATGTAGGGATAGTCTTCTCTATGGTGGGAGCCCACTTTCTTTCCTTAATGGCTAATAGCAACTCCAAACCATTAAATATAATATACTAATTAATCTCTTCCTAAGGTCCCCTTTATCAGCATCATCGCATCTATTTAGTAAGGTAGCCTTGGATGCTTGCATTCTTTGTGCAGCTGAGATCAAATTATGACAAGTGCTACTACATGAGCTAGCTATTATCATTTTAGAGTACTAGCTAGCCATTATCGCTACAGTTAGAAAATACCATAATGTACTTCAAGGATCATGAACCACAGTGCTGCAAATAGTTGCATCTGTGCCACTTAATGCCAATAAGCGATTATTTCTGGGTTTTTCGTTTTATATGCACATATTCTGTACATAGATTTGGTGCATGTAGAACCTGGAGGAAATTAAACAAAGTTGTGCCAAATGCCTGGTAGAAAATTATGGTGCTTCCCACCATTTCACATGACAAGTTCCCAGATAGTGCAGAAATGGAAGATCCAAACAAACCAAATATGGCAAATGCGACTTTTTTGTTGGGTTAAACATTCTGTTATGTTGTGAGAATGTAGAGAATTGTGTATGATTACTGCCTAGAAGACACTGACGGTGCTTCTCTCGCCATTTCTGGCAGTCATACATTTAACTATTTCAAGATTATTGTCGTGTCTCCTCGTAAATATCACCGGTGTGTTGTGATAAAAAAATTTTTTTAATAACTTGAGAATTTTGGCATTTTACTTTATCTTTGTTAATTGGTACTTTTCATACGCATTATCTCATATCAGACTCGAATCTTAATTGGAATTTGTTTTGAACTTAATTGGATATCATGAGTGTGACCTAGATTCTTGCAAATCTCTCATGAATGGTGTCAAAACACTGAAAGATAGTGCTGCAACTCCTTTCGTTTGTTGAGCCATCCCAATTCGAATGAATCAAACCATACAAATTCCTTATGGATCATTTAGTCTGCAAAATTATAAGAGGTTATTTTTTATGACCTTTCAGTTACTACAAGCATTTTCCAGCACAATGGTTCTCTAGTGTTGATGTTTTCCTTTTATCTGTATCGGCTGCTTAAGAAACCAAACCAAACCAATTAAAGGCATCGCTAAGATTCTCACCCTTGCTTTAAAAAAAATAAGGAGTTGAAGACTACAATTTTCCAAGTTAACAAATATTCCATCTCGATCATTTGAATTACAATCTTGTTTCCTTTTCCTCTTTCGGCAAACACTATTGCATTTTGTCCAATGAGTCAAACTTAAACCTTCTAATGCAGATGCTGCGTTACATTCACGGGGCACCAGGTATCCATACATCTTGTTGGGGAATTTTACCTTTCTTTATATATAGCTATGGCGAGAGAATTATGCTAGTACTGCTATTATATACTAACAAAAGCGGAAGGTCGGTTTCGCAACAGAAAGCTGAGTTGAATTGAATTTTATTTTTTATAGATTTTCGTGGAAAATCAAAGTAAAAGCAATGGTGCCTTTGTTTGTAAAGCCAATGGATTCTTTTATTCCCTCGACACTGCTATACATTGAATTTTTTTTTTTTACAGTAATTTTCAACATTCGTATCGCCCAAATTCGATATGACTATTTTATCATTGCATTTTTTATTTTACATATAAAATTTTCAGTTTAAGAGGTGGGGATCGAGGACTTAGATGCTCAGCAAAGTCTTTGTCTAATATTTATTAACTACCCTTATTATTTAATTTTCAGTTGATGATTAAGAGAGAGAAATGATTAAAGGAGAAACTTCACCTCCCCCCCCCCCCAAAAAAAAAAAAAGAAAAAATCAATCAGATTCCAATTTCTGAAATTATATACTAATATGTTAAGTTGCAGAGAGCAGTGAGACATGTACGGGTATGGGACCAAGGTGAAGGTGTGGAGCCAAAGCTTTTTCACCCAGGGGGTGTTTTTTTGGCTACTTGACTCTGTCTTGGAGCGCATCATTTGTGAGAGCACCCCTTTCTGCCTCCCCAACTTGCATATATTTAAATAATTTATTTATAAATATGCATGAGGTTTTTTTTTTTTTTTTTTTTTTGTTGCTTGCAAGTCTCCTAATTAATATTCTTCTTGCTGCTAGTGCCCCTCAATTTCTCTTTGATCGCATATTCTAATTATTTCATGATCTCTCTTTCAGATCTAGTTGTCTAAATATGGTATAGCTTTATCTTGCACATGGATTCTCTCTGCTTTTCTCATATCTCTAATTACCCTACATTAATTCCTATATGCTGATATTCTATTTATAAATTCAGTTGGCTATTACAGATAAAATTAATCATCGGTTAATTCTAACCAAGATGACAACATTATTATTATTATTATTATTATTATTATTATTATTATTATTATTATATGAGAGTACTGCTTAATTTTCAAATTTTCTAACATATATATAAGAGAGACAAGGGTGGGGGTGGTCTATATATTTTCTTTCTCTTCCATATATATGACCTTCAAGGAACGAGATACAGATCATGCACTAGCTAACTAATTATATACCCTTGATTACCAGCCAAGCCATCAATTGATTTTCCCCATAACGTGCTTCTCCTACTATTACTTTTGGTCAATTAATTATATATATTGACTCAAAATTGGTGTCATAATTAAATTTCTTCTTACAATATTAAGCATGAATTAGGCAAATATTGGAAATGCTTACATTTTTTTATTATCTTTATAGTAATATTTTAGAAAATTTTAACCTAATTAAATAGCTGTAACTTTTTTAATTAAGCAAATAAGTAAAGTAAAATAAATCATGAATAGGATTCATATATATAATTAGTCATTGCTAATTGCTATTATTGAGAAATGGATGCCCTAAGTCATAATTAGTAGTAAAATTTAATCAGTGTGCCTTAAGTTGACAACTAGGTTTTTTGTTTGGTGGAGGAGTGGAGATGAAAATTAAAGTTATCCTTTTTTTACCTTATATATGTAGTAGGGATCTATTTATATTAGTGTAATTTTTGCATTTTTAAAATTTTTATATTAAAATTATTAAATTTAAAAATATTATTTAATTTAAATGAGTTATAAATATAATTTTAATTTAATAATCCAAAAAATTAAAAAAATTATATTAATATAAATGGATCACTCTTCTTTTATATATATATATATATATATATATATATATATATAATATGCAAATTTTTATTAATGACAGATGAAGTTGGCGTAATGATTGAAAATCAATCACACGAAGAATTATCTTAGTATTAAAAAGATTATCCAAAATCATGGTGCTTGATTATGATGATAATTAATTAATAAATCAAGTGCAATGAACTTCATGGTCAAATAATATTTGTAAAAATGTGATATTTACAGTTTAATTTAATTAATTTATGTAATTATTTTAAAAAATAATAATCAATAAATTTAGAGTTCATATCTCAATATCTTAATAGCTTCTCTTATTCTCACATTATGACTTTTTTTATATAATATATATATGTGGTGTGTACATGTGTGTGTGAACGTGAATTTTCACTTCTCTAACTAGTAAAAATTATAACAACATTGTAGATTTCCTCATTTTGGAACCCAATTATTATAGTTTTTAATTACATTAACAAACTTAAATTAACCTATAAAATATTAATGCATCTAAATTTGGGGACAATTAATCTAAATATGTATTATATATGTTTCTCTCATGCATGTACCCACAAAAAGATATTTTATACGTTTCATTCTACCAAAAAGAATAAAAATAAAATTTATGTTTTTCATGTTAAACAAGTAATAAATCTTTAATCATGTTACTTATGAGCTGTTTAAATAAATATATATATTTTATTGTTTCAAGCCCCGATAAATATTTTGCTTTTTATACCTATAATTTGGGGGCATGCTTTGCTGGATAAAAAAAATAAAAATAGTGAGCAAAGAGCTCTAAAATTCAAGTTAAAAAGCTCTTGTAAAAATAAATAAAGGAATAGATAAAAAGGAAGAAATTAAGACCATTGAGAGAGCCTTAAATAATATTTTAAAAATCTTAAAATAAAGTATGAACTTGGGTTAGGGCACAGCCACTTTGTCAATAGTAAAGTAAGCGTTTTACTTTTAAAAGTTATCAAAATTATGTAAGACAAATTTTTTGTCATAAAAAAATGCTTAAAGAAAAGAAGATAAGTGTGAGTATTTTAACTTATTATTTTTAAATGGTTGTTTGCGATAGTGACTAAAGTAATTAATAAAGAAAGAATTTGGATAACAAATTTTAGGTAAGGTATTTTAAAAAGTAATATTAAGAATAATAGTTTTCTTAATTAAGTGTAAAAATAAACTTCTAAAAATGTTATCTTCAAATATAAGATCTAAATCGAATAAAAATAAAATTATATTTCAAGTTTCTTTTGAAAATAGTTGAATTAAAATTTTAAAAAATAAAAATAAATAAAAATGATTTAATTTTTTAAATGATTAAATGTAAAATTGTGTTAAATGAATGGTAATAAAAATTATTATAAACATTAATTTTATTTTAATATTAATATTAATATATGAAACAAGTGTTAAATATCTCTGATATGTAATGTGAGTGTCGTATATTGAGTTTGTGAAGGGAGTTAGGAAGTTAACACGTGGCAAGCACTCCCAGCATCTAGTGGCAAACTTGGCGTCGTTTAGTGATTTGCTTTTGCGAAATGCGGATCCGCACCAAATCATTTGGTGGAGTGCGAGACGGCCCCACCCACTTATTATCTTCTCCATTATTTTATTTATGATTTTGTAATAATGGAAAATGAGATTGGATTTCCTCCACTCTTTTTTCTTATTTCTATTTTTTAAGCATAATATATTATATGATGGGTGCCTTTTAGTGGGTTAGTCTTTGATTTTTACATCTTCCCTTCTTTTTTTGTAATTATTGTTGTTTGTTCCTTTATTAACAGCCTTAATTAGCTCTGTTTGACCTTCCTTTTCTTCCTTTTTTCTTTCTTTTTTCTTCTTAATCAAAGGAACATCTGTTCTTTTCTTTTCTTTTTTTTTTTTGTAGGTGGACAGTGAAAACTAGTTATTCATTCTCTTTCTCTTCAAATTAAATGATCCTTCTTGTTAACTAGCATCTCATTTTAATTTGGTTTTAGGCATTAATGTGCAAATCATCCATCTTTTTTCTCGAAAGAAACATGGTGATTACTTGAAATTAGAGATGATGGAGCTTACAATAAACTAGGACAAGAAGCAAGTTACCTTTCAATGTTTGCATTTCTTCCTATGAACCAAAAAAAAAAAAAAAATTCATCTTGTCCGGCTAATAATTGAGCATTATTAATGGGAGTAGTGGCTGTTGAGCCAAAGCCCCAATTGATAATCATCCAAGCAAGCACACATAAAACACATGAATTTAACCTAGTTCAACATTTAATTTGTTGGCATCTTATTTAATACAAAGAATTTTAAACATATTAATACTCAACTCAATCTAAACATACATAAATCATTTTCATTCAAACGTGCACTCACCGCACTTATAAATACTTTCATTTTCTTTTAATTTTATGAAATAACTTAAATCAAATATTCATACCCATAAGCATTTTTATTCTCTTTTAATTTTATAAAGTATCTATACATCGAATATTTAAATTAATACATACATTCATAAATACTCTCAATCTCTTTTAATTTAAAAATATTTATCATATAAAATCTTATAACTCTTTTTACATTTTTCTTTCGTACCCACTTTTATAAGCTTATTAATTTACCTATCAAACTCTTTTTTCTCTTAAAATTCTTTTCTTTCAAATATTTTATTCATGAAATAATAATTGATAAAAAAATTCAGACAAATCTCTTAATAAAGATTTGAACCATTGTTACCAATAATAACTTGTTATAAGAAAGTACACATTGGACCTAATTTCAAGACCATCCAACATCTTTTTGGATTCTCTACTCTTAGCTTTAAAACAACTTTTTTTTTCTCGATTCTTTATGTTCTTTTGTTCTTGTTTCTTTATTTATATACAGTAATTAATTTACCTGAATTGTGCAAAACAATATCTCAATTCACAGCGCTAAAAGCATGATTGAATTTACAAGGAAAAACCATCAACTATGTATGCAATATATCTCCCAAGTCCCAAGCATGCAGGCAGGAGCAATGATGGGCAGCATGTGATCAACCTGCAAGAGTAGTGAGAGTGAATTTTAATCAAAAGCCAGATTTAGAAGCAACCAAACTGAATGGATGTAGGAATATTGATTAGGATGATGAGCTAAACGTTAATGCTTACGTTAGATAGGGTGAGAAATGAGAAATGCTAGTGGCTAAATGGCTAATGCGCGTGCTTTGCAAGTTTAATAATAAATGGGCAAAAAATATATCTGATAGCAATGTTTTTCAAGCCACACAATCATTTCAATTATCATAATTCTTCCACCTACAACTTACAACAACCTAAGAGCTGCATTTTAATTTATTTCTTCTTTTACACTCTCACTCGATCGTATTGGCACACAACAGCCCATCAACATCAATATCAGTATTGCTTGGATTTATATTTATATATATGTACTATCTTCATATATCATTTCATGACCAACATGCTCCTCCTTACAAATGTTCCTATGCGGAAGATAAGAAAAAGATGGGAGCAAAAAAAAAAAAAAGAAGAAAAAGAAGATTGTATGAGTTGATGAAGAATAAGTGGGTGGGGTTACAGCCCAAAGCAAAGAATAAAAAGAAAAAAACCACAAAGAAGCACACGCATGGGAGTGTGGATTGTGCTGTCTCTAGCTTAGAAATCTTAGAAATTATATATTTATAGTATATATTAACCTTTGTTTTTGGGGTTTTTTTTTTTTTTTTTTTGGTTAGGGTCCTTAGGGATGTCATCTCCACCACATCATCCCCCACTTTGATGCGCTTTGTTTGAGAATGTGAATGTTGATTGTTGAATGGCAGTGGCATGATTTGGTATCTATCACATGGGGGGAGTGTAATGTTTTAAATGTGCATCATCATCTCCTTTCTGATCCCCACTTACTGACTACAGCCTAAAAAGGGTCTCTGCCAATCTACACAAATATATACTACTATCAAGCATCCACTACCTACAGCTCACGACTCCGGGGCAACCTCTTCCACACCTCTCCTTAATTCTACGTCTCAGATTATTCTGTTTGCTTAATTTTCTACGAATTATTACATGGCCATGAATTTAAACTTCATTGGGCATCATGTGTATTGGCTCAATCACTTTTTTCCGAGATCTCTAATCCCTTTATTTACTTTTAGATTTTCCTTTCCATGCCTGATGGTACTCATATTTGATTCCTGATTGAGCCAACATTAGTTTCCATGCATCAGTCATGTTCTGAACAAGGCCCCTACAGGTGAAGATAAAAAGTGAAGTACCCAGAATTTGTCGTAATGGAATTACTTGTCATGCCTTGCTTCTGCTTTAATATTTCAACACCATATACATATTGATGGTCATGAGTATAATTTAAATCTTATTTTTCAATTAATAAGGATCTCATATTTGAATTTTGAAAGAATTAAAGTTTTATAATTGTTGACCCTTAAAAAATAACATTCAATAGGTTTAAAATTCGAATTTCATATTTACATCTTTTTTCATTATTTTAAATTTTGATCTTTTATATATAAAAAGAATTTATAAAGAAAATTAGTGCAGTTGGGATCTGATTAGTGAGGAAATAAAAAATTTATATATATGTTGATCATATAGATATCAAATGGCATGGATCTATTACAACACAACGGAAAAAAAACAAGTATTCAACACAGTAATGATGTTGGAACTCGACACCTGATGATGCCAACTATTAAACCATTTCTACTTGATTTCTAAGCATGCAACTTACTCAAGCATTATTAATAAATATAGTCATCATTTCTAATTAAATATTTATAAAAATTTGTACAATCTTTTTTGTCTCATCAATCATCATCATCATATGTATAATATAATCCTACCAAAAGAAAAATCATCATAATTTTAAATAATCGCCTTGAACTATTTTGAGTTTGAGATGATGAGTTAAAAGATAACATAAAATAAACAAAAAATGGAAGTTACTAGCTAGCCAGGGCAATCAATCATTTGGCCCCTTTCCTTATCTCCATCAAACAAAGTGCTTTTACACCCTTTCGACACAAATCATATGGATGTAACCTGGTAAAGATTCAGTTACACGCGTGTAAATACACTGTACAAGAACTAAATAATTAATTAATTAAGAGAATCATATTTTTATCTCTCTTTCCTCTCTCAAACACACACATATATATTCATAGTTAGAGAAGGATTTATAATACTAATTAAAAAAGTAATGAAACATGCGACAATTTTTTAATTGTATTTGTGAAATTAAAAAAAAATTATTCATAGCTATATATGTTTTAATATATAAAACTTTTTGAATTAATATATTGGTCATGGATCAGTATGATCGATCATCTACTAATTAGAAGTTTGTTAGAGCAGGCATATAAATTAAGCTTCTATGGCAAATTCTAGGTGCGTTCTATCATGCATGCAAAAACCAGATGATGAAGTGATGCATTGAAAAGGGTGAAAAGGCTTTATATCTATCGGAATGATTCATGTTGTTTGTTCGATTATTGGAATATCATTCTAATTATCTTTACTGGACAAAGACATTACAATAGTAATAAGATAAATGATTCCATGCCTGCCTAGCTAACACCTTGTATTTGATCTCAACCTTTCATTTTTATACTTTAAATTCTTATCTGATATATATATCCCTAGCTAGCTAGCCCAAAGATATCCCTTGTTAAATTGTGCTAAAGATTAGGATCTATTAATGACCATGAATGCATTTTGTATCTCTCTTCTTTATTTATACATATCTATTTTATATAGATTGAGTTGACTATAAGAGAAAAGAAGCAATCAAAGGAAAAAGGAGAAGTACTAAACAAAAGAAGTTGGGGGGGAGGGGGGGGCATGAACATGATGAAGGTCTCTTTCATGGGATGAACGATTTCATATATAATAATACATAAATGGCATATTATAAAGGAAAAAATGATAAGGTTTGCGGCTGGCTCATGAATCCAAATGGTGCGCACTTACCGATCTTCTTTCTCTTTCTTCTTACATATCATGAGATTAATACACTAATTTGAGTACAATTAATAAACAGTCATTAATACTAATATATAGAAGTAGCATTGCTTTTTGCTTATATATATATATGTCATTTTTATTACATACAAACGCAAAACAACTAACTTTCTCTTTATTATTTTTAATATTTAGTATTAATTCAAGTGATGTATTCAATCGGCTTGAGAGCTGCTTTAAAAGTAGATTTATTATATAAATATATATATATATAAATATATATTATAAATATATATTTATATATATTTATATAACGATAATGATGATGATGATGCGCATTCTATTTTTTTTTTTAGACTTTATTTAAAGCGACATGAAGTAACCATAAGAAGTGATCTTATGCATCATTTCTCTCTAACTTCATTAATTTGTAACCTATACGCAACGCATATGATCAAATTTTCTTGTGTTCTTTTATATAAAAGGAAGCTCAAGCTTAGGGGCATAAGAGAAATAAAATTTTGCAAGTATATATTGAGGATGAAACTTCAATCATGCAGGAATTCATCTCCAATAGGTGACTCATTTGAGCTAAATTCAAGTTTTTCTTGTGTTTACTTATTGATTTAGTGAATCCTAAAAAAAAAAAAAAAATCTTGATATAATGTGAATATAATTAATGATATAAAAACCAATATTGAGGAATTTTTTTATATTTTTATTTTCTAGATAAATTTTGATAAAAAGATTAGACAAATGTAGGGCAGTTGGAGGGAGGAAAATGGATATAACCTTTTTTTTTATTCATTTAAGCTGAACGTAGCAAATAGGGATAGCCATAATTACATGAATTGGGAAGCTTAGGAGGACAAAGCCCAAGTTACACCAAATTCCTATTTTTCCAGAAGTGAGAGTGAGTTTGTTGTTGGGTGGGCTTCATGCTTGGGTGATTCAATCCTACAAAGTCCAAAAAGATATAAGCAGGCCCAGATATGAAATACCCAAAAACTTATCGGGCTTCCCACACTCAAGAATAAAAAAAAAAAATCACCACCCAACAATTGGTTATGCAGGTACGGTGGGATTGGGTCTATGATTCATCTGTATACTGCGACTGCAGAACAACACAATAGAAAATTTTGACAACTTGAAAGAGAGAAGAGAAGACAAGAGACGAGGAAAAAAATGGGTACGGTGGGGCTAGCTCCGGGGCTGTCGCGTAAACTGAAGAAGGTATTGGAGTGTCGGACGGACAGCACCGATGTTGTGGCTTCTCTCAACACTCTGTCTACTTTCTATACCGACAACACTCCTCAGGCGCGTCGCAATCTCAGATCCACCATCGAGAAGCGCTCTCTCCAAATCAACCTCGATTTCCTCCGAGCTTCCCAGGCTGCTCAACTGGCTTTGGATCGAGTCGAGGATGAGGTCAATTCCCTCGCCGACTGCTGCGATAGGTTCGTCCATCCTTTCTTTTCATTTTTGATCTGCGTCTGCTTGAATTGTTGTCAAATGTCCGATTTATTTATAGATCCTCCATTTTCCCATTAATAGAAAATTCACTCGAATCTGACAGGATTGCAAAGGCATTGAGCAGTTGCAGTGCTGCCACCGGTGATATTATCAATACCACCGAGAGGTTGAAGCAGGAACTTGAAGTTACCACTCAAAAGCAGGAGATAGTGTCATGCTTCCTTCGAGATTATCAGCTTTCTCCTCAAGAGGTTAACTTTCAATCTGAACCCTTTTTGTTTTAGCTTTTATACTTATTGACACCCTTTTTTGAATTCATTATATTCGTTTCCTCCATTTCTAGATCAATGCGCTGAGAGATGAAGAGTTGAATGAAAATTTCTTCAAGGCACTTTCTCATGTTCAAGAAATTCATGCCAATTGCAAAATACTTCTAAGGACACATCACCAGGTTAGTTATATATTACGTAATCTGCATATGAACTTTTAGTTGTATGACTATGATTTCCACATCAGCCATTGACATCTTTTGGATTATAAGACAAGTTACAAATTTAGTGCCGATTCTGTATTATATTTTTCCCCCATAATGCTGTTTCACATGCTTACTTTTTGTTGCTTGTCAATTGCTTCTGTTTATCCATTACTTTTGTTTCAATTTCCGTTAATAAAGTAAATGCTTAAAACAATCACTAACATGAGAATCCATTACAGCGTGCTGGTTTGGAGCTGATGGATATGATGGCTATGTACCAAGAAGGAGCTTATGAGCGGCTATGCAGGTGAAGTATTTATAAAATGATAGAACTATTGTCCCAATGAGATGGACTTAAGTAATGCACTATGATATCTTTTAAGAGTTTGGAGTTTAGGAATGTGCCAAAAGTAAAAATCTCTTATGGTTCACTCATTGTTAATTACTGTCCTCCATCCTCCAGTCTTTTCCTTTTCATACTTTTATTTCTTATGAAAGTGTGAAATATTGGTGCTTCATTTACTAGATTCATTGGCTTTTGGTGGCTGTTGGCTGTGGTTGTGAGTGTGGGATTCTCCACTCAACACAACATAAGACATATAGGAGATTTTCAGAATTGTTGGATAAGTTGGTTGACATGTCTTGTCCGTTTTGCAGGTGGGTTCAAGCAGAGTGTAGGAAACTGGGTGACACGGATAATCCAGAAGTTAGTGAGCTTTTGAAAACAGCTGTGCAATGCCTCAAGGAAAGGCCTGTCCTTTTTAAGTATTGTGCTGAAGAGGTGACTTAATTGAGATCAAAATTTAATGTTCAATAACTCCACTGCCTTGTGGTTTTTCTAGTTGCATGTTATTAAGTTGTTGCTTCTGCTAATCACAGGTAGCAAATATGAGACATAATGCATTATTTAGAAGGTTTATAAGTGCTCTTACTCGTGGAGGACCAGGTGGGATGCCAAGACCAATAGAAGTGCATGCTCATGATCCCTTACGTTATGTTGGAGACATGCTAGGATGGTTACATCAGGTTTGGAGAAAGGGCTTTTATATGGTTTCTGCTTCTCTTCTTCATGCAATTATTTGTTATTTACAGTAAACATTTAATTTTGTTTATTGTCTTACTCTGCAGGCCTTGGCATCAGAACGTGAGCTTGTGCTTGCTTTACTTGATCCTGATGCACTGATAGATGCTGGATCAACTGCAAACCGATTCTCCAAGAATGTGGAGAATGATTCTGGAAAAATTGAAGCAGACTTGACATTTGTTCTGGATAGAATTTTTGAAGGAGTTTGCCGGCCTTTTAAAGTTAGAGTTGAGCAAGTTCTACAGTCACAACCTAGTCTTATAATTTCTTATAAACTCAGTAACACGCTGGAGTTCTACAGTTACACTGTGAGTGACCTCTGTCTCTTCTGATATCCTGTTTGTATATGATTTACTTGTTATCTTTTGATAACTTTATCTGTTTGCTTACTTACAGATATCAGATTTACTAGGGAGACAAACATCTCTTTGCAATACACTTTGGGCACTCAAAGATGCTGCTCAGAAAACGTTCTTTGAAATTCTGAAAAGTCGTGGGGAAAAGCTTTTACGATATCCTCCCCTTGTTGCTGTTGATCTTTCACCACCACCAGCTGTAAGGGAAGGAGTCTCTGTGCTGCTTGAGATAATTGAAACATATAACAGCATGATGGTTCCTGCTTCAGGGAAAAAGCCAGCTTTTGATCCAGTTATATCTGCTTTACTTGACCCAATTATTCAGGTGTGTCATGTTTGATGTTAGTTGATCAATTGCATAATTATGATCATTTTTCCCTGGTTGCATGGTGCTGAAGTATAATTTACACATGTTCCTCATTTTATCAAACGAGTGTAGCATTCGAAAACTGAACCTTACAATGTTTAGTGCTTGCTGTTTTGGGATGGTTAACACCTCATTCAGATTGCCTTCACAGCTTTGGAATTTGGAAGTCAAAACTCTATGCTGAGCTGAAATCAGGACAAATATAGTCTCCTTTCTGGTTTCTGTACAGTATATTAACTATTACCTTTGATGGAATGCAGATGTGTGAGCAAGCAGCAGAGGCACACAAATCAAAGGGAGCTGGCCACTCATCAAGAAGAAGTCGAATGAGTTCTGACTCAGGCCAGCTTAGTAAATCTGCAGTTGATGCAATTTTGTCAAATAACAATTCTGCTACATTCTCTCAGGTTAATTAAGTTGTATATCAGTTTGATCTTTTGTTTCTTTGTTGTCATACACTTTACATGCATGGTTCTAGGGTTAAACTTGTTGAATTCTTTCTATAATTTTCTTTTCTTCTTTTTTACTCTTCATATCATGGATATATGCAGAATAGCGAAGCCCCATCCAAGATCTTCCTTATCAACTGCTTGTGTGCTATTCAACAACCATTACTTGGACATGAGGTTGCAGCTGAATATGCAAAGAAACTTGGCACGATGATTGATAATCATGTGCATGATCTTGTGGAAAAAGAAGTTGACAGAGTTCTTAGAAGATGTGGCTTGTCAATGAAGATGCATCACTTCCATAATTCACTTAACAAGGATACAACAGCCACAGCACCGTTGGCAGAATTAGAAGACACAAGTCCAGCCTCTCTTTCAGAGTGTTTGAAGGCTTTCTTTGGGTTTATTTTGGGAAGTGAGAGTTCCCTGCCCGAGTTTGAACAGATGCAAGTTCCAAAGTTGCGTTCCGATGCATGTATACAGGTAGCTAGGTCACTGGCTGATGCTTATGAGCTTATTTACAATGCAATCATGGATCCTGAAAACAGTTACCCAGATCCCAAATCACTGGCAAGGCATCCTCCAGATCAAATACGGACCATTTTAGGAATATGAGGGTCTGGAGAATATTTACTTCCATTTTTTTCACAATATCATTAAAAAAAATGTAAAAAATCAAAGAGATACGCCCGGCAAGTAATAGAAACTGTTTGTGTCGGTTTGATGTTCTTTAGTATAAGTTAGAGGGTTTATTTTCCAAATAAACAAACAATTATTGTATCAATGTATCTTTATTTGATGATGGATGAATGTGTTGATGACAGGGGTCTATGCTTCTTTGTTTTGTGAAATGGTATAGAACTCTGGTTATGCTGAACTTGTGTTCACTTTTCCAATTGGAATTGTTCTTTAAATCTGTGTTGATAGCATTTAAACAGTTCGTATATTCTAGCATCAATCTCTCTGTTGTTGTTTTCTCCATTTTCCATCTTTTACCTGTCTTGGATTTCAGAATCTTCAGCTTTTCGGAACAAGTTTTAAACAGCAGTTTCGCTTACTCAGTTATTTGGTCATGTCAACACCAATTGGAACAAAAGTCCTTTTCAGTGCGTGCATTTGCGACAAGTAACTCAAGTGGAATAATGTGAAAGACATTACAATATCTCCGACTCAACTTTTTTGTTAGGATTAAAAGGAAAACAAAAGGAAGGAAAAATGGTTTAGAACTTTAAAATCTAACCCAAAGCCTTCAATTCAAATAAAAAAAAAAATGTGGCGAGAAAATCTGGGATTTTGTATATCCTTCTCTGTGTTTTGGCTAAAATGGAAAAACAAAACCTTATCCATATAATATCAGGAATGAGGACCTTAAACTTGAGGGAGGAAAAAAAACAACAGTTGATTGCAAGTTGCACAGTTCAACATCATGACACGGTGATATAATGACAAAAGGAAAAACCCATGTGGACGGAAGGGATGTAACTGTGAAAGGGAAAACTATAAATGCTGGATTAGGAATTCACAACATGGTTTGAGTTTCACATAAAGTGAAATAAATTAAAATAAAAATTACCAACAAGTTTAATTTATTAAGATTTATTTTTTTTAACGAAAAAATTTTAAGTTCAAATTTTGTTGTTAATAGTTTATTAAAATTATTTCGAATGCACAATTTAAATTATTTATTTTAAATTATTAAATACGATATATTTTATTTTGATTTAAAAAATTAAAAAATTTATTTATTTTAAAATTTTTTTTTACAAAAAAAATTTTAAAATAAAGAGCCAGGCATTGTCTTTATCTTCAATTTATGGTTGGATTGTCAAATTCTCTTATCGACAATAGCTTCGGCCCCGCAGGCCACCGTTGAAAGCCGAGAGAGTTGTACATATACAGTTTACAAACCCATAGCAAGTCCTCTCTTTGCTGCTTCTCAACACTTAAACCAAAAGCCCAATTGAAAAACCTTCTCTATTACTATTTTTTTGGCCCAGAAGTAGCAGAATGCTTTTTTTTTTGAGAAAATTTATTTCTTTTTTAATATTCATTAAATTTAATTACAAAAAATAGATTTTATCCTTTGGAAAATAGCAATGAAGTGCATATTAATTAGTTAATAAATTATAGTAATAAATAATTGGCGTGATAGACATAATCAAAACCTAGTCACATTAAAAGGATATGAATCATAATTCACTGTTTTTTTTTTCTTTAACTTTAATGAGTGTCGGATCTAAAACGTGTTTTTGAGGTTTGGTTAGCATGGAAGGAATGAAGGAAAAGAAAAAGACGTATTTAGTTTTGCAAAATTACAATAAGCACTAGAACGACAAACCCAAAGGCAATAACAATATCTAAGCACAAGCGGTAAGAGGCTTATTGCAACCTCCAAAGTTGTTTCCCTTTTAGACACCTTTTCGTTACCTTATATGAATCAAAACCAACCACTTTATCGAGGTTGTTAGTCAATACTCTCACTCCCTTAACCCAAATCAACAAAAATTCTTAGTTTAAAAAAAATCGTTTATATACTTTTTTTTAATGTAATTCTGCCGTCTCTGTGGAGTGAGAAGCAAGAAGATGGCAGGAATGAATGGAGAAGCGTCCGAGAGAGAAGCTGGGAAAGCTCATGCCTTCATGGTGTTGGTGCAACTCATCAATGGAGGATACCATGTAATTACCAAAGTAGCCCTCGATGTTGGTGTCAACCAGCTTGTCTTCTGCGTCTTCCGTGATCTTCTTGCTCTCTCTCTTCTTGCCCCCGTCGCCTATGTTCGTGAAAAGTATGACCTTTTTTCTTCCATTTCTTTTTCTGGATATTGGGTTCCTTTCTTTTGGTTCTTATGTTTGGTTCCACAATATGAGACTTTGGTGTGCTGGTTGACTCTTCCAAATTGTGATTGACCTTATACTTAGACGATTTATCAATCTGTTCTCATTAAGATGATCTGCATTGTATCCACAGCTAAATTGATTACCTTAGTTGGCTTGTTTGTTTCCTGTCACTTCTAATCAATTTTAATCTCGCATCTCTGTTTTGTAAGCATATCAATTGTAAACCTATTTTTGGTTTTTTGGACGTTTGGATCGAAAATATAACTTCTGGGCCATGTTGTTTCACTTTCCTGCAGAAGGATTCGACCTCCTATGACTAAACGCCTCCTTCTGTCATTCTTCTTCCTTGGGTTAACTGGGTGAGTATTGCTTCTCTAAACCGTCCTAATTGATCTGGCTATATATTATCCCATAAATTTTTCGTGTTAAAACTTCCTGCTAGCCAACTTATCTGACTTTTGGTTAATTGGAATAGGATATTTGGCAACCAGCTGTTATTTCTCATTGGTCTTAGCTACACAAATCCAACTTATGCTGCTGCCATACAGCCTTCAATTCCAGTCTTTACCTTTCTGTTGGCTGTAATGATGGGGTAATGGCAACAAATTTTATATTTTTTTTTTCTAAATTTTATTTTATATTGGTTCATTTCTATATTTCTTATAAACACATGCATATATTTTGATGTCTGTTACTTGTTGCCATAATTTGTGTGAAATTCTACATGCAGTACAGAAAGAGTGAATATGCTCAAAACTGAAGGTCAAGCAAAGGTTGGAGGTACCCTAATATGTGTTTCTGGTGCAATGTTAATGGTTCTCTTTCGTGGTCCAGCTTTGCTTGGACAAACGGATACAGACTTTTCTGCACAAAATGGCATAACTGCCAGGGGGCAACCGGAACCTGCAGGGTGGTTCATGTCTAGTTTTCTCAAGTTTGGACTTGAACATTGGCATATCGGAGTTTTATGTTTGATAGGGAACTGTATGTGCATGGCTGCTTTCCTGGCCATTGAGGTATGCCATCAAATGGTTGATTTTTGGGTGATTATTAATTATTTTCGTTTTTATCTCTTCTTTTAACTAGTCTTCTATAGGAGGTTTTCCCCCCTTTTCTATAATTATCATGCAAAATGAATCAGAGCAAGCTTTTTTTTTTTTTTCCCGTAAAAGCTGTTCTTTGCTTTTAGTAGGTTGAATTCCATATCTTATTTTCTGGAGGGAACAAACAGAAATCTCTGTTTGAGCTAAATAAAGAGAAAATAGCCTGTGCAGTCATGAATATGATTTGAGGTTTGATATGCCATACTTGTCCCCTGACCTGTTTGATCTGTGACTCATTAGATTTTTAGTGATCCGATGCCTTCTTTAAGATTACATAATTAGATTCATCTTGTCTATAGCTAATATTTTTATGAAGCTATTTTTTTCTTTAATCATACCTGTGGCATTGGTTTCAATTTCAGCTTTTGAAATGCCTTTAGGTCCATTTCATTGCTTTGCGATGCATGTTTTAATCACATCTTGGAGTAACTATCCCTGGTGCTTTCGGGTTGTCTTTGCTTGGACAGTACTAATGTATTTATACTCTACCTTTTGCTTAGTGGTTTTCACAAGGAGTAATGGGAGTGATTCTTATAGATATTCAAAATCAAAAACTATACTAAATTTCATGAAAAAATAGTGCTGACTTATTTCATCATTTTGTAACTATTTTATAATTTGAACTCTGCATGTGTATTTCATTATAATTAATAGTTGCTTATATTCTACTCAATGTTTTTAACAATTCCAGGCTCCAGTTTTGGCCAAGTATCCTGCCAACATTTCTGTGACAGCTTTATCCTATTTTTTTGGTGCTGTATTGATGGTAACAACAGCATTTCTTGTGACTAATGAGTCAACAGACTGGAGTCTGACACAGTCTGAGCTTTTTGCGGTCTTGTCTGCTGTAAGTTTCTTGTGGATTTTGTATTATCTCCAATCTTAAAAGTTTTGCAAGTCAAGTTATTAAAAGATTAGCCATTATCAAAGTTGTGGCTTTATCTGAGTTTGAAATGTTATTTGATTTGTGTGTTTGTATGAGTGTTTTTAAATTTTTTAGGTCAATTCTTAAGACGCTAATTTAATGACCAAAACTGAGGCAAGTGCAGGCCAAACTATAGAGACAAAAGTGTAAGAAAAGTTATCGTAGAAGGTGGTAAGGCAATTCCCTTAGAGAAGGCTCCGTAAAGTAATGGAAAGTGCATATTGTAGACATAGATTACGATAAGGAAAAGATTAAGAAAGCTCATGGTAGAAGGGGTAACCTTGGTTTTTGCAAAATGTTTTACTTTTGCTTTTCTCTTTCTATGCATTTTTTTTGGCAAAAAGGAAAAAAAAAATGCAAAAACACTAATCAAATGAAGCCCAAGTATGGTTAAACTGATTTTTGCTGTCCTTGAGGTCTATAATTTGGATTTTAGAAGCTACCAATGGTGGATGCTGGTCACCAAATAAAAGGAGGGAAAACATTTGGCGTCATGGAAGTAACAATGATATATTTTCCCTGTTACAGTACTTATTTTGTAATAAAATCTTTTACTTACTAAATAGGTAAACCTGAAGCTATGGATGTTTGGCTTTGCAGGGAGTTGTTGCATCTGCTCTTAACTACGGACTCTTGACATGGTCGAATAAGATCTTGGGGCCTGCTTTAGTTGCTCTCTATAACCCACTTCAACCTGCAGCATCAGCCTTTCTGTCAAGAAGTTTCCTCGGAAGTCCAATTTATTTGGGAAGGTTTTATCTTCCACTACAAATTATAACTTAATCTATCATCAATTACAAATATAGTGCTTAATTATATTTACTTCATTTCTGTTGCTCCATAGCTGGTGTGAACTTATTTGGTTTTCTTTCATGCGTGGTAACGGTGTCATTGGGGGATTTCTTATAATTGCTGGTCTATATATGGTCACTTGGGCATCCTACAGAGAAAGACACACAGCTATGGGCATGATGCCTCACATCAATCGGTCCTCCGAACCCCTCATGCACAAAGATGCATCAATTAACAAGAACCCGTACCAGAGAGGACACATTTTCTCGGGGCCATCTGCTCTATCACCCAAATTCAGTGATTAACTGTGTGATCAGATGTGATGTAAAGTTACCATAAGCTCCTTAGTCTTTCCCACAGGTACATTTACTAAGATCAAACGAGTGTCAGTCGGCATATCGTCAACTTAGATGGGTAGCAAAAGAGAAATTGATTAAAGTTTGCTCCTTTAAGCTGTATTAATTTGTTCTACAGCATCAGAAAGAATCCCATTTCCTTTTTTATTAATATTTTTATAAGAATCCAAGGGTTTGTAGTTAATAATAATCTCAACATTTTACTACAATAAAGCTCATTGATACTTTCCCATCAGCGGCCAATAGATTTATGCAAACTTTTCATCTATGTATATATAACAAGTGCAAGTTGCAGGGTTTGGTCGCTTTATACCTCCTGTAGATTGTTAGGTAAATGATGATCAAATAAAATAAAATCAAAATTATACGCCAATCCAATTCATTTAAATAAATATTTAAATTAAAACATGATACTTTTAAAAAAGTCTACCATATGTAACTTGATATTACCAACATTTTTATAAATGAAATTATAGTTAATTAAAGAGTTCATTCTTTTATTACAAAAATTGAGAAGAAAAATTTTCCGTCCTCTTTTTCTTCTTTAATGGATCATTTACATCGGTTACTTTTTTTTTTTTTTTTTTCCTTTAAGAAATATTAAGATCATTTATTGAAAAACTAATGCATAACATCTCGTATTACCTAACTGACTTGCTTTTTTTTTTTCTCACAAAAGAAAAAAAAATTAAAATTTTGTCTACTGTAAAATTTTAAAATAATGATAAAAAATAGTAAATAATATTAAAAACTATTATAAATAATGTGTAAATATTTTTTTAATTTATATATAGAAATTCAGCAAGTGCTTAAAAGGGGAGATGATCCATTTGTTTAAAATGCAGACTTATCCTGATTTGAGAAAAAGGAAAAATGAAACAAAATACTTGATAAAAAAGAGAAAAACAGATGTGACGGAAAGTTGACTAACAACAACACGAAGGGGTCAATGTAGAAAATATGGAAAAAGACTGGGTAACTAATGCAAATACAGGCACAGCAAATGAATATTTTAGAATACTGAAAAATTACTAACAAAAAAAAAAAAAAAACCAGAAATTCTGAAAAGAAGAAAGAAGTAAGGAGCGAGGGAGAAACCCAAAGGCAGAAACCGCTTTGTTTTCCATTGAATCTGAAACACTGAATCCCCAACTGACAGCACCATGGAATATAAAACAGTTTTGGTTGTATTTTCATATATTTATTTGTAAAGATTGTGAAGACGAGGCAGAGATCTGGGGAACTGCCGCAATCTCAATCCACACTCATATCAACTCTTCCCTGTAGGTATTCCTTAAACTTGGGTCTTTTTTTTTTTATTGGATCCTCAAACTTGGTTTTAGTTCTTCAGTTTTACTATAATGTATTTGTTAAAGATCAATCTGTCTTTTGCCCATATCAACGTCTTCGATGAATGGATACATTTGCTTTTCGATTTTTAATTCCCATAAACGATTTTTGGGCTTTTTCAAATGTAAACATCAATCTTTTGTTTCAGGCAGAACCCCAGAATTGAATAAACGTTGCTGCTTAATATGTTTCTGGTTTGGCCCTATTCATCAATGTTTCGAACTTAGATATCTTTTTTTGCCGACTTATTTCATATATGCACAACCGATTTGATTTTATCATTGGATTTTGGCTGCTAGGATTCGTGATCTTTGGTGTTACCTGCTTGGCTGTCATATTGTGATGCCTCTGTGGATACAGTGACATTTTCGCCAAAATCAATGTCATCGTTGAATTGAATTAGATTGCAAGTTTGATGTTGGCTGTCTTGGCTAGTATGCAAGCGGCAAGGCACACAAATTATATTTTCTAAATTTTGACGTAGGCAAAATATGCCCAATGAAAGGTTATTAATCTTTATGAGAAATAGAAGAAATGGTATTTAGTAGAATTGCAGAAGCAATATCTGGTGCATCAAATGTTCTATCTGCTACACATTCAGCTGCAGCTTCATATATGTCACCTGCTTTGTCATCCCAGGCAAGTAAAAATGCCACCCACGGGTTTGGTTTTGTCAACTCTGCACACAAGAATAATTTGCGCCTATCTTCATCACTACAAGATTTCTCATCATATCGCCAGCTTGATCCAGAAGCAGCTGATCTTATTTCTGAAACTGACAAGGGCATGACCTATACAAAACCCTCTCTACAGCGAGAAAATGCTGGGTCAAGTTTCTCGAAGGAGAAGGGTTTGCCTGGTGGAACCTCATTTCTGCTCAGAAAGTGGGTGCGCCTAATCATGGTTTTCTTGTGTGTACTTTTGTTCATTTTTTTGACATACATGGTTTCCTTGTACATTTATTCAAATTGGTCCAAAGGAGCCTCCAAGTTCTATGTTGTTCTTGATTGTGGAAGTACCGGAACCCGAGTTTATGTGTATCAGGCTTCAATTGATCACAGGAATGATGGTAGTCTGCCTATTGTCATGAAATCATTAACAGAAGGTCTTTCTAGAAAACCCAGTTCACAGAGTGGACGAGCTTATGATAGGATGGAGACTGAGCCTGGCTTTCATAAGTTAGTGCTCAATAAATCTGGCTTGAAAGCTGCCATAAACCCACTTATTTCATGGGCAGAGAAGCAAATTCCTGAACATGCACATAAGACTACTTCTCTTTTCCTGTATGCTACAGCTGGAGTTCGCAGGTTGCCAGACGCTGATTCAAAATGGCTTCTGGAAAATGCCTGGTCAATACTAAAGTATTCACCCTTCTTGTGCCGCAGAGAGTGGGTTAAGATTATCAGTGGGACAGAGGAAGCTTACTTTGGGTGGACAGCCCTTAACTATCGTACGGGCATGTTGGGAGCCATACCTAAGAAGGCAACATTTGGTGCACTTGACCTGGGTGGATCATCATTACAAGTTACATTTGAGAATGAGCACCACCAACATAATGAAACCAACTTAGAGCTTAGAATTGGAGTGGTTAATCATCACCTTAGTGCCTATTCTCTCTCTGGCTATGGTTTGAATGATGCATTTGACAAGTCTGTAGTTCATTTATTAAGGAGGCTCCCTGATGGCTCCAATGCCAATCTGATTAACGGAAAGATAGAAATTAAACATCCTTGCTTGCACTCTGGGTACAAGGAACAATATATCTGTTCTCAATGTGCTTCTAAAGACCAAGAAAGTGGGAGTCCTGTAGTTGGAGGGAAAATTTTGGATAAAGGAGGAAAATCAGGAATTTCTTTGCAGCTTATAGGTGCTCCAAATTGGGAGCAATGCAGTGGAATTGCCAAAGTTGCTGTCAATCTATCTGAATGGTCAAATCTATACCCAGGGATTGATTGTGATTTGCAACCTTGTTCTCTTTCTGATAGCTTGCCTCGCCCTTATGGCCAGTTCTATGCAATGTCTGGCTTTTTTGTGGTATATCGGTTCTTCAATCTTTCCTCAGATGCTGCACTTGATGATGTATTGGAGAAGGGTAGGGAGTTTTGTGAAAAACCTTGGGAAGTAGCAAAAAACAGCGTTGCTCCACAGCCCTTTATTGAACAGTACTGCTTTAGGGCACCATATATAGTATCACTCTTGAGAGAGGGCTTGCACATCACTGATGGTCAACTTGTCATTGGTTCTGGAAGTATTACTTGGACAATGGGTGTTGCACTGTTGGAAGCTGGGAAATCTTTTTCAAGCAGACTGGGGCTCCGTGGATATCAAATACTGCAGACAAAGATCGATCCAATAATTCTTATTGCCATTCTATTCATGTCATTGATTTTGCTTGTTTGTGCACTATCATTGGTTAGTAATTGGATGCCGCGATTTTTCCGGAGGCCATATCTCCCTCTTTTCCGGCATAACAGTGCATCTACCACATCGGTTCTTAATATACCATCTCCTTTCAGGTTAAAGCGTTGGAGTCCTATCAACTCAGGCAAGATCTCTGGATGACTTATTCTTTGGAACATGGTTCTGCCACTTTTGTTTGCTCTGTTTTCCATGGGAGAGGAATTCTAGCACTTTAACAATCTTCCTTTGTTGGGATTCCTTCCATACTCGGACACCTTTCTAGTTGTATCGTCACGGTTTTCTATCTAAATAATGCATTGCGCAATTTATTCCCAAAAGGCTACAAAAGCAATGATCCTGACTTTTTATAAGATTTTTGAAACAAGATGAATGCCTTAAGGACCTAGTGTTCATATGGATGCGTCAAGAGTATTTTTTCAGGATATGGATGTGACTAATGATGAAGTTCTTGGTCTCCTATGCCTTATTAGTTTGATACTCAAAACTGTGCATTCGCATTACATGTCTTTGAGCACTCAACAGTTCATTTTTGGAGGGTTTTTTATTGAAACACAATAATTTGGATCGGATATCGATCCTAAGCTATTCTTGTCAGCACAGAAGGGATACTATTTTAAATCTGCTCACCACAGGATCCATGAACTTATTATATTTAACAAACTTGAAGTCTGTTTAGTATGTGTGCCCAAGTGAATAATCTTCATAGTAGAAACTTTTCCATAGATTACTTTGTTTTATTAGTATATATGTTCTTCACCATTCATGTTTACCTTCCCCAATGCTCTGTGGAAGTTTGTAAGTTGCAACTCTAACGTTCACTCTCTTCAAAGATTGAAATCCTTAAATAAGCAGTTTATGTGTCAATACTATCTTATTGATCTTTAAATTTACTTAGTCCACAACTTCACCTGTAAATTGTCTTGAATGTTGTTACTGTAATGCACTTCTTTTTACTTGGCTAGTCATTATGATCTTTTCTATGATCCTTGTTCTATCTTTGACGGAAATGAAGAAATGTCATATTTGTTTTATAGGGGATGGAAGAGTTAAGATGCCCCTAAGTCCAACAGTTAGTGGTTCTCAACAGACACCATTTGGCTTGGGACAAAGTCCTGGCAGCAGCATCCAGCTCTCAGAGTCTTCCTTGTACCCATCATCCAGTAGCGTTTCACATAGTTATTCCTCTAATAGCTTGGGGCAAATGCAATTTGAGAGTAGTAGCATGGGTTCCTTCTGGTCCCCTCACAGAAGTAAGATGCGACTGCAAAGTAGGAGATCACAATCTCGGGAAGACCTTAATTCCTCAATAGTTGAGACACAAATGGTGAAAGTTTAGCAAATGCTCTGCAGAAGTTTTGGTATGCTTCTATCTTCTCCTATTTGTATCTTACCTTTTAATGGGAAAAAGGACATGACAAATTTAGAAGATTTGTTCTCTTACTGAATTCTAGGCACTCTTTTTGTCACATACAGAAATTCAATTTCAAAATGACTCAACAGATTCATTTATTTTATACTATAAACATGTTAGAACTGCTCAACCGAGGAAGGGACCAGTGACTTTTCTCACTTTTATTTGTCTCTTGACTTTTTAGTCATTACAATGCCTGGACCCAAAAGTAAAATAAGATGATATAAAACAAAAATCTTTGCTCATCAGCATTAGTGCTTTTGGATCTAGCGTATGCTGTGTTCCTTTTGATTTTAAATTTAATGAGATTCCATGAATTGCATTGAATTCATTCCAGATGCTACCAGCACTACAATTTATGTCAAGCGGGATGATACTAGGCTAATGATGAGATGGTCTGATCATTAACTCCTCCAGATTTTGGTGTGAGAGGGAATTTTGGGTCCTGTTAACTTGGCTCCCCAAGTCACCGGGGTTCTAAATGCACATTTCTTGAGATTTCAAGCATTGGTTACCATTCTTATTTCACAAGCTAGGTGCTGACTCCTTGTTCACCAACCTTATATCAGACAATAATTTGAGCGTCGACCCGTTCAAGTATATTGCTGCCTAACTGGCGCAGGCCTAATGACCATCATTACCTGAACCATCGTCGGTTCTTATGACGCAGCTAGGTTAATAGTTTCTCTACAATGTTTTCCGAAGGCTTGAGGACAACCAGAAAAATTTTCTTTTGATTGGTTATCAGCAAATGGTAATATGGAAAACGATTCAATTAGATCTGAATTACATGAGAAGAAATTATAGCATGATATACAAATCAATCTTATATTTCACTATAGATTGGATCACAGACGGTATTTTCCCTGCCCTGCTTGTTGATTTTGAGTAACTAGCAGTTTGGTTAAGCTGACATTATCCAGTTATCCACAACCTATATAATGTAGGCACCAAAGAAAGGATTATAATTTCCCAAATTAACGGTGATATTGGAATGTCAAGAAGAAGAAGAAGAAGAAGTAAAAAAGGGTTGTAAGTTGTAAGTTTATTTGAGAATGAAAGCTTGCTCAATGATAATAGTATGGTAATAGGATTGTTTTTTTAAGTTGCCGATGACTGATTGATCCTCATAATTCCAAAGAAGCATCCAAAGTGGCTCATATAAATATATATAAATAAATAAATAAATATATATATATATATATATTCAGAGTCCAAGCACACCCACACTGCCCAAATTGATATTTTGATCCGTTATCAGCTTTTGCAGCTCAATAATGGTTCATGCATGCATGACCTCCCACACTTTGACCATTCTTAAAATTACTGTATAAATTACTATATTATTATAAGCTCAATATATGTTCTTTTTTTGGTCTTCTTTCTCTTTTTGGACGTTGACGCAATCGTAATCAATGCCTTTTAAATAATATTGGCAAAGATAGATCCACAAATAATCTGTTAGTGTAATCCACAAATAGATAATATCTGCTATTGAGTGTGGGCTGTTGGTGATGATCGTGCTTGATGTTTTAGAAGTTGTGGCGGAGGAAATCATAGGTTTTTCCTCATGTCTAACGGAGGAGGAGGTTGGGAAAAGAATAAGTGTGGATATATGGCATTTAAATTCATGTTTGGTATATAAAATTATTAATAAAATAAAATAATAATAATTTTATATTATATTTAATATATATTTAAAAAGTAATAATTATTACAAAGAGGATTAATATTTTTTATATAAATTTATTCAATTTTTTCTAAATGAAAAATATTATTTTTAATTTATAAAATTAAATTTATATATTTAATTATATTTTTAAAAATTATATAAATAATTTAACTTATATAAACTTTTAAAAAAATAATTATTTTATCTTAATTTTTATATGTATCAAATATAAAATAAAATTATTTTATTTTATTTTATTTTATTTATAATATTTTCTTATTTTATTTTATCATATACCAAATATAAATGCTAAACACTCCACTAGAAACTGTGCCCATCTGCCATGCATCTTCATTTGATATTTTACCGACGGATGGTCAGCTAACAACCACACCCCCCCCCCCCCCCCCAAAAAAAAAAAAAAAAACCATTAATGTTGTTTGTTTGTTTGCTCTGCCCTGTTTCTTCTTCTTAATGCCGCAAATTTTTTGGCCAAAAAAATGTGTCCCTTCCCAAAACTGACTGTTGACAATATATAGCAGCCAACTTTGAAGTTGGGGGGTGATGCCTAGTGTAGAGAGCAACGAATGATAGATCCGTCCCTCTATATCTCTGGTGGTGCTGATGCGCGGCGCCCCATCTACCCCATTGTGTCCTTTGCACTGTCCTATACTTGTCGGTCGTTACAAGAGAGGACGATAAAATCTTCGACATATGAAGATAAATCAGATGTCAGCTTTTACTTGAAGAGTTTATCTCTGGTTTCAATTCTAAGTTACTTAAAAGATATATAGTCTTCCTCGTCCAAATAATTAAACATCTCTTCATTAAAGTGCTTTAATGCTTTGGATTGGGTGCTTAATTTTAACCATTCAGTTCATATATAGGATTGGTCATTTTCAAAACTTGTTACCGTAACTAACACTTGTCATAGCCAAGCCCACATCCAAAGGCATCGTAAAAGCGATCCTACTTGAATGAAATCGTGACCACTCGATATAATAATATATATAGTGAAAATACAATTACTGGCATTTAAATAAACTTAAATTTCAAATTAATAAATTTACAATAACATCAAGCGTTCATTTGCCCTTTGGAGTTGCAACACCCGTTATTACCTTCATTTAAAATTATTATGAAATTTTAAAAAATTAATTTTAATAACTTTAGTATTAAAATTTAAACTTTTTTATAAAATTAAAGTTTTTATTTTTTTAATTAAAAAATCATAAAATTAATTATAAATAATAAATAAACTAAAATAAAAAATATTAATTAAAATTTAAAATGATTATCAAATATTTAAAAATCTCAAATAAATATCTCGTTCATAAATGGAACTGTCCACCTGCTCTCGAGTTTAACTCGGGAGTTGGAACCATGAAACACGAATGTATACTTTGGAAATTGCATGGAATTGGACGTAACAAATAGTAACTCTCATAAATAAATAAATAAATATATATATTAGTGATAAATATTGGCAATTCTTGGTGAAGTATATATGCAGCTGGAATCAATTGACACATGACAGGGACAATGGGATTATTTGATGGAAAGAAAGGAGGAAATTTATGATCCATATACCAAATATCTTGTTTTTTAGAAATATAATAAATATATATATATATATATTTTCCACTAGGGAAATATCATCCATCCTATTCACTTATTGGATAAAAAATTATCTCCATTTTGTTTTAACTAGATTTTTTTTTCTTACCTAGCAATGATAAAAATAATTTCTATTTAATTGAAAATAATATAATTAATTAAGCAAATAGATAAACTGTAATACTAACTACCATTCCAATTTTCAATTAATATAAATAAGATAATGGGTTTTGTGATTCTTTAATGTCAATTTCTTTTTTCAAAAAACTATTTTTTATATTTTCAATTATAATGAATTGTTCTTCCAATTTTTTTTAAATAAAAATATTAATAATAGTAAATTCCTTGCAATCAAATTAAAATCTTAGACCTCACTTTTTTAAAAAGTCATTTTATTCTTTTATTTTTAAAAATATTTTTACAAAATAATTATGTGTATTTTATTTTTTTTTGTATATATCATTATCCTTGTAAAAATGATCTTAGACTGGTTTTGATGCTATCCTTTTGTTCTCAATTATGACCAATTTTTTGGAAGAAAGAAATTAAAATATGTGTTAAAAAAATGTCTATTTTATTACCAAACAAAAAGAAAAATGGAAGCTATCTTTCTCTTCGATTTCTTATCTCTTCTTCCATAATTAGCATTTATCATCATATCATATAAGGCAAATAATTTCTTTTTTTATATATATAAAAAATCCTATTGGGATATTATAGTATTTTAGAACAAATAATGCAAATTTGAAATAAGGCCGACTCAGGTGATAGGTGGGTGGATGAATGATGACATGTTATTCGGTCCCATCCTGCATTAATTGGTTCAGGAAAAATCATCTCCCAAATGTGTTTTGCACCTCATACATTGCCTTAGCTAGTGGTAGATGGAATCACTCAATTCATGACCTTAATTTTTAGCCATAACGTATATATCGAATAAGATAATTGTGGGCCCTCCTTTTTTCTGTGCTTGAAAAACATTCAAATCTTTTCTCAAACATTCACTAGATTTCCGTCTTTGCCAAATGGGGATAATAGTCGGCTATTTTGCTTACCTTATATCAAACATTATCATCATTAAATAATAGAATTTGGAACACCTATATTTCTCGCAATACCTTATAATTAAAAAAATATTATTATATATTATATACTGTATATGTTGCAATTTTTTTTATATATATAAAAAATTATCATACACATTAACAATGGTGAAATTTAGAAACATATAATCCTATCCATTTGTTTCGTAAAAAATAATTTTTATATTTTTAGGTATTTATTTGATAAAAAATTAATTAGTCAATAAAAAATTACTTAGTGATTAATGAAGAATAAGATAATTTTTTTGAAAATTATCTTACGAATTTAAAAAAAAAAATATTTAAAAAAATTTATTTATGAGTAAAATTATTTATCAATACTTTTAAATATAATTTTGCTTATAAATAATATTATATTAATTTATTAATATTAATAAATCATATATTAATAAATAATATATTAATGTATTAATAAATAATATTATAATGTATTAATAAATAATATACTATTAATAAAGAATAATAAATAGTTTTATTTTAAGTATTTTTTATATTAACATAATAGTTTAATATTAAATATTATTATTAAAATATAATTATTTTTTAATATTAATAATTTAGTAACAAATAATTTTAATATATTTTAATATTTTAATAATTACATTAATATTATTTGAAAAATATATATTTTAAAAAATCAAACAACAAAAAATATTTTTTTATTAACTCATCAAAATAATAAAAAATTTCTTTCAATTCAAAAAATATAAATATTTTTTCAAAATAATTTTTTAAAAATTATTTTCTACGAAACAATCGAACCCAAATTTGTATCCATCGTCGGTATGTTCATGTAAATTTTATTTGTTGTTTTTCATCCCATGGATGAAGATATTTTCAAGTGCCGAAGGAATACAATTACCAACGAACTGGCCTGGTGCTGAGATTCAGATACATGATATTGTAAAGTTCTTCACAATCAATCAATTATCATGATTAGAAAGTCACCATTGGCATTTATTACGAGTGCGAACATTCCCAATTAATCGTGAGTTTAACCTAAAAACTTATTTGAGTACAATATGGGCGTTTTTAAAAGAATTCAGGTAATTCAAAGACTAATTATTTACGTACTCTAAGCCATTCGTTTTTCCACTCTGCTCGCTCATAAATAACGCCCCAAGGTTCCTGTTTTTGCCGACCGCATTCATCCCTTCTTCTACTTTTTATATATTTTTCCACCAGACAAGGCGTCCGTTGAGCACAAAGCAACTCAACATGGACGCCCTGTCTTCCTCCTTTCTCTCCACCTTACCACCATCAAAACTCTGTTCTCCGCCCATCATCACCGCACCTAGATCAACTTCGTCACCATCTTATGCTCCTCAACTCTACATTTCTTCTGTTAGAATTGAAGAAAAACTTCCAGCTTCCAGTATTCCTGGCACAACCACCAGCACCACCACAACAAAAACACCACCCCCATCTCCTAAAACTCAACCTCCACCGCCGGCATCATACACATCAGTTGGAGTTGGAGCAAAGACAAGAGGAGAACCAAAGTTATCCACGTTGATCTTCAATACATTTGACGACATCATAAACAACTTCATAGACCCTCCAATCCGCCCCTCGGTCGATCCCAGACACGTTCTCTCCCACAACTTTGCTCCGGTTGATGAGCTTCCTCCAACAAAGTGTGACGTTATACAAGGATCCCTCCCACCTTGCCTCGACGGTGCATACATACGTAACGGCCCCAACCCTCAGTACCTCCCTCGAGGACCCTACCACCTCTTTGATGGTGATGGTATGCTTCACTCGATCCGAATCTCCAAGGGCCAGGCTACCCTCTGTAGCCGATATGTAAAGACTTACAAGTACTCCATTGAAAACGAAATGGGTTCTCCAGTATTTCCAAATGTTTTCTCTGCCTTTAACGGCCTAACTGCGGCTGCAACTCGCGGCGCTCTCACCGCTGCCAGAGTACTAACTGGTGAGTACAATCCTGCAAACGGTATTGGTCTTGCAAACACTAGTTTGGCCTTGTTTGGAAACCGTCTCTACGCACTTGGTGAGTCAGATCTACCTTATTCCATACGCTTAACACCCGGGGGGGATATAGAAACATTAGGTCGCATTGATTTTGATGGAAAGCTGTTTATGAGCATGACTGCTCACCCTAAGATGGACGCTGACACTGGCGAGGCCTTCGCTTTCCGTTATGCACCTATGCCTCCATATCTAACTTATTTTTACTTTGATGCGAATGGAAATAAACAGCCAGATGTTCCTATATTCACTTTGTCCCGCCCATCTTTTCTCCATGACTTTGCAATTACAAAGAAGTATGCAATATTTGCTGACATACAGATAGGAATGAATCCCATGGAAATGATCTTTGGAGGAGGATCTCCTGTGGGTACAGACCCAGCCAAAGTACCTAGAATCGGAGTCATCCCTCGATATGCAAAAGACGAGTCAGAAATAAGGTGGTTTGATGTGCCAGGTTTCAACCTCATACACGCCACCAATGCGTGGGATGAAGATGATGGTAACGCGATAGTCATGATTGCACCAAACATTCTATCGGTAGAACACACCCTGGAGAGAATGGACCTTGTTCATGCCTTAGTGGAGAAGGTAAGAATCGACTTTAGAACAGGGCTAGTAACAAGGCATCCCCTTTCAGCAAGAAATTTAGATTTCGCAGTGTTAAATCCTGCTTATGTGGCAAAGAGGAACAAATATTTGTACGCAGCAGTAGGCGACCCAATGCCAAAAATATCAGGAGTGGTAAAGTTGGATGTGTCCAATGGACAGCGCCAGGAGTGCACAGTTGCTAGTAGGATGTATGGGCCAGGGTGCTTTGGCGGGGAACCATTCTTTGTGGCCAAGGATCCAGGGAATCCTGAGGCAGACGAGGATGATGGCTATGTGATTTCATATGTTCACAATGAAAACACTGGACAGTCAAGGTTCTTGGTGATGGACGCAAAGTCACCAAATCTTGACATCGTGGCTGCCGTGAAGCTGCCCCGTAGGGTGCCGTACGGTTTTCATGGACTTTTTGTGAGGGAAACCGACTTAAATAAGCTGTAGAAGTAGATAAATTTATTCCCTTCAGGCTCAGGCGGATCACACATTAAACATTGTAATAGACGTATGACTAATCTATACTATAGCAGATCACATGAAGTTACGAGGTGTATGCATAATTAAAGCACTTTAATCAAGAGATATTCGGATGAAAAAGGCCAAGCCTTGTTGTATTGCATTTGTAAGTATGTACAAAAAAACAGTATCATACATGATAAGTTTATAATTAATTCGAATACACGAGGGATAAGAAGTGAAATCGAGCCTTTGAGAGTGACATTGTCAAAGCATCAAGCTTATTTTTAGAAAAGGCATGTTTAATTTGCAATGTTAACATAAAGATTTAATTTGAATATAAAATTATAAGAAATTTAAATTTTAATAAATATAAAATAATGTCACTTAACATGCCATCTCACGTATAGAAAAACATAATAAACTTGAATTATGGCATCATAAAGCACTTTAATGAAGAGATGTTTGGATGAAACTAATGGCCATGCCTTGTTGTATTGCATCTTTCCATTTTTATCATACAACAATGCACAATGAGATACGTTTACAAGTTTGAATACGAGAGAGATAAATCAAAATTTAATCAATATATATATATATATAGCTAAAGTAAATCGGAATTTAAACAGGACATAAACTCTTTTAAGCAGCAATAGATATATTTTGATATATTAAAGATTTTAAGTTTATAATATTTCTCCCTAATATTTAGAACATTGAAATTATCAATTAAGAATATTCACTCCACCCTTTATGGACTAATTCCAAGTTATAATACAGATGATTAATGAAATCCAAATTAGTTGGTCTTCTTTTGATTGGCCAAAAAAAATGATCAGCTTGTGATCAATGTATCTTATTCTAGTTCATCTCAAAACTAAAATTTTAACAAGTTAATGTTGAGTCAATAATATTATTGACAAAAATAATGATTTTTTTTTTAAAAAAATTATATTTAAGTGTTACCTTAAGGAACTGAATTGAATTTGCTTGTAATACTCCAAAAAAAAACACACACGCACAGCGTTTTACAGTTCTATTATTGTACAATAAATATTTATTTGAGTGGCAAGAGCAGGCTGCTGTTTGCATTTATAGACATCAATTTTATTTTTTTGTTTTTGGTCGTTGTAGCCTAAAACAAAAAAGAAAAAAAGAAAAACGATGTTCACGTAATGTTTATCCGTTTTTTATATTGTATTTATGAGGAGAAGAAATGATATTATGACACGCTGTCCTCGTTCCGGAAGGAGAGAAGGGCAGAATTACAAAATGGGACAATCAATAAAAAAACATTTATTATTTAATTCCTTGATTAAAAATAATTAATAAAAAATATTAAAACATAAATTATTAAAAAAATTAAAATTATCTTTTATGACCCAATTTACATATGTTTTAAGTAATTATATGTCTTGTTTGACTAAATGTACATATATTTTATTTATATGTATATATATGATAATTATTTGCATTAATTAATATCTATTAAATATTAAGTTTAAATATAATTTTTATTTTCTATTTATTGATATTATATATTTTTATTTTTATTAATTATTTTTATCATAATAACCACCAATTTTTTGAAATCTCCGGAAACGATTAAATTTGCGAGGACAGTCTTGATTGCCACATTCCCTCAGGAGTCGCTTTCAGGTTACCGGCAAACACCCAAAAAGACGTTTAAACTTTAATAAAGAGATGTAAACCCCCTACCCTGACTTTGCGTCTTTGCCTTTGCGTGATGCTTACCCCAAAGCAAAGCCTGTTTGTTTTAGAGCACATTTGCATCGACGGTGAAATTAATTTTAATAAAATTAATAACAATGATGTTAATAAAAATTAGTTTTTGTCATAAAGGAATTGAATTTTGAAATAATAAAATTAAAATTAATGATATTGAATTTTGAAATAAAGAGAAAAGGCAGATGGATTGGCAGGATACTCTGATTTCTTAAGAGTGAAGATTTTAGGCTAAATCCGGAATCTGGGTTTTGCTTTTCGGCTAGGCCTCGACCACGACATGGCTTTTCCAATCTTAAGCCCAATATTTTCTACAGGCCCATGTTAGAAGCTCTAAATTCTGGCCTAGCCATATGGGTACACTTCGGTAAGCCTTTTAAGGTATAGAGACGACTAGAATCCAACTGTAGGCCCACATCACTGATCTCCGGTTGCCCATTTTTCATTCACCACTTGTATCTTACTAGCACGATGAAATGTCGGATCTAATGGCTGCACAAAGGGCCATTCCGACATATAATTCGGTTCCTCATTCCGTCATGGTATAATAACAAATGCGCCACAGCAAAAATAGAGGGGAAGACAGACAAGGAGTTCCCTCTTGTTCCTACATCTCCATTACATTCCTATATTTTGGAGTTCATCTGTTCATTTTATCCAAAAAGCTACGCTAATCACAATCCGCAGAATTCATACGTTAAACCATATGTGGCGAAGGAGGGTTTGAGAGAGAGAAGGTTATTTACAAAATCAAGGAACTGTCAATCGACCTGCGTGCCCCAAAGACTTCCATGATGATTCCAGCCGCATCAGATGCAATTTCTCAACAAATGGTTCAAGAATCTCTGCCTCCTCTTCCGGAGCAAAGGCCATGCAAATGCTAAGCTCTTGCACAGCCTTGCCATATTCCCTGACATTTTAAATATCAAATATTATTTCATCCATCACCCCTAAAGTGCCTTAAATAAACCTTCTTTAAAATTAAACAAGTTTCAGAAGTGATACCTATTATAATACAGCATCATGCCATGGTCTCTCCTTAGTGCCCAATTATGTGGCTGCAGAATCAACAATCTTTCTGAAGCCATGATAGCTAGCCTGCAAATAAATCCAACGTTTAGCATGCCACGTTGAAGATGCTTTTTGCAAAGTATAAACAGGATTAACCTTCTTCATGCATTACGAAGACATATCCTACCCACGAGAAACAAATAGGTTATTATATAGTTTAAAGAATGGGGTAAATGGGGAAACAATTTTGACAGCAATTCTAAAACGTACTTTGCATCACATATAAAATCCCTGCCAAATTAACATTGTCGGTCAGAAAGTGTACAAAGGGAAAATGGTTCAAAATACTAGCAGGTTTGGATTTCTCATAACCATGTCAGATGAGCCAATTATAAAGTGTCTTCTCTACTTAATCCATGAAGATTCATGATTCTTGACTTTAGAAATTTATCAATGACTATCTTCAATACTGCAAGCTGCAGCTCCTTACCAGTCAATGATTTATTGCAACAAAAGCTTAATCCCACTACCGAGTTTCTCTTTAAAAGATAACTAGAGGTTACATTCAAATGGAAAGCATATGAGCTAACTACAAATACCTCCCTCGGATCATGTCAATATCACATTTAGCATGCTTGTTTTACCGTGTGGAGTGGGAAAAAACGGAAGGACAGTGAAAGTGTTTTCTTGGTAGAGCAGGATGTGGAAGTAATGCCAGCCTGGGCCCACCCTGTCGCCCATCTTATTACAGAGATAACTTCCTTGTAAAATGTATTTAGAAAAAATGGTGAAAGAATATGGATGAATATGCAACTTACCTTACAAAATCAACAAGTAATGCAAACCACCTTATCTCTTAAAATATTATAAAATTGAATACAAGATAAAGCTAAACATAACAAAGTTGCAGGGCAATGCCTTTAATCTAGTAGACATATTCATGAGATCATAATGTATGATGCCAAATACATAGAGCATCTCATATTTGCATGCATAACTAAACTATTGATTGGCAGTTCAAAACAGTCAAACGTTGTATAAGAACACAATACAGCTGCTACATACAAGAAAATATCAGGAAGTAAGTTATGCTACCATAATAGAAAAGATAAATTAGAATTTACCTAAGATCTTGAGGCCGCAACAAAGGGACATTTGATTTATCGATCTTGTTAGGTTTCTCATCAGCATTATGAACATGCCTAAGGGGAGAAGTCAGCATCAACCCATGATTTGATCTAGAAGCACGTTTCCAGTGAAGCCTCTGCAATTTTTTTAAGTTTATTTTATATGTAAGAAATTTTGGAAGTATACTTTGAGGCATGAATAGTTTGCAAGAAAGTAATGAAATGTAGACACATTATACAAAAATTAATATAACTTGATAATAAGGATTAGGACTTACAATTAAATTGGCTAGAGCAATCCCAATAATATCGCGGTTTGTAGCTATCTCAAGCCCTAAAAGTGAAGTACCGGTTAAATCTGATGCCATTGATCTAGGGTCCTCCACACACCTTCCATTGACAATAGCAAACAAGCTGTGTCCTGAAGTCACTTTGAAAAGCTCCTACACAGAGAAGAGTAGAAATTAAGTGAATTTAACTCAACTTGACTAGCGGCCAATAGAGAAAGACTTGCTCGCAATTTTTCTAAGCAGGAACCATAACCATGGATTGGGTGATACATCAAACATGCATTGCTACAAGCACGAATTAAGAATTATGTACCACAAAAATAAACCGCAAAAATAAATCTTCAAGAGTAAAGTACCTCTGGGTACCCTGTCTGGGGCCATATCAAAAAATCTTCCCCAACTCGAGATCCCACAATGGTTAGACTAAGTCGCCGACAAACTTCAATGTAAATTATGCTAAGCAAAATTGCTGTAATTAACAAAATCATATTTATATACTGCCTAAATGACAATAAAGAAAAACAAATGCAATGCCACTAGATCAAAATTATGAGGGAATATGTGCTGTGGCAAGTAATTCTTATTGCAAAAAAGAAGTAGAATGAGGCTTTACCACTGCCACATCCAGAGCTCAGTACAGAGTGTAAGTATGAATGCTTAGAATCTACAAGAACAGGGGATCTTTTGAAGCCTCTTAACTCAAAAAGAACTATATTGACTGCTTCTAAAACTTCAATCAGATGGCAGCCTATGTCTCTTGAAACTAGCTCTGCTTCAACTTCTTTAGCAATCGCATCTAACTCACTCAGCCATTCAGATATGGTCTTTCCACCCAAAGGCATTTGCTCCACAGAATCCCACTCTTTGGTATCAGAGGGGGAAGAAACATTTATCCTTTCACTCAGGAGGGAGTGAGCATCCATCTCTCGGTTAAAAGCCATGAATGCCTCATCTTCAGCTGCAACATAAAGCAAAGCCTACACCAAGAGATATCAAGCAAAATAAAACTTCCAACTTACATTTCAAAAGCATGAATGAAGTAATTATAAGTACCTCTTTCAAGTATCAGCTTATCTTCTCACCACTCAGGCATTCACCATATAAACAATGAACTAGGAAATGCTTTATAAATGATCTAGTGGGGTAGCACCATTTGACAAGTTCAAACAAAAAAGAAGAGCAAGTAAGAAGGTAATCATTATATTGCACCTTAGCAAGAGAGATGTCTTTGTCCTTGGACTGGAAGGAGATCTCCCGAGTGAACTTGTCCCTTGCAGTATTAAGAGCCTGTTGATTGTATTATTCAACAGAACATTAGAAAATGGAAATGGAAGATAGGCTAAGGAATAAAAAAGTATTGACATGGTGATGTGGATATCCAGAATGGATGAACAACATATATTGCTAGTAGATCAACCTCCTGGTAAAACTTGTGACGGGAAGAAGAGTCTTTAGTTAGCTGAATCTGATTGGAAAAGGGAGGGTAAGCAGAAGCAGAAGCAGAAGCTGAAGTAGCAGCAATGGTCCTAATCCTCCATCTCCTCAAGTCCTTGTGATCATGATGATGATGATGATCATACCTGATGATCGTAAAGAATAAACGGATATTCCAGGGCTTTTCCTACTACAAATCCTTCTTCCAACTCTATATTCTTTATACTACTAAAAAAATATTCTAATTCCCCCTGCCTATTACGAGAACCCAACAGTCAAATTATAGTAAACCCACTTAGGAAAATCGATTACTAAGTACAAAAAAAGAGGGAAAAAGACAGAGGGAAAAACAAGTTCAATTATCAAAGAATTACCTGATAAAGCAATGATCAGGAAATGCCGGAGAAGCCATAGCTGCCGCTGGCACGCAATATGATGCGCACAACATTTTGCTTCTTTGCAAATTGCTCTGGGAAAAGCGAAAAATAGAGCTAAAAAATAGTCTATCACTAAAGCAAGAGAAAAAAAAAGAAAAGAAACGTAGAATGGAAGAGGATCAAGCTTCTTCTCTAAAGGGAGACGATGCAGCAGTGAATTTGGAAGAAGAAGAAGAAGAAGAGGGTTTCAAGATAGAGTTTAAGATCTTGGGCTCTGGGAAACCACTTCCAAAACAAAAAATGGATGATTTAGAACATGTATTAAAGCAAACACAATAAGATGAACCAAATGAAGACTGATTTAAGGAGAAGAAACAAGAATTCCCAAAATCCATAATAAGTTGGAAGCTGAATTGAAGTTTAACAAATTAGTATTCTTCTTCAATTGAATGAAATGGAAGTTGTGCTTAGGAAGAAGCAACAGAAAAGTAGAGTTGGCAGCTTCAATTTGAAGTTTACAAGAAAGGAAGGAGAGATGTAGAAGATTTGGAAGGAAAGGGTAGCTGATCCTTCTCCCTCACTTCAATTTTGGTTATGGTAATAAATTGGAACTTCGATGATAATTGATATGGTAAGCAAACAAATAAGCCAAGGTAATGCCAAATTTATGGATCAGAAATTGAGAATAAGGTGTGCAAGTTGGAATTCACTCCTTTTGGCCTTCCACTATTGATCTTGTCTTTTTATTTCTGTTTTTTCACTTTATTATTTCCATTTTCTTATAATTTTTAAATCCTAAACACAAAGTTAAGAACAGGGACGTATATGATTATTATGAGACCACATTGCATTTTGGTTAATTTTTTAGCTTTCTCTTACAAAGGAAAAAAAAAGACACAAAATCCCCAAAAAGGCCTTAGTTGAAAAACAAGGGAAGCTGAACGGTGATGTTAGAAATTATTCAATATCCGTAATCTTTACACGAGTTCAAGATTTTCTTAAATTTGATTTGAATCTCTTTTTTTTTTTTACCAATAATTTAAAAGATATGTTTTTTTTCGTATGATATGATTATTTAAAAATTTATTTTTAAAATTTTTCATAAAAATTAAACTTTAATTAACAAAAAAATTTATTTTTTAGCAACTAAATTAATCTGGGAGGTGTTTAATTATTGACATCGGCATTGACTTCAAGTTCAACATTTGGTTTACTGAATTGGATTGAAGAAGAGGGCAAATGGATTGGATAAGGTTGCATGACACTAATAATATAATGCAAAGATACATACGGAGAGTGAGAGACTGCTTTCCGTGTGCTTTTGCATTCACAGTCACATCCCATTTTCTTGAGGAAGGGAAAAAAGAATGGACAATTGGGGTGGAGAAAGTGGATCGGATTATAATAGGACCCAACTTGGTTAGCCCCACCTTGAAGTTTGCTTTGAGCTACTTTTGCTTCCTGCCTCGTCAATCACGTATATGATTGCATACCCAATCTGACCAATAACAATAACAAATTAACAAAATTCCTTTTCGCTTTTGATGGAAACATGGATCTATCAGTTTCTATGAATTTTCGATGTGGAATTATTCTCAATAGACTCTTTATGGTTGAATGAATTATGCCATGACGATTGGGAAAAAAAGGGTTTTTGATCAACGGTAGACTCTTTACGGTCTTGTCTTTATAGATGGGACAATGATCACAGCCTAGACAACTCAACTGCGAAAATGACAACCGCGGCAGCCTTTGCATCTACAGGGGGGTCAAATATGGGCCATGGCCCCATCTAATAGTAGCTAAGACTTGGAAAGTGGCCCCTAGTGGGCCTTAGTCCACATCAGCCCTGAAGCATGTATATCCTTTTCAAATGCTGTCTTTAATTTCAAAACCAATAAATCGTGATTATTAAAGATAAAAATTAAAATATATATGTAATATTCATTGTAATAAATGAAAAAAAAAAAAAAAAAAGCTTCTTTAAAATATTAACCACTGTTATAAATTGATTGAAGAACTCTTACCATATTCAATATGTTGTTTTATATGAACGAGCCACGGTTCCAGAAGAAGCTACACAAGGATAAGGTGATGCAGAAACGTTTTCATCATATCGTGGACTGATCTTCAACAAGATAGTATCCGTCATCCTCCATTACTGCCCTTTCTATGAAGAAATATATGGCTCCCTAATCTCCATACTTCACCATTTCAATGTGACAGACCGTAGCAAAAGGCAAAATTTTGTTATAACCACTTTAACTACAAAGGCAAAACAAATTATTTAGGCAAAAGAGGGGTAGATGAGAAAACTGTAGGGATAGGATGGCTTATGTTATGTGGTTCGTATTTTCCCAGTGGCTAGCTTTGCAACAGAATGCTCACTTTTAGTTTAGGAGTAGTGTAGATATCCGGAATCATATATTATTGGGCCTGATCAATTAGGCCCAAATTATCAAACCCAATTGGTTTTTTTTTTATTTTATTTTTAGGATGATCTTTGATTTTTTTTTTTTATCTATTTTTTGGATTTGTCATTAGTTTTTAGGTGATAAAAATTAAAAATTAAAAAAAGTGCCATGAATGGATAGTGGTTGAGAGTTAAAGTTTGTTTTCAATTTTTATTAGATAACTCTGATGTTTTTATGATAATCCGAAAATGGTGGATTCCTGGTTAATTAAGAACACTTCTGCTAGGCCCTATAAAATCACACAAACACAAAAGCAAAAGACACAAAACAGATAGAACAGAAATATACACAGAGAGAAAATTAGAAGCAGAAAATAGAGTAAAAGTAAATAAATATAGTAAGCAAAAAGTTTTTAAAAAAAAATCGTAGTTTTTTAGGTTTATAAAACAAAGAGGTTTTTTTTTTTTGAGAAATTTGGAAAATCCCATATTTTTGTAAAATTTTTGGAAAATTTTCAGTTTTCGATAAATCTTTCGACGTCGGTTGAATTTTTCGATAGGCTTCTTAAAATTTGGTTGAAAAATTTGGTACTGATTGAATTTTTTTACGTCCGTTCGAAGACCCAACCCAGATTCCGGTAGAATTTTTAGAATCCAGTGAAAGATTCAACCAAAGTTCGTCTAGGTAGAAAGAGAGGGAGAGAAAACAAGGGGGTGGAGAGAGAAGGGGAAAGTGGGATCTGAGGAAAAAGGCTGAGACTTAGCCTTTTAGTCTTGTCAAAATGATGTCGTTTTGGCATTTAAGAAAACCCAAAATCTACGCGTTTTATTGTTGGGCAACCCAACTCGATTGTTTGACCCACTTTAACTTGCTTCCTTACGTTTCGCCTTAGCAGAAGCTGAGCCGTTGAGCCAAGCCGCATACCAAGTCGCTTCAGTTGATTCTATCTCTTGAGCCACGCTCTGTTTGAACTTAGCCGAGCCGAGCCAAAGGTTTTTTTTTTTCATTTAGTTTTATTATTTATTTATTTTTATTTATTTATTGACTAAATTGAAATAAGTTATTTATTTAATTAAACATCTTTTAATTTTCAATGATCTATTTAAAATAAAAATTTGAAAAAAAATATTTTTGAAGGAAAGTTGAATATATCAATTTCATTTAAACATAAAAATTAAAAAAATATTTAGAGGGAAAGTTGAAAGTATCAATTTTTCTTAAAATAAAAATTTTTTAAAAATATTTTTAAGAAAAAGTTGAAAGTATCAATTTTATTTGAAAATAAAAAAAAAAGATTTTAAGAAAAGATTTTTAAAGAAAAGTTGAAATTATCAAATTTTCTTAAAAATAAAATTTTCAAAAAATATTTATTGAGGAAAAATGGAAAGTATCAATTTTTTAAAAAAATAAAATTATCAAGAAAAGTATTTTTAAGGAAACGTTGAAAATATAAATTTTTCTTGAAAATAAAAACTTTAAAATACTTAAAAAAAAAAAATTAAAAGTATCAATTTTACTTGTATAAAAGCATGAGTTTTTTTTCTTATAAAACAAAAAAAGATATATATCAAAAGTCGAATCATCATTCCCTTTTCTTTTTATCCTATTCTTTTTTTGAAAAATTTTTAAATGTTAAATAATTCGACGACAAAGCCTCTGTAAGAGAAATAATTGTTTTATTATATACTTTTGAGGTGAAAAAATTTTCTTAATTTTTTGTCAAAAGTATTTGAAGTCAATTAAGAACAATTTTTAATAATTAATTATTTGATAAAATTTTTAAGGTTTAATGGATAACATAAAATTGAACTGATACCATCTTTTAATGGGCGTTGTGAGGGTGTTATAACTTTTTTTATACGTAATCGTATTTTTGAATCTAGTTTTAATTTCACAGATATTGAATCTATCTTTTAAAGATACCTAAACCAAATTTAAAATTAAAAAAAATAAATTTAGTTAGATGATCAATCATATCTAAATAAAAAAACTTGATAATAACTTCATTTATTAAGTTTAATTATGGATTTACTAATTTATATGTTATGAGCAGAGTGCATTTATTGAGAATGAAGCTAATCAGGTTGGCGATACATGCATGGTTGGGGCGGGCCTATAGTCGAAGTTCCTTCTAATTTAGGCCTGTAAAGAGGAGAAGCTAACAGCCCGCAATACCACAGGTTTTTTTTTTTTTTAGATTCGGTCAATGTTCTTTCCATGGCCTCACTGCGTTAGTCTGAGCAAAATTTGGTTAATATCGAAAAATAAAAAAAATAAATTTTCAGGAGAAATCGGGCTGAGTAATTTGAATTATACAAATATTTTGGTTATTATTTTGTTTAAATAGTTAAAATGGTGGATTTTTTTTTTAAAATATCTAAATAGAATAAATCAAAATACTTGATTTAATATAAAATTAATAATTAAAAAAATAATATAATATAAGTATATATAATAATATGATATAGGTATACCTAATAAAGAAAACAAAAACTAAAATCGACTAACTCAAAAAAAATTGATCGAAATCAATTATTTTAATTCAATTTGATTTTTTTAATTTTCTATATATATATTGATCGGTTCAATTTTAATAATAAATTAAGTAAATTAAATTTATTATTTAATTTTTATAATCAAATTAATACGAATCAATCATTTACTCAATCCTATTCAATTTGGAAGGAGCAATTGAAATCATTAAATGGTTTCACAATCACAACTATGAAAGTAGACACATACAAACTGGCTTGATATCTTCTTTCATTTCTCTTTGGAGGCAATAATAAACAAAAACAACAAGATTATAGCTTGTTCCAAAAAAAAAAAAAAAAGAAATAGACGATAAATTTTACTACAAAATTAGATGATTGTATATGTATTTTTATGAGTCTTGTGACTATATCTTTCGGTTGCTTAATTTGGTCAACTTTAAAGCCGGCTTTCCCAATAAACGAAATAATATAGCCAAATAATCCGTGGAATGATGCCGATTACATGTTGTATAATGAAAATGCATGAAAAAGACATTAATAATCCAAAAAATTTATTAAAAAAAAAATTGTTAAAAGGCTCAGCCAATTTCGTCACTAACTAGGACACATCCACCCACTAGAGTCTTGTGTTTGAATCGATGCCCTCACAGTCACAAACAAAGCTTCAGTCAAACTATTAGTGATTGACAGATTGTTTCTTAAAATTTGTTTTCGCTTTTGATTAGGAGTGTACGTCGGCTTTCTTAAATTCAATTACTGTCTACGCAAACCAAAAACAAACCTACGAGTCTGCAGTCATTACCGGCTTTTGCATCACATTTTGTCGTTACTTGTTTATTGCTCCTACCTCCAATTCAACCCAAATAACTACAATCTTTTAATTTCAAACTGCAAAAGTCTGCATTCTATTAGAAAATGCAAGTTGAAATCACAAACATAATATGAAAATGCAAGTTGAAAATGCCCTCCCAACAGCTACATCTTTTTATAGAGAAAGAAAAATAATGCTGTCCTTTTCAGGCTCGTCATCACTTCATTTTTTCTCTGTCAGCCTAAACCTTCAACGCTCAAACCTTCTCCCAGTCTCCCTTCCTTTATTATTATCTAGCTCATGGTCTGTGGTAATACATAACATTGTTACTGTAGCGTAAGCTATTCATGTATACTCCCAGTCCAAAAATTTTAACATTTCTGTAGGAGAGTGTAACATAAACACCTATGCATTATATTTTTATAATTTAATTCTTATATTATCATATGTGTATAATCATTACGTGTATATAATCCTTCCATTCATGTTACTATTCTCACGGTTTCACTGTTGAAAGAAAAATTTCTTAGTTATGGCTGCAAGAATTCATCCGGAAGTAATGAAAAAGACAATTCATGTTATGTTAGAATCTTAACAAACTCAAAATTCAAAGATTCCCACATTTTTGCAATTGTTTATGCCCACCATTACCTTTTCTTTTTCAATTATTCAAATAAACAAAAATAAAATTAGTATGCTTAGGTACGCCGTATAATCTAAGACCTTTTTCTATATCATCATATTCACTTCTTGTTAACTTATTCCTAGTCCTTAGCTAGGCCTAATTTCCTAGCTTTGGCCTCATTTCAGCTTAACCCTTGATGACAAATTATTCATTTGTTGATTAGAGAAACAAAAGAATCTTTGCTTCGAGATTTGGAAGAATTTGTTGCTTTTAGAGGAAGAAACTGCTTCTTGAGAGCTACAAATATTTGAGGTTTGCTTACGTGATAGAGTTGAAGCCTTGATTGGTAGGTTAGAATCTTATAGGGGTCTATACACTGCCTTTAAGCATTTGGCTCAGAGGGACTCAAATTCAATCTTCAAATGATTGATAGAATCCATTTGTTCATGGGCATAAATAGTACTAAATATTGTTCATTTTTGCATCAGAGAAAAGTACTAATATGGTCAATGATGGAGACGAGGGAAGCTTGCCAGGTGATTCTTGCCTAAAGCCAGGAAATACTAAGCAGAGTTTGGATTCATATCAATTGCTGCCGAGTCATAGAAGTTCGGGAGAGAAAAGTGCCATGGAGACTGAGGGGATACAATTTTCTGATTTTTATAGAAACTCAAGCGAAGAGCTGTTTCTTAAGTCATTGATGGAGACTTCAATTGGGATGCCTGTACCAACCATGGAGATGATGGGGTTTAAGAATCTTTCTCAGAATTTTCGTGCAGATAGTGAGGAACTTTTCAGAAGTTGGCTCACCAATGGAGAGGCAAGCAATTTTTATATTATCATCTTGATTTGTTGGTTTTGGAATTTGACATAACCAGTCACGTATCCATCGATCTTAACCAGGGAACTTGCAATTTTACCTCTTTATTTAATAATTAATAGAATAAAAACTTCTATTCCTGTATGGAATTTGAGGCTGATGTAATACCTCCTTTATGATCTGATTGATCTCTCAGAATCAGGGTCACAATTCTTCCAACATAGCACATCGTACTCGACAAGCATCACGGAGGTAAGTTGGTTTAAGAATTTTTCTTGTGTATATTTTGGAAATCATCACCTTCGAGCCCCTACTTTAGGTTTCTGAAAAGTCAATCTCAAAATTGCTTTCTCTGATCAAGAAATTGCATTTCCATCACGATTTTGAACACCATGAAACAAGAAATGAAAGAACCGTAAAAAAATTTCACCCTACATGCTAATCATTATGCAGGGGAAGGAGAAAAAATGGCAAAGAGTCAAAATTTTACATATGATCTAGAGTCTAGAATGGAAGTGTTCTTGCCACTATAAATGTTACTTCGGAGAAGCTATATCTGTATCAGTTCACTTTAAACTTCAAATTACGAGCAAAGTAACTCTGCATTTGAAGAGAGGGGACAGGACAGTTCCCAAAAGCTTTTTTTTTTTCTTTTGTTGAGAATTCTACATATGGCTGAGGATTTCTGGCAAGTATTCATTCAAAATTCTTGTTTTAACTTTGAATTGACACATTATTACTTGGAATTGAGTGCAGATTATCTACTGAGATGGCCAGTTTGTCTAGTCATCAGCAGCCTGGAACTTCACTTCAAACGAAAAAGAGCTATGATGTCTTACTTTTGCAAAATAATTCGACTGGGAGCGAAACCTCAGGGAACTTCAATCAAGATTCAGTGAGGTAACACTGCGGCACACTTCTATCATCTAATATTATTTAGATATCTGTTTGTTTTTATATCAGGACATGATCCTTCAATGGCTTTTCTATCATTACTGATAGCCAGACCACCAGTGGTGTATTTAGTTGGAAGAGTTCTTTGATTACAAATTTACTTGGGGTTCATTTTTCGATCAGGACTGCTGTTGAAAGGGGGTTTGAGGCTAGTAATTTATTTTTAGCCAAGGTTAGTTTGTATACAGCTCCTTTCAGAAAGTCCAATTCAGCAAGGTTTCATTACCTTTTGATGTTATCGGACTTTTTTTTTACTGCAGGCATGGTTTCATAGTTCACAACCCATGACAAGAAGTAGATCTTCTGAATTAAGGTATTAGAAATTCCCAATTTCAGCTTACAAGAATTCCTATCCATCGATCCATGGGATTTTCAATGATTATCATTCTGTTGATCTATACAGGTTCACAATCAGGGTTTCAAAGTCTTAATCTACCTCAGCCAACCACATGTCAATATTTGAATTTAAAATCGGTCTTCTTTAAAGGAAAAGTTACCACTTGATTATTGGTTATTGTCAATTTAATGATGTTTTCTCATCTTTCTTGACCACATCATTTTGTTCAACATCTATAGAGTTCCAAGAACTTAGTTTAAGCGCTACTTGTGTCGAAACACAAATGAAACATTCAATTCAAATTTATTCATACTTTCTGCATAATTCACCAGAGAAATTATTATTAGTACCTTTAATATTCCACGTATAAATTTGTTTTTTTATAGGAGGAGATATGCTGCTATGCAAAATGCTCAAACATTGCTTGGCATGGAGGCTGTACTCAATTCTTATGGAAACGGTGTCAAGAAATTGAAAGAAGAATTATCAGATCCAAACGGTTTGAATGACATCCCCATGTGTGAGATTCCCAACCAACTGGGCAAATTCATGTCCCCATCAAATTCATCTTCATCTACATTTAATGCAACCCAAACAGGAAATGTGGATAGAGTTTCTTCTGTTGTCAGCATGCTAAAGGGTACACTAGAACGTAAAAAGCTTGGTAACCAAATTGAGAATGATGCTGTTGAAGGTAGTTCTATTATGCCTAATGGCACCTTCAACCAAGGACAAGGGAATCGTTTTCATGAAATTCCCGGGGCTTTTGCACAAGTATCCCTTGGTCAAGTAACAAATACTGGGGTTCTACAAGCTGTTCAGGGGTCTATGGATCTTGACTTGGAAGGTTTTGTAAATCCCACAAACACAATTCAGATAAGCACAGTTTCTCGAGAAGCTTCTCAAAGTGAATCGTCGGCTGCAGCACCGGTGGTTTCATCTGGTTTTGATGCATGTGATGGCCCCAGCAACTCAAGTCAAACTTTAACCATATGTGAAAGCTCAAAGAAACAAGCTGCAAATGGTAGGATCTTAGAAAATGGCTCTAAATCAAAAGGTACACAATGCAGTTTACATTGTACATAACAGGGCTTATATCAGTTTTCCCAACAAAGACCGTCTTCCCTCCCTTCTTCTTTTAAGATTTTAAAATCTTACCACAAGAGCTAAAGTTTAAACAGATATCATTAAAATCTATATGAGTGCAAGAAATAAAATGATGAAGGCTGCAAATTTATCTACTGTTACAATTGGTTGCGTCTTGTACACATTCCCATAACGAGTTTTCTAAGAATCATATGCTGATTTACTCATTTTAACATAGTTTTTTCAGCAGATTTGAGAGAAAGGATAATTGACAATTTGAAAGATGATCGAAAGGTATTCTTCATATTTGATATGAGTTTAATGTTCTTCCCAAATTATGTTGTGAACCTTGGGAAGCTGTACTTATTTTCTCTTTTTTTTTTTTTCCCCTGGAATCATTAGCAGAAGGGAGGGCCTGTTCCGTACGGAACTGTGACATCAGCAGGTTCAGGTACTAAGCTTTCACATTCCGGATTTGGCTTCTATTATTATTGTAAAGGGGTGGCATAATCTCTGTCCTCTAGAGGTTGTTTTGATCTATTTCTTAGAATAAAAATGGATTTCCTTAATTTAGGACCAAACCTAATTGACTATTTATTAAACAATAGTAGTAACTACTGTTCCAGAAAATGGAGATCGACTCTATTGATGTGTAATATTGATAATTGCTACTTTCGTGTTTTCAACCAATCTAAAGGTCAAATTTCCATTTGAATCCAGTCATTCCAATTGAAATTCAATTAGTTTTCTGGAAAATTGTCTCATTGCTTCTGACATGCATTCTTTGGTATTAGCACTGAGTACATTACTTCCTTTTGCATATGCATCAGCATGCTGATTATACAACCATATAATCTTCACTAACCAAACCAAAAATAATGCAGTGGACAGGGCAGACCCAACGAAAAAGCGAAGAGTGGAGCGGACACGAAAGTATGTAATACATCTCAGCAACTCTTGGGAGAGTATCCTCTTCCTTGTCAATGAGCTCTGTCTTTCAATACTCGCAGAATTTCTGCTTTTGTCTTTTTAAGATTACCCAAGCTTTCATTTACTTATCAGCACTTCCATGGACAAATCATATACAATTCTACTTGATATTTTGAAGCAGTATGATGCTTATAGTTGAAAATGTTTTGTCCATTCAACATTTGATGAATTAGGATGGCAGAGGCAAAAGAAAGGAATTCGACCCCAGCAATCCCATCTAACATGCAAGCAGTCTTAAAGCGTTGTGAAACTCTTGAGAAGGAAGTGCGCTCACTCAAACTTAACTTGTCTTTCATGAACAGGTAATTACAGATCAATGTTAAGTTGTTTGTAATAAGTACTCCTAGATTGTAGCCAATAACTTTGAAGTTGACAGAGTTACATCTGTTTATCAATTTGGGATTGTATCGTAAATTGCAATCTCAGCTTATGATGAATCATCAAGCATCTCGCTCTCAACTTGTTAGTTGCGTTTCACATTATTGTTATTATTAAACCATTTTACTTTTTGTACAATATAAAAAATCTCAGAAAGGACTCGGAACAAACGAAGCAGATAGAAGAGCTACAAAAGCAGAATGAGGAGTTGACAGATGAAAAGGAGCGCCTCTTAGAAGAGATAGAAAGGATCATTTCGGATCCAGGCAAGATGTGAAACACTGGACTGTGGCCACCTCAGACATTGTCTATAATCTATAATGAACAGAATGATAAGCCTACGTGTCATAAATTGGTATGAAAATACAATCATAGCCGCATAGCCATCGGTTTCTGCCATATCATGTTTGTATAGATTTAGACTCTTGTCCGGTAAACGAGCAATCGTCGCTGAATATGAAGCCTAAAGCTAAAGAATGATAGCAAGCCCTATTTTTGTAGCCTCTAACATGTGTGCAGTATGGTTTTGCCTATTTAACTTGAAACGCCTAATCTATTACAATAAAGCATCAAATGTTGCTTTTAATTGGATTAATGAACGAAAATTCAAGAGTAATGTTTCTCCTTCCTTTTTATTCTATATTAATTTTGGAAGCAGGATTCTATACAGTTAAGAGAGATTCTACCTTCTAATTTCTACAATGTTGTAACAGATGTCAATGACTGAGATTTGCTTGTTAAGTAGAGGGCATCTTGATATCGCCAAGAAGTTTCTCTGAAACCCATCAGCCATCTAAGAACATTCTACTGTACCATATTTCATGTTTAAATAAAAAATAAAATCCTAAACCAACAAAGTCTGAAATAAGATATTACAGCTTGTATTCCCATCCACAGCCAACATTAAAATAAGGTATTTAGTTCGTAATTCTGTTCCAAGTAGAATACAAAATGCTGAGAATAAAACATTCACTGCGAACTCCTGAATTTACCGGGTATAGTGACACATAATATTATACATCAGAATACAACTCTTTTATACGGTAAATCAACTGTACATGACTCTCTATGCTCCTTGTAATCTTATCAAGCTGTATCTAACTGTTGATCCAATACATCAGGTAACCACTCAAGTTTACATATTTCAACAAGGAAAGCTACATGACTCAATGATACCGAGTCCCAAGGGGCAAATAGCAAGTACAAAAAGTAGCAGCCTATTAGTTATAGACTTTAATCAATGGGATATTGAGCCTCCTCCAGTATTGGGATGTCAACCAACCCATAACAGAAAAGTACACTAGTAGAAAACAAACACGCTTGATATGAACTGTGTTAATGGCTTGAGGCAACCAAGACTTCATATGTTGTAGGATTCTAACGAAGCTGATAGTGATTATAGATGTTGAAAAACCGGTGACAACACCAGCTATTGTTTCCCACATCCGATATCTAGCTCTCCCCTCCCTGGAAAACCAAGACTGTAAAATCTTGGTGGATCTGATGGCATCAACACAACCAATAATTAAATAGCGGAAAACAATATTAACCCAAAAGGACATGAAAACAGACATGTTCACAGTATGTCCTACTCAACCATTTTGCAACTATGACCGGCAAAAGGAATTAACAAATGCAATTACTTGACGTTAACTTGATGACAAAAAAGAAGGCACAAAACTTTTTGCATCATTATCAGCAAAATATCAACTGCCGTCCAGCTTTCACAAGTCCACTTCACTAGAACCCCCTAACCTCTCTCTATCTTTCACTTTTTCCCTTTTACTAGACTCCATTACCTTCTTAGGCTTTTCAAGTCAAATCTTATTGGAAACCTATAGTCAGATTTTTCATTCTCTCTTCCCAAACTTCAGAAAGTGTTCTGCTGCTGTTCCCAGAATTCTGCTCACAACAACCATAACAACCTAAGAACTTTAGCTTTCTACTCATTATAAACCCAAAACTTCATCTATAGCTGCACTGCCACAAAACAAATTTCCTACACCATTCTCACGACCAGATCCTCAAAATTTACCAAGGAAAGCCCTTTTCTTCTTGCTGCTGTAGCTGTTATTCAGCTTGAAACAAAATGAACCTCATTTGTGATTTCAAGGGTAAAAAAGCTAACTAGAAACCCAAGTTCACCAAAGTGGTAGTGGACAAGAATGCAAATAAATCCAAGGTTCCTATTTCATCCCAACCAAACAATTTAAAGACCCGACAAGCACATTGTTGAGAAAAAGCCACTGAACACAACTTCCTGCAACTATATAAAATAAAATTTAAATGAAAAAAAAAAGAACTTAAGTAATATACTCACATTATTAAATATCGTTTCATCATCTCGATTGAGGATGGATCTTTTGCTTGGCAACTGAAAAAACCATCATTATACAACTTTACTGTGGACATACCTGATTCATACCAGCAGTCATAGGTTTCATTAACCTGAAAAGTAGAACTGATTAGATTATAAAAAATTGCACTAAAAAAAAACTTGGGTCTGTAAATCATCAAAAGTAACCATAGAAACATGAAAAACACTACCTTGAACTTATCTTTGGTCAACCAAGCAGCACCAAAGTTAGGCCTGCAACTAAGAGGAAGGGCTTCATTCGGTGCCTCTGTTAAGGCAAGTCGCATCTGACCCAAAGAATGGTCTCTATACTCGACCTGCAATAGTTAAGCAGAAAACTATATATAAAAAAAAAGTGATATTTTAGAGTACTTAATATTGCTGCCTTCCTACATAGCATTTCTATTTTCACAATCTTATCAGTTTCAGTAATATAGCTAATAATTACAAGATTAGGCAAATCTTAATAGCCAATCAATATATCATCAAAGGAAAATAATAAAGATGAAATTGCATATTTGCCACAATTAAAGAAAATCCATAATTTCCAAAATTAGTAAAAATAAGGAGCTGATGACTTGAATCGGATAAGATAATATTACTTTGAACACTGAGGTCCAGTAATAATCATATCGGCATCTAAATTTGCTTCTCTCGAAAGGATACAACACATGCTTTGCTTTATAATTCAATAATCCAAGCTCACAAACCTTCGATGACCTAATATCCACACCTGATTTTAAATTTTAAAAAATGGCAAAAAAAAAAAAAATTGATAGAAAAACAATAACGATATGATAAGTGAAATTGTTAGTTACAACTGAAAATTATGCTAAAATTAAATAAAATTATGGAAAAGATAGTCAAAATGTTCTAAAAAAAGTCAAAGTTTGATTAGTAAAGAGAAATAGAGAGAAACTTACTGCTAGAGACTATCTTGCAGTGCGTGGGGACAGAAATCGGATTCGAAATTGATATTTCCCCAGTGAAAATGGCAAGGAGTCCAACTAAAAATGATAAGAAAAAGAAAGCGAAGATGGGGAAGAGAAGGGCAAAAGCGATTCTCAGTAACATGTAGTGAAAACCCTTGTTACCATTATCTGGGAGTTCTTGAGAATCCATAAATTCAAAGGCGCAAATCAACGGAATCAAGACGACTTTCCTATGAGTGCGCCGATCACCGGAAAAATTTACCCGGTGATCGGAGAGTTTTCTAAAGTCGGAACTCAGAAGAATGAAGAGCGCACGCTACGCTAGGGATCGTTGCGTTTTAGAGGTTTTGTTTTAGCGATTTTATTTTATTTGTTTAAGCGGAAGATAAGTGGCTCGAAAATAAATTAAGTTCATTCTTCAAAATACCCTTAGTCTTGATGTGTTACCAGGAAAAATCCACAGGGATAATAAAATAATTTTGAGAGCCAACTTTAGAAATTAGAAGCACGTCATCACATGTGTTCATTAGTTAGTCGAATTAAGTCGAGTTTATTTTAATATTAATTAAAATATTAAAATAATTTCATTATATTAATTTTTAAATATATTAAATTTAAATAAAAAATTACTAATAAATAATACTTTAAATTGGACTCAAAAAATTATATTCAAAAGTTGATCCAAATAAGGTTAAGTACATACCTAAATCTATTAGTGGCATGGCATGGTGAAGTATAAGTACTTAATCTATTACATAATAATACTTATAACAATTTATAACTCAATGAGTCTCTCCTGGCCAAAAATAACAGATTATATAATGAGTAACATTAAAAATAACTACTCTCTTTTGCCTATCTTAATGAGGTCGTAGAAGAATAAAAGAATAAATATGTTCATATTGAGATTAAGAAAAGAATTATATGATATATGATGGTTAATCTAGTTTATAAGAAAATAGTTCTTTTTCTTTATCAATTAGAGTTTTATTTTTGTTGAAATATTAATGCAAAAGAGTGCATTTTAAAAACTCAAACTGTGTTAGTACACTATTAGAATGATATATGGTCCAAACTCCAATGACCATATATGTCCAAGGATCCCTAGTTTCCCAGCGAGAGCGGACATTGACAAAGAAACCCTAGCTTTCAATTTCTTCCAGGTTCCGTCTAAGTTTTCACATCAAAGGGCGGCCACCGATCTGACTGAGTCATGGGATTCGATGATCCAAACGAGCCGAAATCCTCCACCTCGCCAGTGGCTTTCAGTTCAGTTTTCGACCCTTCAAATCCTATGGGGTTCTTTGAATCTGCCTTCAACTTTGCGTCTCAGACCACTGATATCTTCAATGACAGCCAGGGTGATGAGATGGAGACGAAAATTTTGTCATTACTTGAAGAAATCAAGAAGAGAAAACGGGAAAAGAAAGGGGAATTAGAAGAAGATGATGAGAAGAAGAGATTGAGGTTGGAAGCAGATGGAAACGATGATACCCCTAGTGATGATGATCTGTTGACACCAAATAAAAGCAATGGTCTTGACATGGAGAATTATTCATGGACGCAAACACTAGGGGCCATCGAAGTTCAGGTCCCAGTTCCTTTTGGAACCAAAATGAAACTCGTGGTTTGCGATATAAAGAGCAAGGCTCTTAGAGTGGGGGTTAAGGGGCAGCCTATGTTGATTGACGGCGAGCTGTTTCAGGCAGTGAAAGTTTGTGAGAGTTTTTGGAGCCTGGAAGATCATGATACGGTCACAATTCTTTTATCAAAGCGTAATCAATGGGAATGGTGGAAGTCAGTGGTGAAAGGTGACCCAGAGATTGATACTCGCAAGTGCCAACCAGGAGTGAGACGGTTGGATGGTTTGGGTTATGAAGCTGAACGCCACATGAGAAAACTGTTGTTTGATTATGGACAAAAGTGCAAGGGACTCCCAACAAGCGAAGACAGCTCGGAGGTGCTGAAAAAATTCATCACTCACCATCCATATTTGAATCTTCCTCAAACAAACAGCTGAAGTGCGGTGGTTAGTTGGGCAAATGGAATATATTGATCTCAAGCACAAACGTACTTTCTTCGAGTTCTTTCTTGGTCAAGTTTCTAATTACGAAAGTTAAAGATGCTTCTGTTTAAATTCCTATGACTAAACTTTGTCCTTTCTCTTTCAAAATTAGGCTGTCAGGGACTGCAATTTCATGCATGAACATATAAAGTCAGCACATTACGATTATACTTATTGCCACTTCTTATATATTGTCGATATCATCAGTAGTGCATACATATAGATTGATATCAGATCAGGATGAACATATAAAAGCTGTATCATGCTTTTTAGATATCCAAGCAGAGGATGCAAATACATTGTTTTTGTTGATTCCTAATACAATTATGCTTTCTTTCACAGAGTTTTTTTATCTTAAAGGGAACTAGCTACTATTGAATACTCATTATCCGGTGTTTTCATTTGAATAAGAGTTCAACCAACACAATAACAAGTATGTAATTAAATCCAAATTTCAAGACCTAGTTAAGATCAAATTTTAGTTCAAATAATTAATCCATCTTTTCTATGATATGAATCCTATAAATATGGGGCTCATTTGCTAATTTCCTTCCAATTTCCTTTTCTTTAAGCTTTGATTTTTTCACATTTACCTTAATGTCTGGTTCTTGACTTCTTATAAGACAAAAAGAGTCATTATCATAACTTTAAATTTTAAAAGAGTATATAAAATTTTTATTTATTTTGATTAAAAGATACGTGTTAATTGTTTAATTTTTTTTATTAATTAAAAAATTTTAATTAATAATGTACTCAAATAATTTATCTTTAACTAAATATTAGATTTAAATTCTTTGTTTAATTTTGTTTCATTAAGAGTTTTATAATTTTTAAAATTTAAATTTTGGAGGAAGTATGATGCGGTTGTGAGTTGTGACGCCACTCGTAACTGAAAGTAATAAAATTTGAAAATAAAATTCGGAGCAGGGAAAAGGGTCCCGCACCTCTCGTTTAGACGTTTACCGATTAGTGTACTCCGCAAGTCTGAGTCAAATTAAGGGACACGTTTGGTACTTCAAAAACTTCAAGTCCCATAAATCGGAACCAAAAGTTCCAAAACGCGACAATTGGCGGTCTCTCTCTTAAATAACTGGCGAAGTGAACTGAAGTGGCGCCTTGCGTTTTCTGCCCTAGGTTTTCCCTTTAATCCTTCAATCTCTCAAAATCTTAACCAATCTTGTTTTCTCTCCTTCCAAACAGTTATTTGTCTCCAAAAGTCCCTAATTGTTGGGTTTCCATGGAGGTAAATCTAACGGAAGGGGCGGTGTCGCGGATTATAAGCAGAGAGGTGTCGACCGAGAGGGATTTGAAACCTGTGCTTCAAGTGATAGAGCTGAAGGAGGTTCAAACGACGTCGAAGAATCCGCAACAGCAGCACCAGCAAGAACCGAAAAAGAGCGAGAGGTTCAGGCTACTGCTATCGGATGGGTCGTTGACGCAGCAAGGGATGCTCGCAACCAATAAGAACGAACTTGTGAAATCCTCCATGTTGCAAGTAGGATCCGTTGTTCAATTGACTCAGTACATTTGCAATGTCATCCAAGATCGAATGTAACTCACTCTCTCCCTCTCTGCAAAAAAGATATTATCTTTTCTTAATTTCTATTTTGTCTCTTTAACCATTCATTTGAAGATCTTTGTGAATATAAAGATCTTGTTTTATTGGATGAGTGGTTTTATAGAATTTTTTAGACCTGGCGATTCGTTGTGTGGTGTAAAATTCTGAAATTCGTGTATTGATAATGTGTTTTACACGCAATTAACCACAATTCATGTTGACATGAAAACATGAATTTTTTTTTTTTTAGTTTTGTTAAACGCATATATAATTATTGTTAAAATTTTAAACTATGTCATTTTGCATGTTGTGTCACCTTGTTATGTTTTAGGTTGTCTGGTTTAGATTTTTCTTCTGTTACTTGTTAATTGATACGGTGGTGGAATTGAGGTGTTGAGGGTTTAGAGGAAAATGGATTGCTCTTTAGTAACTTGATTAATCACCATGAATGAAATCCACTGGTACATTTACTCGAGGCTGCGATTTTGGGCTGGCAGTGTATATTTTGGTTTTTAGTGAGGATGACAGTGACTTATTGGTTCTTAACATGTGCCACTTGCTCAAATGCTTATTTTTGGATATTTCATCATCCTATATGTTATATACTACTGAATTTTATATGTCCAACTATGGATTTAACTCTTTTCTTTCTTGAATTTGAAATTAGTATATCCAATTAATTGAAATTGTTGTTCACAATTAAGGCGTTGAATGATGGGATCCATTTTTATGTCCCCATAAGAATTTTACTGGCTTTGTGGTAAAATGTTGCATCTATGCGTGGGTTCATGTGCTAATTCTATGCATGCAGGATTGTTATTATTATTGAGTTGGAGGTGATAGTTGGAAAATATGATACCATTGGGAAGCCTGTACCAGCACCAAAATCTTCTAGGCTTGCACAAGTCCCTACTGATCAACCTGGGACAGTGATGGTGCAGACCAACTCTTTAGGAGGAAACTCAGTTGGTGGCAGTATGGCTGATAAGCTGAACTCCTCTGGAGCCACTCTACAGCAGCCTAGAGTGAATCAACTGCATGGTAGTTCTTATCCTAATGAATCTGAACCAGTAAGATATTCTGCTGCAAATTCACCATCCCTTTATCCTAAGGCAGATCCTTCTGCTGGTTTTCCTGGATCATCACCTTTGAGTGGACCATATGGTGTTCAGAGTACAGGTTTCCATAATCCTAGGCCAGCAGCTTCACGTCCTCTAAGCACCTCTAACCGCCAACAAATACCTTCCTATCAACAGTCCTCCCCAATGTACACTAACAGAGGGCCAGTAGCCAAGAATGAGGCAGCACCCAGGATAATCCCGATTTCTGCTCTGAATCCTTATCAGGGCAGGTGGACAATAAAGGCCAGAGTAACGGCAAAGGGAGAACTGAGGCGCTATAACAATGCTCGTGGTGATGGTAAAGTTTTCTCTTTTGATCTCCTTGATTCTGATGGTGGGGAAATACGGGTGACCTGCTTTAATGCTGTCGTTGACCAATTCTATAACCAGATTGAAGCTGGTAAAGTTTATTTGATTTCTAGGGGAAGTCTAAAACCTGCTCAGAAGGCTTTTAATCACCTTAACAATGATCATGAAATATTTCTTGATAGCGCATCAATAATACAGCCGTGTTATGAGGATGACAACACAATTCCACACCAGCAGTTTCATTTCCGTACCATAAGTGATGTTGAAGGCATGGAGAACAATAATATTGTGGATATAATTGGTGTAGTATCATATATCAGTCCTACTGCTTCAATAATGAGAAAAAATGGTACAGAAACTCAGAAGAGAACCCTTCATTTGAAGGACATGTCTGGCCGAAGCGTTGAATTAACTTTATGGGGAATTTTTTGCAATGTTGAAGGACAAAAGCTCCAGTCTTTGTGTGATTCTGGGGAGTTTCCAGTTCTGGCTATGAAAACTGGTAGGGTGAGTGATTTTAATGGGAAGGCAGTGGGAACTATCTCTACAACCCAGTTATTTATCGATCCTGAATTTCCTGAGGCTCACAGGCTAAAGGAATGGTTTGTCAGTGAGGGGAGGAACACTCCTTCTGTCTCTATTTCTAGGGAAACATCAAGTTTGAATAGGACAGATAATCGAAAAACCATATCACAAATCAAAGATGAGAGGCTAGGAACTTCCGAGAAGCCTGATTGGATTACAGTTGTAGCAACTATTGCATACATCAAGTTAGACAATTTTTGCTATACAGCTTGTCCAATCATGAATGGGGATCGTCAATGCAACAAAAAGGTTACAAATAATGGAGATGGGAAGTGGTGGTGTGATAAATGTGATACATCAGTAGATGAATGTGACTACAGATATATAATTCAGTTTCAGATACAGGATAATACAGGCATAACGTGGGTGACTGCTTTTCAGGAGTCTGGTGAGGATCTCATGGGGGTGTCTGCGAAGGATTTGTACTATTTGAGGTTTGAAAACCAAAATGATGAAAAATTTATGGAAATCACACGCCAGGTTATGTTTAACAAATATATATTCAAGTTGAAAGTGAAGGAGGAAACTTTCAGTGATGAACAGCGTGTGAAATCGACAGTGGTGAAAGTAGAAAAAGTAAAATTTTCATCAGAATCGAGGTACCTTTTGGATTTGGTTGAGAAGATTAAAGCAAATGATTCTAGTCCATTTGCATCAAAGGCAGAGTTTACCACTCCTAATCATGGAATGGATTATACTGGAATGGGGACTGATGGAAGCAGACATCTTGCAACGACAACTGCTAGTAGAGAAAATGGGTTAACTGCAAATCAAGGGGGTCAATATGGAAATCAGCACAGTGGTTCTAGGCTTAGAGAAACTTCTGAAAGCATGGATGTTTTCTGTAACAGTTGTGGGGTTACTGGTCATAGCCCTACAAATTGCCCTACCATCATGAATGGTCCAGTACAGTCCATGAGGAGGGACTATTCTGCTGATAGAATATCTTCTGGGGCAAGTGTCGGCCGTATCTCAGATGAGTGCTATAAATGCCATCAAACTGGACATTGGGCCAAAGACTGCCCAAATTCGGGTCCATCTTACGGAAGCACTGATTTTTCATCTGGGAGATATGGAGGAGTTCCAAGGCAACAGGCACCCTTCCAAATTGTGCGGTACTAGCTTCACACCGGTAGGGCATCGGACGCGGGAGCCATGAGTTGCTACTGTAATGTCATTTAGTACAAAGCTTTATGCTGAACCTTAGTGATCTTGTAGGTTAGAGCTTTATCTCTTCTCGAAATTGAACATTTTCACTTTGGGTGTTGGAGCTTCATTTTCTATTTTGCTTCTGTTTCCTTGTTTCTTTGGTTGTATTGTAGTTTGCTTATTAGTAAATGGCCGATGTAATTTCTCTGTGTGGAACATTTGATGCGGTGGTACAGGTTCTTTCATTTTGTACTGGTATTGGTCATCCGCATGAGAAAAGCCTGTGAACTTGCCAGCCTGAAAAGGGTTACTATTCAGGCATTTTTGTTTTGGGGGATGAATTCCTTCCCTGTATTGGTGTTTCACTTTTTGGCATTTATAGGAAGCCTTCTCGTTGTATATATTCATGGTTATGTTTTCTACATGTAAAAAGTGAAATTCTGGTTTAATCTTTGGTTGTTCTGACCTTTTGTTTGGACAATAGATATCGTCTTCGTCCCTATCATGCAGTGTCCAATTTGCATTGCGTCGCTGACATGTTTCTAAGTGATGCTAATCACCTGGCCAACTGACATTGGTTCGTTGTTCCTCCAGCGTACTAAAATTTGATAACTTGGAAGTAGAAAAAGATGGATATCTATTTAGAAGGACTGCTAACTGACCAAAATGATGTACTCATACATATGCCCAATATTGGGCTATTTAGAATAAAATCCTTATTAGTAAATATCCATCCAAAACTTGTTGAGCTGCTGCCAACTAGTAGTGATTGCTTGAGCCTATTTGTTTACAAGTGAGACGGACATCTAATCCAAAAACTGAAACCTAATCAAGTATCCAATACCAAAAAAAAAAAAAAAAATTGTTGTGCCAAAATTCTACAAGCAAGTGTACAATATCTTTCTTTAAATGATTGTTGCATGCCCCTGCTCACTTTTTTTAATCTTTCCAACTTCTAAGATGAAAAGAATAATCAAAATAATATAGGCATAGGCGAGACAAGAGCCAACATTTTAAAGGTTTTTTGGTCATAAAAAATTTAAAGTTGTTATTGCCTCTTTCAATCTTTAATTTATTCGGCTTAGGGTGTTTTTGGATTTTACTGGACCCGATTACAATTGCAGTTTGTGTCAATTTTACTATACAGTGTAAAAATTATCATTCGATTTTCATCGTCATAGCACGATTGATATCAGTTTTTCACTGACCAATTTTGATCCAGAGGCCAACTAGGCTTTCATTTGGTTTTTTGTTTTTTTTTTTTTTTTTCTGTGTAATCTTTTAGTTTTTATTGTAAATACAAAATTACTTCTATAATTTAATTCTTTTCTTTTCTCTTTTAATTTTTATTTAAAAATTTTGAAATAATTTTAATTTAATAATAAATAATATTATTTGATATATTATTATTTTTATTAATTTTTAATTATTTATTAATTTTACTAATACTAAATAATTTAAAACTTTTATTACATATAATTTTTAATTTAATTTTTTAATAATCATTTTATATTACAATTCACTTTATTGTTACTGTTACTTTTATATCCAAATACTTATTTTATCATTAATTTAATTTTATTATAACAACAACTAATTTCACGTTAGTTTTAATTTTACCGAAATTAACCACACTCGTCTAAATAGATGCTGAAAAATTGGCTGCCTGCTTCATGTCTTGGCCGCCCAACACATTAACCGGTAATTGAAAGAAGCCAACGTGCAAAACAACCTGGTGAGCCGGTCATTTCTTTGACACCCACAGGCCACACGTAAACCTGCCCTCGCCAAGCGTGAATTCGTATCTGTGTCAGCCACACGTCTTTCGTTTCTGTTCTCTTGCCTGTCTCTGTCCGCTTGCAAGTTTCAGGTTCAGCCCAACAGCGAGAAAGCCCTCCGTAATTTCTCCTCTGCCAAACACCCCTCAGTTTAGCTTCTAACTTTCTGATCCCATTTCTTTTCATTTTCTCTTAGATTATGAAATTTTAGGGTTTGTCGATTGTTCTCCATGGTAAAAGAATCTACAATTAATATTAGTTTGAATAAATAAACTGCGAGTATTATTAATGGCTCTTATTGTTTTCATGCGAGTTTCTATTTTATTTATTGATATGGAATTGCATTTGCTTGAACTATTCATTTCCAATTATTGTAGTATTATATGTATACTTGTTGGTTTTTATTTTTTTTTTTTCTGTTCTTAATGGATTTTAATGAAAAATTTTACGGCTTGAATTACGAGTAAATAGAATTTAGACATATGAAATATCATAGTAATAAACATTTTATGCTTTTAGAGCTTCAATTGCTTTAATCAGGAGCTGGTTCTAGGCTTGTGGTTTCTGCAATTAATTAAAATCTCCTATTTATCAAATTTCATTTGTTCTAGGCTTGTGGTTTCTGCAATTAGTTAAAATCTCCTATTTATTAAATTTCATTTGCAAAAAGAGGCAATGAATATTCTTGGCTCTGTAAGGAACCATCAAGAACCATTTGTTTTGCGTTTGGCTTTTCTTTGTGCCAAAAAGTCTTTCCAGGTGTCTGTTTTTCATGGTGGTTCGGGGAGCAATTTAATTGTAATTTCTTGCTTGATGCTGGTATGGCAAAATGGATTTTGCTGATGGGGAAGTTTGTCTGTGCTCAGAAATGTGATATCTTGTGAAAACGTTTGGCAGCTTTTAGGATAGCTACAGTTATTCTTAAAAGTAGAGGTCCTTTCCCTACATTCCCAGCAATCTATACATTGTTTTCTGACCTATTGAAGCTTTCTTTGTAGGTAATTGTGTTGGTTACTGGAAACAATGGATTTCTGGTCTAAGGGAGTAAATGAGGACACATCTGAGCGCTCGTTTAATGAGAGGGACATTCAGAGATGTCCATTTCTTAAGAACATCAACAAACCCACCAACTTTTCGTTCTCTTCACTGAGTTTCCCCGTTCCTGTAAGTTTTGCCTCGTAGTCCTGCATGGATGTTTATACCTAGATTCTCAACTATTAAGTAGACTTTGCACCTGGATTGATTTCTTCTATATCTTTTCTACAGGAACAGGGAGCAAGAGGTCCAATATTTGAAGATGGCCCTAATTTTGATATGGCATTTAAGCTCTTTCATGGGAAGGATGGCATTGTGCCACTCTCAGGGACGTCTGATGTTCAATGTAATCGAGTGGAACAGGAGCCTACCCCCCAATTTAACCCCTTGGCAGCAAAAGCTGCGACAATCAGTCTTTCATTATTTAGCGCAGGAGGGCCATTTGGCTTTGGTCCCTTCTTGGACAAATGGAAGAACCAAAAAAAAGACATCTGACTCATCTAACAAGCAAGAACTCTCTTCTCAGGTAATCACACATTCTTACACCAATGCAATGTTTTAGTTTAGAAGAGTGATTCAAAGAATTTGTGGAAACAAGTGAAGAGATGAAAGAAAATATCATTTGCACAGGGCTAATTTTCAAATAAGAATTTAACCAGCCTAAATATAACATTTTGTCAGGTGCTAACATTAATTTTGGAGCAAACAAGTCTTAAGAACATGTAGAATTGTGCTTATCATATTTCTGTAGGCTGTCTTAGGTTCCTTTCCTTTAATTTTGAACTACATTGATGTCTTGTAGAGAAAAAAATCAATAATTTTATAATCAATGGCTCTTTTGTGCAAGCTTAGCAGAATGAAATATAAATTTGAGATGTAGGTAGTTAGTAGCTGAAAATTTTCCTTCAATTTTGTCCCTTTTCATATTATGCTTTATATACCAATTAACCACTGTAAATTCCCCTGATTCTGAGAGTTATTGGTATCCTTCAGAAAGGAAATTCATCAAACCATGATGCATTAGGAAACAAGTGGTTACAAACTGGGCATTGCCTAATTGCAAAATCTTACAGAGCTGTGAGTCGGGTCCTACCACTTGTGGCAACAAATTTTCGGCCCCCACCTGGAATGAAGCTTAGATGCCCGCCTGCTGTAGTTGCTGCAAGGGCTGCTCTAGCACGCACTGCCCTTGTTAACCCTCAGCCACTACCTGCAAAGATGCTTGTTATTGCTCTCTTAGGCATGGCGGCTAATGTACCTTTGTGGGTTTGGAAGGAGCACACTAAGAAGTTTTCATTATCATGGTTTGCCGCTGTTCACGCAGCTGTGCCCTTCATAGCCATGCTTAGGAAGTCTGTCTTAATGCCTAAAACAGCTATGGCATTGACCATCGGGGCTTCTATCCTGGGACAGGTTATTGGCTCAAGAGCTGAAAGGCACCGTCTGAAAGCAGTGGCAGAAAGGGAGAAGGTGGCTGCTCAAACAGCAATTGCTGCTGCTGTGTCTGGGTTTAATGATCTAAGCCATTTTGATTGCGTCACTGTAAGCCATTGTGGTAGAGAGGGAACAATACAGGGACACATTTCAGTCAAGGCTGTTAGACCATCTTCTTCATCAAACAATGTGTGTTATTGACATCAGCAGATGGAACTAGTCATAGTGAGATGAAAAAATAAAAAATAAAAAATAAAATATTAATTTAAAAAGTAACTTAAATTACTACCATGGCCGGAGAAAATTTTGATGTTTTAATCATGGAAATGCTGGTATGGTATGAAAAGTAATTACCTGTTCCTAATGTAAGCCAAATTACTTATTGCTGGAGACTTATTTCCTGGAAAATTTAACAGTATTATTTCATTATTCATCTTTATAAAGAATACTTTCCAATTTCTACCTGGAAAAAGACCATCTGTTTGAAATGCATACTTTCGCAAATGCTCCGATTCCACTGATTTTATTTATTCTGTCACCGAGTCTTTGCCTCATTGCTTTGTCTGTGAACCGTGGGCTTTTAATAAGTAGTCTTATGCACATGGAGAACGAGTCTGGGTTGAAATGTTCTCAATGTCATGCTTCAAGTCTGGTTACTAATTTCAATTTCTAGAATAAATAACTTGCTATTTGAATTCCGCCTATACGATTGACAATAAAATATATGTAAGGAAGTCATCCCCGGGACTTAGGGAGAAACGAAAGGCAAAGAGAAAAAGCAGAATGGAAAATGGAGACACAAAAAGGATGAAAGCCACAAGGCGAGACTCGAGAGCCAGATATCTATTCCCAAAGTAAAAGCCAAGAGCTGAAGAGGGGCTGTTGTTGGTTTTGTTTTCTATGTATACTGTTACACGAAGCGAAACACACTTTGAAACAACTGAATTTTTTCCTTCACTTTGTAAACATTGCCGCTGATGATAATTATTATTTCTTACTCCATGTTTTTTCGCAAAATAAATAAATAAATAAAACTGTTTTGCCTTGATCACTTATGGTTATGGGAGACTGATGTAAACCTGACTCTGTCCCACTTCAAGTAAAGGGGGACCGGAAACTGTAAGATCATATATCCCTGGAGTTAATAGAAATATCTGTTATCTGTATGAATGGAATATAAGCAGAATCTTCCTCCTTAAAATTAAGACTCGAAGAACATGCAAATGGCACAACGTCCGCTAGTGATAAGTCAAAGTAAAGTCTGCATCTTAATTAATTAAACATCCCAATCTAGGATAAATTTGGCTGTCTCATTCGCATCGATCCATTAGTATATTATAATATTTAAAGCACGTACAAAAAGATAAGAAGGTTCCCTTTTCTCTATCTGCAGTATAAATGGAATAGCACTTTCTAAATATAATAATTTCATCTTCCTGTGACAATTGTACAAACTAACAAGTGCTCAAAGACATGCATCCGAGCCTCTGCCCACCTTCCCTTAGGCTACAGTAGCATTTGTGTTTTGTACTATGATAGGGCCAGAGTCAACACCCAGCAAACAAGATATATAGGTTGGCAATTGGCAAGAGCAAAGCCAAAGAAAAAGCACACGATCAGATGGGAAATTATTGAAGGCTGAGGCACATGGAGAAGAGCATGCCATGTGGTGCTTCTAAGCTTACCTTTTGACGCTTAATTATTTATATTCATATATAGAGCGACAGCTCCAATTACGTGATGATCAGTCACATAGGCTCATGCAGGCATGGATATTTATTTCCTCTGATTTGTAAAGTAATAAACGTCTTGATCTCATCACAGCCACAGCCCCTATAACACCGTCACGAGTCACTACCTGGGCTTTATTGCAAAGGGAGGATTTTAATTTGTCATTTCGGGGGGTCACCATCTCCTAAACCCATGTGAAATAATTCATTTCTTATCTATCTCTCTTTTATTGCAAAAATGACATTTTCATGTCACATGAGAGGTTATCCATCGGATTCATTCACATAAAATTCAAAATCTTTTACCCTTTTTCGAGGCTTCAATCGATAACTTGAGAACAAAACTTAAAAGGAGGAGTTTGAAACAATAATCTAGAGGTAATAATCAAATAGTTTAAGCATGATGACCAAATGACTTAGGAAGTAAGTTTAATCAATCTCAGTCATATAGATTGCAAACGTTTTAAGCATAATTATTGACATTTTCTTGTCCCAACAAAAAAGTGGGGACAATACGAGCAAAACTAGCTAATTGAAATTATCTTATTTAAGCCCTATTTTTTATGATTTATTTCCCATCTAGTTTCGAAAATGTAAAATCAAATTTTCAGTTTTATTTTTTAAAATACTTTTAAGTGTGAGTGGCGTAAAGTCATTAACACATATCCAAGCTAGTTTTGATTATATATATGAATCTTTATCAACTTTTTAATTGGCCAATTAAAATGGAAAGCAAAACAAAAGAAAGGGATAGATTGAAGAAGTTTGTTTATGATCTAATTGAAATGAGAACATGACTCACATCATCTCATTCTCATAAGATATATCATCCAATTGGATCGTTCATTATCTACATATTTAATTAATTATGCATTTTCCATGCTTCATCCCTGCCGAATGTGTATGCATGACTTAACTAATGTGTGCGTTGTTAAATAAAGTTCTGAATATTACTTGAACAATAAGATTCAATCAAAAAACAAATTTGAAAAGCAAAAGATGTCATTTTTTGCAATGATAAAGAGGCTAGGCAATTTGGCCTTGCTGGCTAGCTTAAGTTACAAAGGCTAGGCAACTATAATCATTACCATAATTATATTAAATTAAATTTGAACGAAGCTTCATTTAATGATCTAGTTTAATTAATTAAGAAAATTACAGATTATAAGGCATCATCCTTACTAAAAGGCCTAGACCAGAACATAACACAAAGGAAAAGACACATTTTGTATCTCTGTTGGCTGTCTGTTGAGCATGCAAGTATTCAGAATTCTACCAATGCTTGTCATAAAAATTAGGACAAATAATATTTGGGAATATCTACACCTTTTACTTATATGGGTAATTCGCAATATCACTTGCCAAAAATTAATTACTGTACTCATTAATTCGTGGAGGTAAAATTTCTAGTAGTAATATATACGTATGCATGGCCGGCAGGCATATGGCTAGTTTGTACAATTTTAACTTCTCTTTCCATATAATTATAGTTCTCAACTTTTGTGTTGAATGATAGCGAAAAATTAAAGCTTAATTTGGACCACAGTGTTATACAATCTAAATTATCATAATGTCGCGCAGATTCACGCAAATGTGAATACAAATTCTTAGACATGCATATGAATGTGATGATGATATTCATCCTGGTTCTGCCTTCTTGCGAAAGCTAAACTCCAAGAGTTGGCCATTCATAACTTTGGAAAAGGACAAGGCCGTTTGAACTGTTTTCCATCATAGTCTGAATTCTGGACTCATACAAGCTACCTCCATCTCCATATGTATCTATCAACATTATCTTTTTAAATGCAAATTCAAGCGTCTTAAATGCTCACCAATGCAACAATAATGTATTCATTCCTTAATTTCTCTACTTCTAACCTTGTCACTATATGCCAACTTTTATCTGTAAACAAAAAAAAAAAAAAAAAAATCGGTTTGCTTTAAAATTTTACAACATGACGAGCCGTTTGTAAGTATCAGAGATACATCCTAGTTACTTCCTGCCTTCATCAGATTCCCTGTTCTTAAACCTGTCGGCAGTGAGCAGTTTCCCTAGTTTTGTCACCTTGCCAGATTTCTCTTAATTAATTAATATTTAATAGAATATTTTATTCATAAAAATTAGGAATTTCTAGATCCGTAATATGCCGTCTTTAATTTCATATTTTAAGACCGCTTAATTTTTTATATAGTGGTAATAGATTAATGGTTTATAAATAATAATAATAACTAAATTTAAAACTAGTCAAACTTGCTATGTCTATGAATGGAATCTAATCAAAACTCTAATTGCTGACTTTTGGTTCTACCATTAGTTTTTTTGAGAAGAAAAGGATCAGCAAAGCAAAGCATATCTGTGAAGGATAATACCAAAACAAAGAATAAAGTCAACAATGGACAAATGTCGGTGATTTGAAGATTCTTATCATTTATAAAAAAAAAAAAAAAATAGTTAAAATTCTTAGCTGTAAGAAGCAATTCTTTTATTGTGTCGATCTGTCCACAAACAAGAAACCTTTGGTATCATTTTCTTTTCACAAGTATGATTTAATTTTTGAAGACAATCATGGGTACTTTCAGATTTTATTTAGATCTAATTTTGCACCGTTTTGATTATAAATTAAGTGTATGATTAATATTACAAAAAACTTAATTATCTTTTTTTTATATGAATAAGTTGTATGCATTATCTCGCACTAGGGAAATAAATAATTTAAAAAAAAAATTCATTGTTCAAGAATATATCATTACATATATATATATAATTTTATATTTGTTTATATTTTAAATTATTAAATTTATAAAAAAAATATATAGATAAGCTGTGAAAGATGTTACTAGGGATGAGCTCCGATATCTATGGGCGTGAGGGATATACAAAAGGGTTGTTTCGTTCTCTTTTCCTTTGTTTTAGTGAAAGTTGGTAGGTACAATTACAATACCTTGTTTTAGTGAAATTTGGTAGGTACAATTACAATACCAAGAAGTTAAAATGGGGAGGGTAGTGCGTCAAAATGTTTGACCAAATTATTGCAAATTGCAACAAAGAAAAATAACCGACATTTTTCCATAATAATAATAAATAAAATAGAAAACACAAGTCAAGAATTCAGCGTTTGTTTATAAGACTTAATAATAATAATTAAAATATTAAATTATTATTTAATAATAATAATTTAAATGTGACGACTTTAAATATCAAATTGTAAAATTAAAATAAAACTACTGGAATAATGATGCATGAGCACCGTCACAGCTCAGTCACAGTTAATGTACGACTAGTACTACACTATTATTATTACTATAGATGGGTAAGGTTATCCTATGGACGCCCTCATCTGATTTGCTGTGTGACTATTCATTAATTAAGGTAATTATTAAAGTCTTGAAGGTCGATGTGCTTGCTTTGCATGGCTTTTTCCAAGAGAATTAGGCAATCGATAGGGGCCAAAGGGGTCCATTAATTCAATATGTACCTTTACCTAATTAGACGATTTTTATTTTTTATAATATAAAATATTAAAATTTATATTTATATAAAAATTACGTATTATAATTTTTTTATTTTATTAAATTTATACATAATATCTTATTTCATATTTCATTCATTTCTTATTATTATATCAAATTTTAAATTGTTAAATATTATCTATACCTATAATAATAATATAGATTCTGAATTTATTTATGGACTCCCACTTCGATTTCTATTCTAACTTTTCCATTATTCTTCTTAAAAGACTTAAATATTATAATTTTAGATATGCACAGCTCAATTCTTAACTTCATTATCCCATTTCCTACAACACAATATTATTATTTGTATTTTCATTTTAAATTATAGATCAGCCATCAATCTTAATTCTTATTGTTTATTTAATAAACATTTATATAATAGGTAATTAGTCATAAATTTTTTTTAAGCTATTGATCAGGAAGCTTAAAGCTGTATATATTGATTATTATGTTATACTAAGTATCACAAAATTAGAATATTGTGGAGCATTTTCTAATTCTCACTAATTAATAGTAGCATTATTATTTTTTCAATAAAGATCAGAATACCATAGACAACAAAATTCTAGCATATTACAACACAGTTATTCATCTACGAATTTTTTTGTGGGATTTAAGCATTTGGTAAAAGAAAAATGGGAAATCTTGATGGATGAGTGTGAAAAAGAAAGAAAAAAAAAAGACAGAAGAATCTTTTTAAGACCCGAAAACAAGCTGAAATATATAAGGAAATTCTAATTAACGAAGGAAAGAAAGAGAGAAGTGAAGAAGGAAGGAAAGTGAAGGGAGAGGAGGGGGTTGGGACAGCGAGGCAGAAACAAAGGGCGAGGAAGTAGAGAGGAAGGGGAGCCTGCCCCACACCTTATTTAAGGTTGAGCCTGTTGGTGTTTGTGTTTTACTTATAAAGTTTGCAGGCGAGATCTCAGTGAGTTTACTGCAAATCCCTGTGTCTTGGGCTCCCAATCTCTCTCTTTCTCTTGTTTTTCTCTTTTGAAAGAGAATTTTTTTCGTTTCTTCTTTTGTAACTGAGACAGACAGAGATTGAGAGAGGTACAACAATCAAATCCCAAATACAATCTCTCTCTCTTTCTCTTTCTTTTTTGTAGTGTATAATTCTTTTGTACTTGGTGTTTCTTTTCCTGGGTTTTCTTGTCAGATCTCTCTGCTTCTTTTTTTTTTGTCCTGTTAATGTTCCTTACCCTTATTCTTCCTTCTGGTTGCCTTGCACTTGCTTTCTGTTATTCTTCTTTTTCTTTTTCTTTTTTTTTACGTCTTCCACTGCCTCAACAGATCTGACTTTTTTTTCACTGGTGAGGCTTGTTTTATGTATCAATTTCTTATTTTTAGTTAATCACTTGGCAAAGACTTGGTTTTCACCTTAACCCGTGTTTGAAAAACATGAAATTGTGGTTCTTCTCTCTTCTACCTTTCCTACCCTTTTTTAAATTACTATTTTTAGATATCTATCAATGTTGATTCAAATAAGTGGTCAAACAAAATCTTTTCTTTTTCTTTCTCCTTTCTTCTTCTTGTTTTCGGTATGCTTCTCTTTTCTTGTTGCTGCAAAATTTTGGATGAAAAGTTTCAAGCTTTGCTTTGAAGGGTATGAATGATGTCATATTGGCATTGGAACTGTGTGCCTTTTGCATTTCGGTAATTGCGTTATTAGCTGTTGTTCATGAGGTCAATGTATTTATTGATAATTCTGGTGCAAAAAGAAACAGCTGATTGGCCTGCACTGACAATGAAATCATTCAACCTTTTCTTCCCTGTCAAGAAAATGATTATAAAACTACATGTGTTTGTTTCTATTTCTTTTTCTTGAATAATATTATTTCCCTTTTGCCCTTTCCATACAGGGTAGGAAATCCATAGTTTAAGCGTTTCTTTTTTGACTCGGCGGGACAGAGTATAGCAATAGGGAATGAATGGGACCATGTTAGGATGGCTAAGTAAGATATGAGTTGGGTCCCTGTATCATGTGAAAGATTTCAATGCAAATTGACATGTAAAGTATCACATGTCGGTGGTAGTTGCATTTAGATCTTCGAGTTTTACAGCTTTGAAGGTCGTTTCTTATGGTCGAGATTGCTTTCAGGATCTGCATTAAATTTAATTCTTGCTGTTTGAAAAGGAGCGTGGTTTTGCTTTCCCTTTCCATTCTCGATGCTTTTTGTACCCATTACTCGGATCTATCCTAAGGAGCTAACTTCTGTTTCATCATTTGGTCGTTGCAATTTTCTGGTATTTTGTCATTCTCAACTGTAGAAGTGAACCATCAGTGCGCGTACGTCATGTTATGTATTGATGGATTTTCTTTAATTTCATCATTATCTGATGGCCCTTTTTAAGTTTTTACAGGACAATTTAGTTAACTGGATCTAATTACTTGTTCTCCTTTACCTGAGGAAAATTAAATTTGATATGCTGATGCAATTTCCGGTTCATAAAAAACTAAGCTTCTCAGTGATGTCTTCCTTTATGTTTTGATTGATTGGTGGCCTTTGATATTGCAGTAATTAATTATTTCTGAAATCATGAAGCATAAAGATGGAAAATATCAGTCCCAACCTGATAAAGGTTTCAAGATTGTCCCTGCAACATTACTGGTTTTTGTGCTATGCGGGTTTTCTTTCTATCTTGGTGGAATCTTCTGTTCTGAGAAAAATAAATTGGAGGGCAAGACAGTCCAGGATGTTTCCAAGGCTGTTCCTTCTCCAAAGGAACCTGCAGTAAACCCCCTTCAAGTCAAATCTGTTGCCTTCCCAGAATGCAGCATTGATTATCAAGACTACACTCCATGCACAGATCCCAGGGTAACACATGATCATTCATATAATGATGTTACAGGCTGCTTAAAGTTAGAATTATGCACTGACAAGTTATGTTTATTGCTACAGAGGTGGAAGAAGTATGGTTTACATCGGCTTACTTTCTTGGAACGCCACTGCCCTCCAGTGTTTGAGAGGAAGGAATGTTTGGTTCCACCTCCTGATGGGTATAAGCCACCTATCAGATGGCCAAAGAGCAGGGACGAATGTTGGTACAGGTATTATAGCTTTTCTCCTGTTTTACCTAATTTATCTTGAGAGGGTCAATTGGTTTGTTAAATTATTTATTTGTCTATTTGGTTTAAGTTTGCATCGTATGAAATGTCGATCTGCTTTCAGGAATGTCCCATATGATTGGATTAATAAGCAGAAGTCTAATCAGAACTGGCTGAGGAAACAAGGGGAGAAGTTCCTGTTTCCTGGTGGTGGTACTATGTTCCCAAAAGGAGTTGGTGCATATGTAGATTTGATGCAAGATCTGATCCCTGAAATGAGAGATGGCACAGTTCGAACTGCAATTGATACTGGTTGTGGGGTGAGTTGCATTTTCTGAAACCTTGTGGAGTTTTCATACTAGACGTAAATCAGACATGTTTGTATCTTTGTTGTTTTTACTGTTGTCTGTTAATTGACTTTTGGAAGGGAATTGATTGTCCATCTATTTGCTTCCCTCTCCTCCCATGCTCTTCTCTGCCTCTATTCTTTTCTAATTTGAACTCTTTTAATTGATGTATTTGCAGGTTGCAAGTTGGGGAGGTGATCTATTAGATCGTGGAATTCTGACTGTTTCTCTCGCTCCAAGAGATAATCATGAAGCTCAGGTCCAGTTTGCTTTGGAACGTGGAATACCTGCAATCCTTGGTGTCATTTCTACCCAGCGCCTTCCTTTCCCTTCAAATTCATTTGATATGGCTCATTGCTCAAGATGCCTTATCCCGTGGACTGAATTTGGTAAATTATTATACTGAACTCTGCTCCAACTTAAATATAGATTTTGTACGAGCTAACATAGTCTTGTTGTTATCTATGTACATATGCTTTGTTGTTGTCTATGTACATATGCTAAACTAGTGCAAGAATCCTTTAATTATAATTTGTTATTTATCATTGTTGTTGTTTCGTTTATGTTGAAGGACTTTTGTTTGATGGAGTTCCTTTTATGAGCTGAGAATTAAGAGGCATTATCTGATATTTCCTTCTATTGCTTCTACAATTGATGTTGCATTCTTTTTACTTTTCTTATCATATCTGCCAAGCAAGTACCTTTTTTTTTTTTTGGTTACACTTGCAGTTTTTAAACAATAGATGCTCTTGCTTTCAGGGGGAATTTATCTCCTTGAAGTTCATCGCATACTCCGTCCTGGTGGTTTCTGGGTCTTGTCTGGCCCTCCTGTAAATTATGAAAACCGTTGGCGTGGATGGAATACGACTGTGGAAGAGCAAAAATCAGATTATGAGAAGTTGCAGGACTTGTTGACTTCAATGTGCTTTAAAATGTATGCCACAAAGGATGATATTGCTGTGTGGCAGAAATCTTCAGATAATAGCTGCTACGATAAGCTTGCAGATCCAGATGTCTATCCTGGCAAGTGCGATGACAGTATTGAACCAGATTTAGCATGGTACACTCCGCTCCGCCCATGTGTTGTAGTTCCAAGGCCAAAGCTTAAGAAATCATCCCTGGAATCCCTGCCAAAGTGGCCAGAGAGGTTACAAGTTGCACCTGAACGCATTTCAGATGTTCCTGGTGGGAGTGGAAATGCTTTAAAGCATGATGACAGCAAGTGGAAGGTGCGGGCCAAGCACTACAAAAACTTGCTTCCTGCTATTGGGACTGATAAGATACGAAACGTTATGGACATGAATACAGTTTATGGAGGTTTCGCTACATCTCTTATTGATGATCCCTTGTGGGTCATGAATGTTGTCTCTTCTTATGCTGCCAACTCACTACCTGTGGTCTATGATCGGGGCCTTATTGGAACTTATCATGATTGGTAATTTCAAATGCATTTATATGAACTTTGAATCCTAGGCATGCATCAGGAGCGTAGCTCTGAGACTGTGATATGCTTGCTCTATTGATGCTAGGTTTTGCATGGTGTTTAATTTGTTATCTCTTTTCCAGGTGTGAAGCGTTTTCAACATATCCAAGGACATATGATCTCCTTCACCTTGATGGCCTCTTCACTGCTGAGAGCCACAGGTAGACTTTGTGCATATCTGTTCCCATTTGATGTTTTTAGATGCAATGGTACTTGTAATGGATTCTTTTTGTTTAGCACTTCATTCAAGATTGAAATATCTTAGATTATTATTACAACTACAGATATTTGCATTTGGTATGAATGTTGCTGATTTGATAAGAGTTGACATTTGAAAATATGTCATTAACAGAGGACTATATTAGTCTTGTCACTTGTGCCTGGGAAAATTAGATTAAAAGGCATAATAGAAGTAGGTAACCTACCTGGTTGACTATGGATAAGAACTTGCATTAAAGCAAAAATTTTGTCTAGTAATTTTGAATCCTGGTGGCTTAATATTTTCAATAAAGTAGACTAAGATGGGTCCATGTTCTAAGTTAAGCTAACCATCTTGATCTTGGTTTGAATTAGGCAACATTTAGTTGATCCATAAGTTTATTTATATTCTGTATGCCAGAAAAATAAAAAATAGTTTATATCTAAAACACTTGTGCTTCTGGCATGACATAACAAGTACTTAACAGTTTGCTGTTTTCCAGAGTTCAGGAAATTATATAGGCAGCTGAGGCTTAGAAATTTTCCTTTAAAATGCATAAATACATGAATAATTATACAATATAATTGCATTCTAATTGATTAAGATGATATGAAGTGAAAGCAATGAATTCCAAATTTGATTAAATTGGTGTTTTTGAACTATTGCTGCATGTTCTGAAAATCATTGTTGCTTTTCAGGTGTGATATGAAGTATGTGCTCTTGGAGATGGACCGAATCTTGCGCCCTAATGGATATGCATTAATACGGGAATCCAGCTATTTTGTTGATGCAATTGCCACCATTGCTAAAGGATTGAGGTGGGGCTGCCGCAAAGAAGACACTGAATATGGTGTGGAAAAGGAGAAGATATTAGTATGCCAGAAAAAACTCTGGTATTCCTCTAGCAGCAGTTGATGATGAATAGTGATCCAAAGTCAAGGTGACAGATCTCGTCTGGTTAAGTATAATTATTGTTGCAAGAGTAGGAGCTGAAAGCAGGAAAGTTCCATACCTCATACAGAGAGATTAGATATGCATAGAAATCAAGAATCTCTAAATTCATATTCGTCGATTGAAGAATTAGCCTCCCAATAAATATGATTTTGTTAATTTATAGATATATTCTTTGCAAGGCATCTAAATATACACAATCCTGATATACTGTCTTCATTTTTTATCCCTTTCCGGCCATCTTTTTTGCCTTCTATATGTTGTCAAACTGTGATAATCAGTGGATGTCCGCCAGTTGTGATTTTATAAGTCCAATGAAAATTATATATTTTGCTTTCCGAAAATTTACTACTTTTTTAACTTTGTGGAAATGAAGCCCAAAGAAAACGGGAAGAAGGCCCCGCTACCTTCCCCAAAATCAAAAGCCCATGAGTGGGCTCGGTTTGCTGATTAAAAACCTCCCCAAGGCCATTGTTCGGGAAATAAAGTTGGTGAACCAGGAATCTCTTCTTCACTTATGCAGATTAATTCGACTAGTGTAAATCCATTCTGCTTTCTTGTTTCGAATGAGCAATCCGAGAAACGGACGATGAAAGTTTTCATGCTGACGTGCGACGCCACCTCAGGATTTCGGTGGTTTTGTGGCAGGCTTTTTTAGAAAGTGGGCTCACCGTACTCCGTTGTTTCATAAATGTTTGATCCCATGGACCATCAATTGCTCTTCAAGCTTTTACAGGCTTTTGTAGCCTATGGAACTTATTGCTGGCACCACTATCTTTGACAAGTCATTGAATTGGATCACAATCATGACAAGACTATGAAACAGCAAAAGTATCAGAGCGATGGGATTATCTTGGATTTTCAAGCATATATATCTTTGGTACAAATTTTTAACCAATACTAATAAATTAATTTTTTTTGTTGCATGTATACTGAATTATTAATTTCTTTTCACTCGGTGCAATTTGTTTGTGCATGCATTTTCATTTTCACTATCGTGAAAATTGGTTTTGCTTTGCTATAAAACTGTTTGGACTTTTTCCTGAACTTTTTTTTTCGCAGCCTTTTGGTACCCGTCCAAATCAGAAGTCAACGTCGATTCTGTGATATCCCTTTCGCTTGCAAAATCATGAGAAATTCACCACACTTCTGTCATTTTTACACTTTTTTTCTGTTTCTAAATTTTTCTTGATTTCTAATGCCCACAGAAACCACCGTTCTACGATCTGTTGAGTGACATAACATCGATGCTAAAAAATACTGTTTAGTCATAAAAATGGAGAATTAACTTTTATAATATATATACTACTAGTATTCCTAATTAAAAAAAAAAACTTTTATATAGTGTTTAAATTATAACACGTGTATATATTAGTTTACTCCAATTATTAGTCTTTTGATCTTTTATTAGTTGATGATGACAACACCCATTGTTCTACTCATAATTCTGGTGCAATCCACCTCTTTCAACTCCATTGCTTTTAACCACACTAGTCATAGTGCGTCGCAGCCATACTCTTGTATGGCTTGACCAATGAGAATGAAGCTAGAGGAATGAGATGAACCAGTATAAATTATTTAGTACTAGTTCTTCAAAGGCTACAATGTTACTATATATAAAGAGAAAGAGGAGTTAGGTCAATCTATAGAGCTGCACTAAACCGGAGATGGAAAAGGCAAAGCCTGACCAAGTGATTCTCATCATGGATCAAAGAAACCCAACAAGTCCATCAATGGAAACCGAGCTCAAGGACCAGGCTACAGCACAACCAAAGCTCCAAATTCCTACGGGAGCAAAAACTCTACATCGCCTCAGCTTCTCTAAACCCAAAGCTCGATTTCTCGAGTATAACTATCCACTCAATGCCCGGAAAAAGTTCCCTGAGCCCAACGAATTTGAACCTTTGCTTGACGACATCCACCAATCTTCTACAGATGATGATGATGATGATGAAGATGATGAGTGGAACGATGAGTTTGATGAAGATGGTGGAGAAAAGGGGGGAAAACAACATCAAAAGAAGAAGAAAAAGTTGAACTGGAGACGCTTGACTGAATGGGTTATGTTTTTCGTTATAATGACGTGCTTGATCTGTTCTCTCACAATAGAGTCACTCAAGATAAAGAGTACGTGGGGGCTTGAGATCTGGAAATGGTGCCTAATGGTGTTGGTGACCTTCTGCGGCCGCCTAGTTTCGGGATGGTTGATTGCTTTTGCAGTCTTTTCAATTGAACGTAACTTCATGCTTAGAGAGAAAGTGCTCTACTTTGTCTATGGGCTAAGGAAGAGTATCCAAAATTGCATCTGGTTAGGCCTTGTCCTTTTTGCGTACACCTTCATGTTCGATGCCGAAGTTCACAAACAAAACAAGATGCTCAAAAAGGTTTTTCAAGCATTAGTAGCTGTATTGCTTGGTGCAATTATTTGGCTTATCAAGATCGTGTTGGTCAAAATGCTGGCTTCATCTTTCCATGTTGCAACGTACTTTGATCGAATGAAGGAAAGTGTATTCCACCACTACATCTTGGATACGCTCTCAGGTCCCCCCATGGACGAGCAAATGCACGAACAGTTTCATAACCTAAGTGATTCCAAGTCATTGCCATCAAACTGGAAGCAGGGAAAGTACTGGAAGGAAGCGAAAAATATTTACAAATCGAAGAAGTTTGGATCCAGGAAAATTGACATGGAGAAGCTAAGGAAGCTGAGCTTGGAGAGGCCAGCCTCTGCTTGGAGCGTGAAGAGGCTGGTAAGCTACGTGATGTCTTCTGGATTATCGACTATTTCAAAGACCGTTGACGATTTTGGAAAGGCAGAGTCAGAGATTACTAGTGAATGGGAGGCTAGAAACACAGCCCAAAGGATCTTCAAGAACGTGGCTAAGCCGGGTGCAAAGTAATACCCTACCTCATCCTTCTTTTCTTGCATTGCATTGCATGCATATACATAGTTCTTTAATTTGCATGAAGAATCTCATTATTGAATTCAGTTCATCATTAATTAGTTCTATTCACTGGTAACTGCCCTAACTTGGAGTTTTTTAATTAAACACAGCTTATAGAGAAGATAAGATGAGAGCATCTTTGAAAACAAACATCAACTTAAAAAGAACCAGGGTATAATTAGGCTATATATTAGGGCATGCCAATTAATTCAATAAATAATTGAACAAGAACCTTAAATAAACCAAATTCTAGCTGAAATCCTCGAATCTTGCTCTCTCGCCTTCGTATGTTTTTGCACGTGGTCTTCGTTTTTCATTTTTTTTAAGAAAAAATTGAGTGTGCTGTTTTATTTATAAGAAAGACTTAGAAGTAAATAGTATAAATTATATCATATTTGATAATTTAAAATAAATAATTATAAATCATATATTTAAAATAATTCTAATAAAAAATTACAGATAAAATTTAAATTCAATATTTTTTCATTCGAAGATGACGAGTATTACCCAATTGAATTGATAAGTGTGCTGTTATTGTTGCACAAGTGGCCCCAAAACCAAAAGCACCCATAATGAACAAAAATGTTGCCAGGTTGTCCTTTAATTCGAATGTATAAACACAGCCAAATTGAGTTACGACGAAGGCACTCGTTCTCATTTCAGTTCAGTGCTTCTTTTTGTGGTCCTAATACGTACACATGTAATATCTGACGGTCCGTATCTCATATATAGCGCATGCGTTCGACTTCAAAAAGGTTGATGATGGAATGAATTAATGCACGAGAGTTATCTGTTCGTACCTTGAAATTGAGTCAACCAACTTTCTTTGTGCACCACAGTTGGCGAGTTTTAAGCGTGGACTACTGCAGACTCTGCACTCTAGGCCACCAACAATTGATCATGGTCCGCATCTCCAGCTGAATTCACACAGCCAGCCTAGATAGCTGGAGGCAATGTATATGGTCCGAACTCCGTACAGTTCACCCACATTACTCAATTTATTGACTTAAAATTGCACTAGAATATGCATGCATATATTCTTATTATATGCGCATTAACCTTTAAGTCTCAACATTAAGTGTAAATGCAAATTTTATTGTAAACTTCTTGGAGGTATATTGAAGAAGAAGATCTAATGAGATTTCTAAAGAGGGTTGAAATTCACACTATATTCCCACTATTTGAAGGAGCTCTCGAGACTGGAAGAATTTCAAAATCGTCGTTTAGAAATTGGGTGGTAAGTTGCCTTCTTCTTGCCTATTGATCAGGGTGCTTTTTCTACTTAAAAATTAATGTAATTTTTTTTTGTCTGCATTAATGTCCAGGTTCGAGCTTATTTTGAACGAAAATTTCTAGCACATTCACTGAATGATACCAAAACAGCTGTGCAACAACTCCACAAGGTAGCAAGTGCTGTAGTGATCGTAATCATAATTGTGGTGTCCCTCTTGGTAATGGAAGTTGCAACATATAGGATAGTCTTTCTTGTGTTAACCCAGCTAGTTGTTGCGGGGGTCATGTTCCAAAACACCTGCAAAATGGTATTCGAGTCCATTGTCTTCATTTTCATCATGCATCCTTTCGATATAGGCGATCGCTGTGTCGTTGACGGTGTTCAGGTATGCACAAACATACATGTTTCTTCAATACATACATTTGTTAAGATCCCAAAATCTTCCGTATGATCACAACATGCATATGAGAACTTCTTAATTTAATTTGATGCGTTTGTGTTTGCGCATGCATGGATGCTTCCATGGATGATTATATATATATAGATGATTGTGGAGGAAATGAACATATTGACTACTGTGTTCCTTCGATATGATATGGAGAAAATTTATTATCCGAATTGGGTCCTGCTCTCAAAGCCAATTAGCAACTTCTACAGAAGTCCAGAAATGTGTGATACCGTAGATTTCCAAATTGACATTTCTACGTCCATGGAGACGATCATGGCACTCAAGAAGACAATCCAAGGGTAAGTTAAATTTCTTCAAACTAAAAGTAGTAAAAATTCAATTACAAATAATTATTAACTTAATTTATGGGTGGTGAATTAATGCAGATATATAGAGAGCAAGGTCAAGTATTGGAACCCAAAGCATGCAGTGATAGTGAAAGAAATAGAGAACTTGAACAAACTGAAAATGAGTTTATGCGTCCAACACACAATCAACCATCAGAATTATGGAGAACGCAACAATCGGATCTCAGAGCTCATTCTTGAGCTGAAGAAAATCTTTGAAAACCTTGACATCAAGTATCATCTTCTTCCCCAAGAGGTCCGTCTGAGCCAAGTCAATTTGGACAACTGGAGAAACATGATGCAGTGATCCATTTGTATCTTTAACCCCCGACAATGGAAGACAATGGAACCAATTCCTCATTGTTTGCGTCTTTTACTATAAGACTCATATCTATCTTAATCCTCAACTACTAAGTATTGGATTTTATAAATCCCGATGGAGAAATTAAAGACTCGATCGTAATATATCGTCTTTTCTTTTGTTTTGTTTCCCTAATATCTTAGACTTATTGCTTAACTTCTCTTGTTATTAATTTTCAGGTCATTGATATGCAAATTTTTACTATATTTTGAAAATTTTAGGGTATTATGTTTATGTTATATTTCATGATTGATATTAACCTTATATCAATCACTTCAAAAAAGTTTAAAAAGTATTTTGATAATAAATTAATAATTTAAAGACAAAAAATGATATAAAATAAATCTCAACAAGTTTCTTGCAAGTTAATTATTAAAATAATAATAGATATGTTAAAAGTTTTGGATTGGTTGGGCAGAAAGTGTAAGATAGAGTTTGATTCGAAGAATTTAAATTTTTTTTTTTAATTTTGACGGTGGATATTTGATTTTTATGTTTGGTTTAAGATAATTTGATTACGAAAAAAAAAATCAGATCTTTAATAATATCAAAATTTTTGAAATCATAAACTTATCTCTTTCTGTAATATTCTAAGATTATGAAAGAAAAAATTACTTTATTTTTAAATTTAATTTAAATAAAAAATTATGAAATAATCATTAACCTTTTAAAAAATATGTCTGAAAGTTATTGAAACACAATTATAGGTTTTTATATAAAAAAATATTTTTTTATAAAAAAATATTTTTTATATTATAATACCAAAAATCTATTTACAAAAAAAAAGTTAAATTTTTAATAATACCAAAAATATCGAAATTATAAACTTATTTTTTCTGTAATATTTTAATATTTTGAAAGAAAAAATTATTTTATTTTCAAATTTGATTTAAATAAAAAATTATGAAATAATTGTTAACCTTTTAAAAAATATGTTTGAAAATTATTGAAATGTAATTATAGGTTTTTGTATAAAAAAATATTTTTTTATATTATATTAAGACATTTTGCATAAAAAATCTTAAATATTTTTTTTATTATTTTATAAATTGATTATTTATGATTTTTTTAATAAAAAACGTTTTAAATAATTATTTTATATTTTAAGATTTAGAGTCTAAGATTAATATTTTTATAAAATTTTTGTTGAAGACGTTTGTACGTAGAAAACTCAATGTAATAATAAGCCACAGACTAGACTCGAAAGGGATGTCGGGGTTGACCGCCTGCTCATACACAATCCATCCTCCATGTAATAATAAGCCATAGACTAGACTCTAAAGGGGTGTCGGGGTTAACCGCCTGCTCATACACAATCCATCCTTAGCTGTGAGATGGAAGCAAGATAAGGGGAATACAACTTAGCTTCTGAGTACCTCGTGAGACCTCTGGACATTAGACAACTCACTCAAACTTCAAAAGAGAGCAGACTAATGACGTCAAGTTTCTTAGAGCTCCGTGGCTAACAAGAAGAAAGGGATCTGCGGTACTTTAGAAATATTTATTAGATTGGTTAAGACGTATTTGGCAGAGTCCTGTTTTACATCGTACCATTTTTTTGATACGCTTTAAATAAATTTTTTATAAAATTATAAATGAATAATTTATAAAAAAATATTTTAAATATTTTTATATATTTTAAGATTTAAAGTTTACTGTTAATATTTTTATAAAAAATTTAATTACGATATTTAAAAAAAATACTTTAAATAATTCGTGTAATAAGACTATTTAAAATAATCATTTTATATTTATATAAAAATATTATTTAAGATATTTTGTATATAAAAATATCTTAAATAATTTTTTTATAGATTAAAAGATAACTATTAAATGATTCATAATATTAAAAAATAAAAATATTATTTAAAATATTTTTGCATAAAAACGTTTTAAATGATTATTTTATAAATAAATTAAAGAAAATTTTTTAAATTTTTTCATGATATAAAAAAAGTGATAAATGTAGTAATTGATTTTTTTTAACAATTATTTCTATCATTTTTGTTACTAAAAAAAATCAAATATCTCAATTGATGATATTTTATAAATAAATAAAAATAATAATCAAATAAAATATTTATTTTTATTACTAAAAACATCATTTATCATTTAAATATATATTATTAATAAAATAAAATAAAAAATTATTATCATATATCAAAAAAATTATAATAATGATATAAAAATTAATATATATAATTTTTTTCTAACCAAAAAAAAATTTAAACACAAAATATTCTAAAAATAAAAAAAATTCTCAAGTATCACGCTTTTACAAAAATTACACTTTCTTTCAAAAATCTTAAATTTCACCTAATCGAAGAGCCGGCAAAAGTGAGTTTGGAAATGTACAGGAAGAGTGTGAGGGCGACCTTTGGTGTGTGGTACACCTGGGATCCTTGTTTAAACAGGTGGCGCCTGCCAATGAACAAATCTGAACGCCTCAGCAACACTCACCGAATATTCTTTTTTTTTTTTTTTTTCAAGAAATTTAATAAATTCTCAAAAAAGTTATAATATGCTGCCTCCCACCAAACTTAAACTACGACTTTTTTCCATCTTTAGGCGCAGTATTTTTTTTTTTCTTGTACTATTTTTTTTAAAATTGAATAATCATAGTTAAATTTTTTTTATAATTTTAAATACAACAATACAATTTTTAGTTGCATATAGGGAATTGAATATTTTTGAAGAATGAAAATTAAAATTATTTTATTTAAAACAAAAAATATAACTCGATTTTGATGCAAATGCTTTACTTGAGGGCTATAGTTTTTTTTTTTTTTAATATTATGAGATTTTAGGTTTAAAATTGATTAGGGAGTACCTTGAAACCAGCTACCAAAAAAATCAAATAAACATATTATATGTTGTAATTAAAAATTTTACTTTGTCTAATTATTATAGATTGGTCCCTTTGATCGGAAAGAAACGGAATATACGTAGGCCACGTGCAATTTGGTTATCCCAATCACAAACCAAACGAGATGACAAATGATGAGGACATCCGACCATCCATCGTACGAGCATAGCTTAAAAGAGTAGGGCGTAGCGTAGAGAAGAAAAAAGTGAACGAACGGGGTGAGGAAATAAGGGAATCGGCCAATGGGGCGACTATAAATAAAGAAATACCGACAACAGATTACGGGTATTTATAAATAAATAAAACAAAATAAAATACCAAAAATTAAGCGTTTTCTTGGTTCACACGACAGAAGCTCCCCCGACCCAACGGACACCAATATTTAGAAGATTAGATATTTCGCTTTAAATTCGAAACACGCACAGAAGGTTAAATACTTATTTTGGCTTCTTTGGAAGATTGAGAGAGAGAGAGAGAGAAATAGCGAAGCTCTGGATTCCGACTCTTCCCGTCCTTGGCGACGGTGCCGATGCCGTTTGGTTTTCTGGTATCTCTCTCGACTCTTTTACCTAGGTTTGATCTGTTCTCATCTCTTTCTTTTTTTTTTTTCCCGTGTTTACGATTAGATTGGAGTATTTTCGTTGGATCTATTTTTGGTTATTTTTGTTTGACGCCTGTTTCGTAATCACGGATTCGATTGGATTCATATTGTTTTTGTGATTTAATCGATTAGGGATTGCGTGTTTGATTTATTAGAAAATTTCTTTGGATTTATTGACCCTTTCCTGAATTGATTCGTTGATATTTCTGTTTCGTGATGTTCGTCTCACAGGGTTTCGTATTTGTTTGGTTTCTAATCGACGAATAGGGTTGTTGTTATGTAGAATTGGCTTTGATTTTGTCGTGATCTGACGAGTCGCTGCCAGTTGAGAATTTTTGATTGAATATTGCTTGAATTTGCTACCCTCGGCTCTTTTCTCGAGAATTTGCCTTCTAAGATGAATATTTTTCCACTTTTTTTTTCATTGTTGCTTGTGATATGCTTTAATTAGTGGGTCTTCTTTTCTAGTAATGATGTTCCCTTTGTAGACAAGCAGCGATAAGTTTAGTTTAAGATTGTTCATCATTTATATCATGACCTTGTTCTATTTTCCTATTTCCAATAGAAGTTTTGTGTATCATATTAGGTTTTGTGAACGTGTAAGTCCATCTTAACTCAAATTTCGATTGATGTTGTTTTAATGTTAGATTGCACCGGACTTGGATTTAAAGGGATTTAGTTTCCTTTTCAAGACATGGAACAAGTGTGTTTCTGGTCAAATTGCTACCTTTTCCGGGTGTTTTCATTCCAAGAAGTACTCGACTGGCGGTTTCTCGTCCATGGAGATTTTCTTTTGGTTTCCTTTGTCAATTGCACTTAGTGCCCAGTCTCTTTTTAATACTCAACACAGAAGGCGTAATGCAAGTTTTTTCTGAGATAGGTGTTGAATCATTAGCACACTTCTGCAAGTAAGCAATTTTTTCTTGAATATTTGACTAAAATCATATAGGTAGGTTCTAAATATTTTTCTTGGCAGTGCATTTCTGATACAGAATCCAGTCAAAGATTTTGGAAAAACGCCTTCCAGGTACACAATTTATTTACATAATTATCTTTTCCCACATCTGTTAGCTATTTGTTTGTATTTTAACCTTTGTCATATTTTTTTTTCCTCTTCAATTATCACAGGGCTTAACTCACGCTGTAGAAAGTTGAAAGTTGCTTGCTAAGCATTATCAGCTCTAGTCCTTAGTTAATTTTCTGTTGTTGCTCTTGATGGGTGCTGGTTGGTGATGAGATGTTGGTTTACTTAGCATTTTGCAACAGTTTCTATTGTTAAGTGCAATTAAACTTGTGAACCTAGTGTATCTTGAGCTTGGGATCCTTCCTGTTGGCTGGAGCAATTATTCTGTTCAGTTTGTTTCAGTATGTTTTGTGGAGCTCATCTGTTCCATCTGTTGGTACCCTGTTTTCGTCTTGAAGCTGTGGGATTAGTACCAAATAAGGCTGTGAAGCCCGTCCAACTTAAAAATTCTGGTTTTATGTTTTTGCATGTTGCCAGAGGAAATTAATGGTGGATTTAGCTTTCCAGCAAGGCAGTTTGTTTATGTTTGATAGTTTTTAATATAAGCAGTCTTCTACTGAAGATAAATGTCACATATCTATCGTTGGTTCTCATACATTTCTTGAATAAAGAAAGGGCAACTTTTTGTTCCGTGAGAAAATGGAGAGGTAAGTTATTTAATTTGGGATATACTAGACAATTTTTTTTTCTGCATGGTAATTTTTGCTTATCAATGTTTTGGATGATATTAGGTACAAGTTAATTAAGGAAGTTGGTGATGGAACGTTTGGTAGCGTGTGGCGAGCTATTAATAAGCTGTCTGGTGAAGTTGTTAGTATTCCTGGGATTTTATTTATTTGAAATTGTACGAACTTGTTACTTTTAATATGTTGATATTGATAAGTACTTTTCAAATAAATATTACCTGTTTTGAAGGTTGCAATTAAGAAAATGAAGAAGAAATATTACTCATGGGAAGAGTGTGTGAATCTAAGAGAAGTCAAGGTAACAGGAGTTGATTTTTTCTGGATTTGCTCCTAGTATTTATTTCATATGCATGATAATCCTCGCTTGACAGTCACTGCGGAGAATGAATCATCCCAATATTGTGAAGCTTAAGGAGGTCATCAGGGAAAATGACATTCTATACTTTGTGTTTGAATATATGGTAAGTAATCTACTTCTATGTGTGTTCTATTTATAACTTGGTTTTAATCATTATGGGTTTAATTATTTTGCGGCAACGTGAAATTGTTCCAGGAATTCAACCTTTACCAACTTATGAAACATAGGGAAAAGCTTTTTTCAGAAGTTGAAATCAGAAACTGGTGCTTCCAAGTCTTTCAAGGTCTTGCATATATGCACCAGCGCGGATATTTTCATCGTGACCTAAAGCCAGGTATGTGTTTAATTTTTGTCTATAACATTCATGTTTATTTTGTTACGTATACTCAAAAGGAATATTCTGTAACTAACTTCTGTTTTCCTCTAGAGAATTTGTTGGTTACTAAAGATATAATCAAAATAGCTGATTTTGGTCTTGCACGAGAAATAAGTTCACATCCACCATATACGGAGTATGTCTCAACACGGTGGTAAGTTTGATACATTGAGAATTTAGTTTTTTTTCTAACCCTTTTTTATAGTCATGACTAATATCTAAGTTTTGACTTCATTCTATTTTAGGTATCGTGCCCCTGAAGTTCTTCTTCAATCATACCTATATACTTTGAAAGTTGGTAAGTTTTCAGTGTAATCAATAGTGATTCACTTAAGGATAGAAGTGGTCACAGCCCTTTTAATTATGCTTTTTCTCCTTGAGTACAGATATGTGGGCAATGGGTGCAATCATGGCTGAGTTGTTCACCTTACATCCTCTTTTTCCTGGCACCAGGTGTTATTTTCTTTTATTATTATTTTGTAATGTGAAGTTTCTCCTAAAGATCGTGCGTTTTAGATAGGCATTAGATTATATATAATTATCTTTTCTAATTTATGGAACAACAGGTAATTGCCTGGTTATTCACAGGATTGATGCTAACCCTTAATATTATCATGTATGCAGTGAAGCAGATGAAATCTACAAAATTTGTGGTGTAATAGGGACTCCAACTAAGGATTCATGGCCTGATGGTCTTAATCTTGCAAGAACTATAAACTACCAATTCCCCCCACAGGTCTTTCTTTATCTCAACTGTGCTCTCACTCAGTCATTAGCTTTGTAGTATGACTTCCAAGTTATTTTAGCAACGTGCAGTTGCTGTCGATTATCTTATGAGTGAATGGAATCTAATATTTTTTTCAACCTTTCTGTTATTGAACATTGAAGTTCGCTGGTGTGCATCTGTCTGTGTTGATACCATCAGCAACTGAGGATGCAATCAACCTTATCACAGTTAAGTGCATTCCTGTGGACTTTGTTTATTTTTATTCCCTTTCACCCTGCAGTGGGAAGAGCTTTCTGTTATGTGACTCTTACCATTAAATTTTTTATTTGGATTGTTAGAAAACAAATTGATATTTGCTTTGCTGGTTGTCATTAGTCTCTCTGTTCATGGGATCCTTGCAAAAGGCCAACTGCTGCCGAGGCCCTTCAGCATCCGTTCTTTCAGGTAGTATTTTTTTTATAATTATGTGTGTTCCTTAATAATGTTTTGGGTTGTTCTTTTATATGGTCAAAATGACATTTATGTTGTAGGAAGTGCCCTGCTTATTGAATTTCTTATGATGTGCAGAGTTGTTTTTATGTTCCACCCTCTCTTCGTCCAGGAGCAGCTGTTTGTAGAACCCCTCCTTCTGGTTTGTTCAAAACTCTGCCATTTTTGTCCCCTTTTTTTTGGAGGGTTTATGTTTTTAGGTTTAATTTATGGCTAATCTCTAATTTGCGTGCTTGTAGTTGGGGTAAGAGGAACATTGGAACAGCAATCAGCTAGGAGGTATTCTGGGGTTCTACCTAATGCAAAGCTGACTGGCAATCTTTCTGCTCTGAAATCAAATGCATCTTTGGGCACAGGTGATGGATTGTAGAATATGTAATAATGTGGAAATAGTTTACTAATGTTATTGGATGTAGAGTGCATGATCTTTCACTTTTGATTTGTTATTGGATGTAGAGTGCATGATCTTTCACTTTTGATTGAGTGTTAATGTAGTGTTATCATCTCTGGAATGATTTTTCTTGCACATTATGAATATGATTAAGCGATCTTGCTAAGTCCATGAGCAAACTATGATAGACGTACTTTCACTTTTGTATTAAAAATTTGAGTCTCTGTTTAGTGACGGAATCAGTAATTAAATTGGCAGTAATGCATTTTTATGCAGCTGTATATAGTTTTATCCTTGTCTCATTATTTTTTCCAAATTGCAACTCCAAGTGCTGTTTACTTCTTAGAAGATCTAATATGATGGGTTCTCTAATTATCATTAATTCTTACAGGTGTGCAACGCAAGTTGGAGATGGTTAAGCAGGTATTGGTTATTTAATGTGTCTTAGTGATTCTGCTTCTCTAGTGGTATTTTTTTACATTGCTTCTAAATATGCTCTTTTTCATTACTCTGCCTAAAGGATCTAAATAAGAATAATAAATCCTTGAAAAACTCTGCCAAACAACCAAGGTATCGGCCACCAGGAAGAAAGAGTCCAAGTAAGTATTTTTTGCTATTTAAAGTTCTAGATTCAACCATATCATGAGCTCATGACTATTTATATAAGTTTTACCAGTCCATGGAAAAAAGGGAAAATGAAACCTATATATAAGTTTAAAATTTACCTGTTTTTGTTCTATGAATGGAAATAGTTAAGATTTTGGTTGTTGAAGATGATCGCAATTAACATGGAAAGTTCTCAAGAGCCTATTTTTGCATTAGTCTTGTATGATGTCTTATGCGATTGACTTGAAAATAAATTTTGGTCGAGCAGCATCAATCAACAAGGATAGAAATGGTCGTGGTGCTTCGGACGTAGCGGAGAAGTTGGCAAACGTGACAATTGGAAATCGCAGGCAGTATGTTGGGCAGTTAAGGCCGCCACCAATGAAGGCTGGGGTACAATGGACTGCGGAATCTAATGACATGTTTCTTAGACCAACCCAACAGATACAGTCTGGTAGAAGTTTTACCAGAAAAGTAGCGGGATGATATGGCCCATCCTGATGGTTTTTTAATAATATAATTAATGCATTCCCATTGTATATGGAATCAAGGAGTCCAAAAATCAAAATGAGTGCTTTGGTATGTCTGTCCTGTTTGAGTGTTTCCTAGCAATAACCATAATATAATACTTTGTTTTCTGTTAACAACTAAAAGACTGGTTTGTTTTTTATTTCGTATTGACCGTTACTTGATAATAGAAGTGTGAGTTGGTGAATGATTGTTTTATTCTTTTTCCTTTCAATATCTTGATTTTAAACATGATTGGAGCGAATTTTAGCGGGTGAAATTTCCTTATACCCCCATGTTCATATCTCAAGGACACTAGTTGATATAATTGGAAGATGTGTTAAAAAGGATACATCTACCCGTCGTCGTTGCGAATTGATCCAATATATCTACGTGCACGATAATGTTTTGTGTGGGTGGATTTATTTCATCGCGTAAATCTAGCATCACCATTCAAAGTAGCCGATGAAGAAAAAATAAATGATGTAGAAGTCTAAGATGTTATTGTACTTGATGCTTCATTTTTTTATATTTATTAATAATAAATAAACCATTTAACAGAAAGGAGGGGGTTAGTTTGGAGGAAGACTTTGGTCTGTTGGAAACGTAGGAGAAACTAAAGGGAGGACACTGTTACAGAATTTCAACGCCCACAGAATGCTTGGCCTAGTTTCTACGTTTTTAAAATCTTTTCAGCACCGTAGAGTTCGGCATTGAATGATGGATTAGAATATGCTCAATTTTTTAAAAATAATTTATATGACGGGCAAATCAGCTCTTCTCGTTAGTTAAAATATAAGGATGGCATTAGTGGCATTCTTTTATCTATATATACTAGTACTAGAAACTTGCGAAGAGAAATACAACAAATATTTAATGTTCAAAGAGCTAATTGTAAAGAAGACAAGCAGCGGCAGCAGCAGCAGCAGTTCTTCGTGAAAAGTCTCGCCTCCAAACAATTGGCTAATACTCTAGTGGCTGTTGCGGCCGTAGTGTGTAGTTTACTTAATTTCCACCGTGTTATGTCCATTAATTCTCATTAAATAAAATAAAAAAAGACAGCACCGCATCCAAACATAAAGTACAGCTGTCATAACATAACAACAAATGATTCAATTTCATTTCTTCGAAGTATCAAGTTTGTATTAAAAAAGAAAAAAAAACGCACATAACGCAATATATAAAAACCTTAAAGACCGAAAGGTCTTTTAAGGTGGTAAAAGGAACCCCTAAAAATTGGCAGACCAAAAATAGAAGGGGCTTGTTTGGAGTCCCAGCAGCTGCGAAACAAAACCTCAACGGATTGTCACCGTGAATGACATGATTAGTTTGTTTAGTTGAATGACATTTGTTAGTTCAGTGTTTCCATCATCACTAGAGGTGACAGAGCCCATATACCTGTAGCTGTAATGAAACAACTTCACTATAGTGGATTGATTCTTATCACTACTACTACATGTTTTAAAACAAAATTGAAGCGAACTTCCAACTGCAATTTAGATCCACCGCTGCTACCATTTGTTCGTGTATAATTATTATTAATTTAAAGGTATTGTGCTTGTATCCTTTCTCTGTTCTCCTCCCACCACTGCTTCGCATTTACTTCTCCGAATCTTTCGCGGCTGCTCAACATAAGAATGCAAAACATCAGACCCATCTTAATGAAGCTGGAATCATTAATACGTTCACTGATGTTTCCTACTGGCTATAGCTTGTAGCAATAAGAAACTCACCATCAAAGATACATATATATTCAGGTCTAAACGGAAAAGATGTTCAAAAAAAAAATACTACTTGTATCTTATTACCTGAATCTGACACGCCGGAGTTCCCTGGTTCCATCAGCCAACTGTCTGATGGTAATATATACCCCGGGCTCATCTAGTTCAACCCATTCTGCCTCCATTTCACTGGCATTGCTGACAGAAACAGAAGGCTCATCTCTAGAGGAGGTTGTGGTCCGTGAAGCATCAAAAGCACTTGGCCCAGTATTGTAATGTTGGGCCCCACCTTGGTCCATATGGTCTGGTGGGAAATAGCCTTTACCCCCATATGGTTTATAGTTGTTTCTTGGCGTCCAATGAGCCATAGGACTCTCCATTGCCGATCCCATCCTTGAGTAAGAAGAATCCCTTTGTATCTGAAGTGTACAATTTATCTGTTACTAATTTGAACTTTGTAATAAAATTATGTATCTACCATAAAAATTATTTAAGTACTGAGAGAATTAACTGTTTGGAAGAACTAGGTCAGGAAACAAACAGAAAAGAATATGCTTTTATGACATGTTAGTAACTTTTCTTACAACGAAGTCTTGTGTCAATGGCAGAAGATAGAATGAAGATAATGCAAATTTAACATACGATTCTTGACTACTAATTCTGGTTCTGGCGACTGTAGCCTCAATAAATTCAAGGACTCACAAAGGGGCAAACCAAGTTCATCAAGCAACAAAATGTCTTAAAAGCGAGGACCAAGGTGGCTTACCTCATCCTCAGACCTTGGGGGAGTATGTAGAGCCTGTCGATTAAATCTCTGTACGTTGTAGAGCTCCATGATTCTATCATAATTCTCACCCCACCATCGCTGGGCTTGCCACTTGTTGAACATCTCCCGGCTTCAAAATTCAAAGCCTAAGTAACGTCAGTTTCCGTATCCAGCAACAAAAACTCTAAATAATTGGAGTAATTTGGAGTAGCACAAAACTTCACTTTGTTTCGTGTCTGAGAATCAAAGCTGATTGGACTTTTGCTAGGCCCAAGCAATCGCATGAAATATTAAATCACAGCATATGATAAAAAGGACTAATCAGCAGACGATGAGAAATATCTACTTGTCCAAAAAAAAAAAGAGAAATATCTAATCTAGCTCAATCAAAGATAATTATCAGCAAATTATCAGAGTTATTGTGGCCCATGCAATAAGCTAACGAAGTGGATACATTGTGGCGGAGCAGAGGCCATCCTTGGTCCATAGATCAGTGGAAAGGTTCCAGCTAATATGCTTAAATAGCTCATTAAACTCGTGATTTTTGACAGATAAATGAGGGCTGAGAGTGACGTCTATTTATAGGCTTGGAAACTAAAACCGGTGCTGTTATGGATGGTTAATGGCATACCTGAAGCGAATTCGTTTTAGATCATTTCCTCCATTAGGATGAGAAACAAAAGTTATATGAACCCCAGGCTCCACTTGTGCCATCCATTCCTTGGGCTCATCCTCATCTTCTAACACCAGATCCTGGGCCGAGATCGACTCCATACCACCAGGGGTTCTGTCACCACTGAATACCCCAGTAAATCTTGAGTCTGACCTTCCTGGATGATGACTGGCACTCGTGAAGTCCCATGCAGGTGTTGAGCTAGAGCTTCCTCCCATGTAGGGGTATGGAACCCCTTCTGAAGCAGCATCAAAATCTGGATAAGGTCGATGTCCTTTCTTGTAGTTGCTGGAGCCCGTGCAGGGCTTGCATTGCTTATAAGCACCAGAAAATTTCAATGCCATATCCTTGATCTGCACATTATCAGAATTTAAGCTAATGGAAAGCACAAAAAAAAGCTACAACTACGTTCATTGAAATGCTTAACTTCCACAAGATCAAGTCAATGGCATAGACTTGATATCGGAAAATACAGAGAATTCAGTTTTGACAAGAATAAAAATGCATTATCAAGCATCAAAGCTCATGTAGCTAACAGTGATCGAGAGATTCAGAGAAAATCGAATTGATGATCCAACGAAGGCTAAAAATTAAACCACGACTATTTTTGTCTTGTAAATTAAACCATATTAATTTTGTCATTAAGAGATATTCAATGTTCTAACGAAATCCTTTCTAGTTGAAGTGATTAACTGATTTCTTCTCCAACTTACTTTTGCATTATTATCTTTATCATTACATCATTTACGCACCGGGCTCGAGTGATGAAAACACCCTCTTGCAAAAATGTAAAGAAAGACTGCGTACAACAAACCCTTATTCGGACTTGTGCATAGCGGGAGCACTTTACGCAGCATTTTTTTATTACATCATTTATCCCCGTATTTGTCAATATCTGAGAACAAGAAATAATTTGCGTTTGAAATCTATGTTTCCCTATTTCAAGGGGAACAGCTGACAGTGTAATTTGGATGGTATGCATAGATTGTTCTGAATTATCGCTTTCAAAGTGCAGAGCTTATGGTGCATAACAGACCTAGTATTATAAAGAAAAGCCAGAACATTGAAATGGTCCATTTCATAGCTATTTTACTCCAAGTCCCGGCTCTTATGCACAGTAGACCCAGACATGAAAAGATCAAACCCCAACCTCACCCGCCAAAAGAAAAGAAGAAAAAGGCGGAAAATACACCAAAACCGACCCTCAATTGTGAATATCATGGGAAAACTACTGCAGTCAAGGCTGTTGATCTAACACAGTCTGAAAGGATAAAAAGGTACTTTTCTGTTTACCACCTGAGGGCTGTTTTAGCTGTCAATCAATCTGATTTCACCGCCAATTAGCATGCATACATTTTCTTTTCTTTTCACATAACCATACTTTTCAAACACAGTGGATCGACAAGAATTCAATGGTGGGTCAGGCCCGGACACTTGGGTGTCTCTTCTTAATAAATAAGCTGTCTTTTCCACTTACTGTTATTGCTTGGAAATTTTGTTTCTCTCAATTTCGTCCTAAAACACCATCGTACTATTTTATAAGACATTTTACTAGGTTGACTTTATTTTCAAATCCATCTGACTCAAAAGAAAAAATTAAACACCACCTCAAAAACACTCAAATGTCGAAATTTTAGATAGTACTAGTTATGCTTATTCACGGAGAAAAAAAGTAGGTGAGGAAGAGTTCTTACTAGTGGAAGTAGGGACGATTTTACGCAGGATTCCTGGAAGTAATTCTACCCATCCCAAATTCTAAAGTAAAACATAGAGATTATGTAGCCCATACGAAGGAAACTGTCGTCTGCACATGCCTGTTATTTAGACACTCCTAGTCCTAGTCCTAGAGAAGGTCATAACTCATAAGAAAGAAGATCTAGTAAGATCTTTGAATAAGCCTAACGGCTAACGGGAATTGGCTGTGGCGGGATTCTTGTTGGTCTAAGTTACGCAAAGATCTACGAGCATATAACACAGCCTATAGTGGCCTAGGCTCAAATCCCAGCGCCATAGCCCGTTCACAACAGTGTACTAGAATATAAACTGTACCACACGATTTTACTCAAAAGTTTACCACTTTAGCCACATAGTGAAACCCTCTTGACCGTTGGATTCTAGCAGGGTTTGGAATTTTGGCTATGGGCTATGGCATTGCCCATGTTTTCATGGCAACCTCAGTCTTTTAACACTTTAGTGGTGCTGAGATTTGAGCAAAGAAATTGTAAATTTTGTACCAAATGCAGAAATATATGTTCTCTTCCTGTTCAATTTAATAGTATTATTTTGAGTTTTGAGGATCACATGCTGGATCATTAATGTTTCTTTTCTTTTCTGCACGCGCCTCCCAGAAGAGCAGAAAAGAAAGGACTTTCCTTTTTTGGTTTCTCTTTTTTCTTGTACATCTAAAAAAAAAGAATCTTAAATATATAAAACTAAAATTAAGTCATTAAAACCCCACGTGAGAGGAAATCTGAGGAGGTGCAAAAATGAAATTCTAAACCACATTACATGGGAAGAAATCCTTGAGACCCCGACAGCTTTATAGTATCTTAGATTAAGATTAAATTAAAAGCAGGACTGCACAAATAAACGTGAAAGAGAGATGCCAAAAGTGTCCAAAGAGGAAGGTGGTCCCCAGGAGATCAGAGAGGCTAATTGGGGTTTTGATTTTGTCCGTTTTCACAAACAAAGCCAAAGTAAAAAGGTCAATGAAAAAGCAAAGCCAGAGATTGAATGAGAGCCCAGCCCCCCCCCAAGGGTGAAGTAAAGACTGAAGAGATAAAAAAGAGAGAAAGAAATAAATAAGGCAGTAAGGAAGGGCGGTAGAAGTAGAACCTGCGTCGTCAGGCTTTTGACGGCTTCTTTTGTACTAGGCGTGCCACTTCCTCGCGCTCCTTCAATTTCTTCCCCTCCCTCCGCCATTTGCTTTGTGCACGCTATGCACGTAAACATTTTTTTCTTTTTTTATCTCTTCGCTTTTGATATTTCCTTTTACTGCTGTCTTTTTATCCCTGCACGAAACAAAGAATTAGACTTAGAGCAAGTTAATCATTGTATCAATTAATCCAAATTGCAAACGCTAAAATTTTGTTTTGCTTTTGGATTGTGAATTTACAATAAGACCCATGAGGAGTTCAGTTTTTTTAAGGGTAATGACGGTCAATTCAACAGACAATGGAACGTTCTTCATTCAGTGGTACAGGGTGGGGAGACATTCACATCCTGTTCTTAGGAGATTTTGTTGCAATAAAATAATGAAGAAACTTGCCCATTCAGATAAAAACAATGGAGCTAATTCCAGCATGCTTGGCACCAAAGAAAAAAACAAAAACAAATCATACAAGAAAACAATCCAAGAAATGTGAATGCTGTATCAGCGTCATCCCTTGTGAATGGAGTTTTTTGACAAGGACAAAAAGGAAAGAGAAGCAAAAGAAAAAGAGCTCGGGATCAGAGAAGACCCCCCCAAACCAAAACAAAAGTACTTGATAGATTATAAAATAAGCAGTCAATTATAGAAGGAAAAAAAAAGGAAAACATAAGGGGACATACCCAATTGGACAGTAGCCTAATTCGACAGTGACCAAGCTTGGAATCTATGCTTTGCTTTAACGTAACCAACAAAGATTCAAAACAAACTATGGTTTGTTTTAAGCAAGCCGAAGTTTCTGACAAACCAATTTAAAAATTAACGAATTGAAAAAAAAAAAAACAAAAAAGAAGAAGATGGTGTATTGAAACACTGGAGCGGTAGAGTAGTTTTCTTTTCTTTTATGTGGGGGGTGATGGATGGATGGATGGACCAATCTATTTTTATCGAAGAAGATGATGGGCCTATTTCAAGTGTCGAGAAATGAATAGACAAAGAGACAAGGAATATTGCGAGAGAAGCAGCAAGTGTGACATTGAGATTTGTTTCCAGTTGAAAGCTTGAAAACTACCATTTGGCATCATTTATTGTTCGAAAACGACTTACCCCAATACCCCAAACCCAAATGCTTCTCCTTTCTTAGCTGTCTTTCTTTATATCTCTAATTTACTGTCTCTCATTTCATTTCCTCTGCTCTCTGCTTTGTGCTCTCTCTAATCTACTCCGGTTTTTTTTTTCACTGCTCCATTCACATAAACACCAACTCAGAACCAATAGCTTTAATAGCAAAACACAATACAATTAAATAAATCATAAAGGAAAAGTAATGCTCCGTTTGGTTGCTGAGAAAGGCAAAGGAAAACCTGAACACCCACTTACCCTGGTCAACTTTAATAACCCAGTAAAGCTTTGAAGGTCTTGGATTGAACGATGAAATTTTACTCCTCTTTTGAAGCTTGAAACTTTGAAAACATAGAGCGTTAAGAGAGAAGGAAACAGAAACACGAAAGCTAAAATCTTGAATTTCGCTTGAATATCGGCTGAAAAATCTTGAGAAGGATAAGATGCTACTTGGATAAACTGAAAATGGACAACGGACAACAATATATCGGGGTAGCCGGGACAAAATGCCGGCGATATATCGGCCGAGAATCCGACACGTTCCCCAAAACGGAAAGTTGGGATACGGAAGCCCCGGGATTTACGTGTTGGCAAATGAAGCCCGTAATAGCAAAAGAATTTTTCAGACAAAAGACAAGGAGTTGAAAACAAATCGAGGCCCAGAGTATTTATATAGACACTCCATTGAGTGAGAAGGGATCAAGGTTGACGGCATCAGTCCCTTCAGCCGTTAAGTAACGGAAAAATGTGTTAATGCGATTATTAGGAGCGACGGACCGTTATGGGGGTATCGTTTAGAGGGAAGATATGGGTCCTGGACGGAGAGGACATGCGGGGTCCATGTGTTCCTCTAATGCAAGAAATGTTGGGATCTCTTACGTGTATTCGAAGTAGAGAACGTGGCGGCGTATGATTGGGTGAATTCCAACAAAGGACACCGATGGCTGGGATTTCATTTCATCATCACATTAGTAGTTTTTGACTGTTGATGAGTGCGGAGTGATGAACCATCCCATCATTGTTGTTATTTATTTATTATTCAACAGTTTTTTATTTGTTTTAATTTTGTGGAGACATCTCAGAAAAAGGCCAATATATATGCTCCTCTCTATATATATATATATATATATATCTTTTTCTTTTTTTTAAAAAAAAAAAAAGCCAACATTGGTTCAATTTTATACTTCTATTTGATCAATTAATTTCCAAATCTCTTTCTAAGATCCTTTCCATTTTCATTATACCCAACCAACAAATTTTAAATTAAAAGTGGATGTTCTAACATTCTAATATTATTAATTCCAACTTAATATGTAAGTTTTGCCAGTCACGACTGAACTCATGAATTTTAATTAGAAAATTGGTTGGAAATTAAATGATAAGAAATGGAGACTGGCTGGAAAATATTGACTAAAGTTTGTTCATAAATTGAATAATGATTTGATGTATTTAATCAAAACGTTATAAGTAGCAAAGTAATAAAAAAAATCCTTCGCTTTTAGGATATATATAGGAATATGTAGTATTCTTCAGGACAATGAAGACCTTTTATTAAAAAATGATGACAAACCCATCATGTTTAGAATCATTGGTTGACCTTAAGTTTAAGTTTTGGCTTTTACAAAACTACTAGGTTATATATATATATATATATAGCTTGGCTAGGACTAGCAAAACATTTATAACACTTGCAATCCAATTATCATAGTTGCAAATTGGTTTTATACTGAAAATGTTTAATTTCAGCTTCACAAACAACTGTATGGAATCATTCATAGCTCGGATTAAGATCAAACAATTTACCAATAATAAGAAGAAACAATAGGCATGCATGTATATGACGTTCCTGTCGTCCAGTTGCATAGATCATTTCAATCAGAATGCTATATAGGAGCAGCTTCACCTACGGATCGTACTAATTCTCAAGCTTTGTTTCTTGTTAGGCTATTTTTTCGTATTTTGTTAAAAACTAAGAGGTAGTATTTTCTAGGGAAACAAAGGGGGGGTTTTAGAGTGCATGCATGGTCCAATCAGACTGAAGGAGATGAGGTACTTCGATGCTGCTGGTGAAGGAATCAATACTGTTATAAATCCAAATTGGAATATAGGAAGATCTTCAATCTTGTCGACGATATATAACAAAATGGATGAAACCCCAAAATTTTTTTTATTATTTAAAAAAGGACCTTTTGTTTTGGTTGATGCTTATTTGTCTCATTTATTTGTCTGAGCAGTGGCCACAACCTGCAACTCAAGAAACCTACCCCCTTACTGTTCAGAGATTATTGTACTTCAAGTAGACATCTGGTCACTGACTAAACCGGCTGTGACCGGTCACTAATCTTTTGGGAACTGTTTCTTTTTTAAGACACAGTCTCACAGAATGGCAGAACTTTTAACCCAGAGAAATATTAACTGGGTATTGTCGGTTGTCAGCGTCAGTTGCTATTTGCTGCTTTGGAATAATGGGCAAGTATGTGTGTAGGCTTTAACTTTAACCACACACTGTTTTTGTCCTTAGCTTTAAGCAAAGAATGCTTGGGATAGAGGGACAGCAAAACAACTCAATGCCATCTCTTTCTTCTCCAAGACTGCCAGCCAGCCAGGCAAAGCCAAGCCGCAGTCTTCTTTTGAGGCTCACTTCTTTATAATATATATATGTATGCATCGCCCGTTGAGATGCCACATGGCAAGACATGGGCTTCTAAGCTTTTGGTTAAAGAGGTTCTTACAAGATCTTCTTAAGCAAGAAAAGCATAGTCAAGGTCCAAAGCCACTCATTCCCTCCCTTCTTCATTCCCCCGTTTGTTTGGTTTGGAAGCAATTTCAAAATACAACCCATTACTTTAATAAATTACAACTTTCTGATTTTTTTCATGTCTCTTTATCTATTCTCTATGCATGTAAAGAAAGATATTCAATATTGATATATATGTTTATGTAGCATGAGAGAAAACCATACCCATTTTCAGCTGTTGGATTGAGGAACTACGTACAGACAATGGTTTCCATTAAAACATTTAATTAGCAGCATGAATCTATGGCAGATTAAATGGCACAATTGCATGTCACTGTTTATTGCATTTGAAAACTATAAGAAGAAGAGGAGGAGGAAAGGAAAGGAAAGTTTGGGGTGGGTGGGTCTGGTTTTAACGTCAGGAATGTTGTTTGAAAAGTGATTATAAAGCCATTGAGTGATCCATTCTAAAGTAGATCTAATATATCTCAATCCCAAACTCTTTCCCTATTTCCAATGTTTGATTACTTTGATTACACATGTTTCTTTTGATTTCTGGTTTCAGATCAAAAACATTTCCTTTCCTGTGTTAAAAGAAGAGACCAACTTCACTGTTTTTGTTTTAAACTACATGTAAACTTTTAGAACATTTCCTAGACTCCTTCACCTTATGGCTTGCATGTAGCTTTAGGTACGATGACATAACATAGGAAGTTGCTTCTTCATGCCAAAGATAATATCCATTAATGGGAACACCCATTACTATTTTCAATCAATAAATACATAATTTGAAAATCATGATGATGACTCTCCATATCTAGCTTTAAAATCTTGTTTTTATTTGATATCCGAAAGGAAAATAAGAAAAAGATAGGAAAGATATAGTGCAATCTCTGATTCTGATCTCACCTGCAATCATTTTTAGGCCTGTGTTGATTTGTAGCCCATACCTGCATGGCCCATTAAAGTTGATCTTACAGGCGAAAAAAGTGCAGGGCAGGCAAGATTTCCTCAGAATGGCAAAGAAAGCTTCAAAGAAAATGGAATTAATTCAAGCTGCCTATTTCTTTTACAGAAGTATTCCAGAAATGTTACTTTATTTCAAAATAAAATCAAAGCAATTATAAGCATCTCTTTGCTACAAAAAAGGCTATATTACTGTACACTGGATCACTAAAAGAAGCCTTTTTATGCTTGAAGAGTTGAATACAACTTCTGGGGAATAATTTCAACCTGCCGGTCTCTTTTTTTTTTTTTCACTAGACGATGTTAAGCAATTAAAGCACACAACTACACATCCTCTAGAATATTTGAGTCCGTTGCAATTAAAGTACTTGATTTTGTTTTGAAATTTTGAATTAAACCCGTTTTTATTACACAATGTCAAGCACATATTTCACAATATCTTTATTATCTGGAAAAGCAATTATCAATTAATGGTAAGATTTTTTAGTGATTTCATCTTAAAAAAGCAAACACAAGAAGCTTAACTATTTGTCTACCCCTCATAACTGCTTGTTAATTAATATATACGAGAAATGCAGAATTTGTACGTTGCATAAACCGATGACAGATCATATCGTATGCAACAAAAGTAGATTGAACTAGAACCAGCATGGTAATCAGAATTGGAGGCAACCCAGATTCTTTGATTTCTTTCTTGGAGGTTTAATGTCAATGGGCGGCAGGCACTTCTTATGGAATCTATACCCTCGATTGTACCATCCAGAAAAGAAAAACCCAATTATTATAACATGTATACGTAAGCGTCAGGCTGGACAGATTTGGGTAAAATTTAGAAGGCTGAGGTAGATTCAGGGCAGGCCTAGTATAATTCCCAAAAAGGGAGAGGGAAAAGAACTACATTGCTGCATTCCTTTTAGCAGCCAGTCCAACTTTAGGACGGTCCTCCAAAGTAAGAGAGGCAGCTCCATTCCAAAAATATATGGATTCTACGCATTGAAATGTGAATTTACAGATTCAAATTCATCAAAAGTTGCTTTACTGTTTAAGAACTAAAAACATCAGCAGTCAAAACTGAAAACAAGGAGGAAAAAGAGACATAATTTGCAAATACGAGTGCATCCTCCATCTTATATGATCCGCCCCAAATGGATTGCCAAAAAACAGGCCAGTTCTTCCGAGCCTCGTTCCATCCCAAGAGTGAGCCTTCCCTCATTGGATCCCAACTAGAGGACATAATGCCATAACTCACCCCTAATAGGGCAGTCCCAAAGAAGAAGAAGGAAACAACAAACGGCACCCATGTTGGGACATCAAATTTTAAAACAACCTTGAGATAGTAAAAGAATGGGAAAAATCAGAGTCCTATAAACAATGGAATTCCAACTGAGAAACCCATTCTGCTGATCATCCTGTTGGTCACTACCTCAGGTATTACGCCTGCCGCAGGTTCAAACTCTTCTTCTTTTTCATCATCGCTCTTTGGCTTCTTTGTCTTCTTATTTTTCTTTGGAGGGAGTCCAAAGCCTCTTGGGCTATTCAAGGTGGCATTCAGGGGTACCAAGTACAATGATCGAATTTGTTTTGGGGGGTGTTCCTGTAAATGAAGAGAATTCAATGGTTTTCTCCACTCGTAGGCATTCATTTATCTGTACATGTCTTTCCAACCGGCGGTTGATGGAGAATGTCCAAAGCCCACATACGAAATTTGATTGTTCATTACCATGGTCAATCTGCAAAACCATATGCATGTTATCTATCAGATTGATTACTAGCAAACAGAGATATTTGGCAAGGCAATAACGTCTAAGGACAGATGAAATTCAGTAATCTTGTTCACCATAAAACATCAAAGATGAACTATGTTGAAGTGTACATGTTTTGCGGGCAGCAAAGATACTCAACCAGAATATTTAAGGAATGAACCAAAGTTCAATTTGTTTTGGGTACACAAAGCTCAAAATGTCTGACTGGATGGTGAATGTCCTATCAATTATCATAAGGATGATAAATTTTATGACATCGTTTCATTAAGTTTCCTTGACCCCGACTACATGTATATTTAAATACTCAATAAACCAATAGTGGAAAGGGATGATCTAATACTTCAGAACGTATCATTTTAGGGGGAAAATGAGCATCATTGTAATCTAAATTAGAGAAAAGGAAAAAGAGAAATGTAAAGAGTAACAGATATAATTAGAAGGAAGTCAGATGAAGCACAACTTTGTAAGCGAACATTTCGTAACGATTACAGTAAAAATTTGAAGGGATTAAAAGCTTTTAATTTGATGACGGCATTCAGGAAACCTAACAGATTTATGAATGCAACCCAAGTTTAGACCCAAACCAAGACGAATGAAAAGGCAAACTAACCAAGCAAGCACAATTAGTTTAAGATAAATGAGAGCCATTTTCGTGATTTAAACGCGTAATTAGCAAGGTTTAACCTGTTTGATTGACAGCAAGCAAGCAAGCATACCTTCTAAGGGCAGGGTAAAAATGAAAGCGCCACAGCAGCCATTAACTTCAGCCACTTCACTTTTCTAAATCTCTCTTGAGTTCGTCCAGGTAGGAAACCACAAATGAGAATTCAAACAGGACTATGGAATCCTATTCTTGTTAAGTTGTTGCTGAACTCAGAAACTCAACTATCGTTACCCGACAGAATCCCATTCAGACACTCAAACTCAGAAACTCTACTCACTTACCAGTTAGTTACCTGACAGAAGAAGCGACAAGCTTGTTCTTTTATTTTTTTCCCCGTTTGGGCCAGTAGCCATAAGGTTACTGTACATGTGTAACTTGAGGGATTGGTCAGGGGCTGTAGCTCTTGGCCTTATTATACCGAAATTACATGAAGCCCACAAAATAAATAAAATTCAATATTTTTGGTTGTTGTTTTGTGTATATGCATGTGGAATAAACAACTAAGATACTTTGGGAACGTATTTATTTCTTGTTTTATTTTGAGATCATTGGATAAAATATTCAATTGTTAATAAAATTAATTTTCTTAGTGAAATTGTATTCATGACCCCATTTACTGTTTTGGGAGATTATTTTTAATTTCGAATTTGTATTATTACTTTCTTATATATCTTCATGCTCAATCAACTAATGTTCAAATCCCTCTTCCCAAATCAAACTCATGCCACATTAAAAACAGATAAAACTCTATTTTGTTATTATTTCAGCCTTTTAGGGACTATAAGTTCCAGTGGTCTTGCTAATAAGTTTAATAACGAAGCATATATATTTTTTATATTAAAATCTTTTTATTATATTTTGCATTTATATTTAGTTTTTGACGATTGCAATCATGCATGGTTTTTTGTACATAAATTTTTGGTTAAGAGACTCTTTATTTTTATACTCTAAAAAAAAAGAAAGAAATTGCAATGAAATAGTAATTAAAGAGCCAATGAAAATTGGCTTTGAGAGAGATATAAACCTCCATAATTATCATAATTAATAAAATAAAACTAAGGAAAACCTAATAGCAATCGAATATCTGTGACGTGAAGAAGAAGGATTTCCTGATCCCCACGCCTATATATTCATTCAACGCCAATAGGCTTCTCCAAAACATCCTAACAATAAGTAGTCCATCCTCTCTAGCTAGTTTCTCTAGTAAAACGCTGCAAAAATCCCAGAATTTTGCCATGGCTATCCTCTCTGATTACACAGAAGATCAAGAAAACAATAATTCGTCTTCTCCATTGTCTTTCACTGCAATTCTTGACCCTTCAAATCCTCTAGGGTTTCTTGAATCTGCCTTTAGCTTTGTCTCTCAAAACTCTGACATGTTCAAGAGCGGTTCTGCCGAGAAGAAAATATCATGTCTGGTTAAGAATATCAAGGAAAGAATAATCAAAGAAGGGGCAGCGAAGAAAGAGCAAGACAAGAAAGAAAAGGAGAAGGAGGAGAAAAAGAAGCTAACCCCAAACAAGGCCAACGGTCTAGACATGGAGAACCATTCTTGGGGACAAAACCTGCAAGAGGTGACTGTTACCATTCCAGTCCCTCAGGGGACAAAATCCAGGGACGTTTTATGCGAAGTAAAGATGAATTATTTGAAGGTTGGCCTAAAGGGTCAGACTCCCATTGTTGATGGGCAGTTGTTTGAGGTGTGAAACCTAACGATTCGTACTGGAGCTTGGAAGACCAAAAGATGATCTCGTTGCTATTGACCAAATGTGACAAAACCAATTGGTGGAAATCCTTATTGAAGGGAGGTCTGGAGATTGATACTCAAAAGACAGAACCAGAGCCAAGCAAGTTGTCTGATTTGGACTTGGAAACAAGGTCCACCGTGGAGAAGATGATGTTTGATCAGAGGCAGAAGCAGTTGGGGCTTCCCACCAGCCAAGAGATCGAGAACCAAGACATGCTCAAGAAATTCATGGCTCAGAATCCAAATTTTGACTTCTCCAGTGCTAAGATGATGTAGATGGTTTGATCATGATCAAACTGAGATGGAAAATATCTCCTTAAATTCCTGAATTTTAACCAAATTAAGCTTTCTCTAAATATTTTTTTAAAAATCGGACTTGATTTTGCTTTGTGGCGCAAAATATTGTTTTTGGTATAGGTTTCTTAAATAAATTTATCTTTTTCTAAGGTTTATATCTTGTTAGTATTAAATTCTAATCTTCACCCATTTTTGTTTATTAGTCGTATAACTTTTTGCTCATTACCTAGACACACACATACATTCATGATTCATGGATGCTTGCCCACCTGCTTTAAGTGGACTCGCCACAATATATGTTGAACTAATGTAATGTGGGTTTTGTATTTTTTAAGCCCTTTTTTCCTTTGAGTAACATGTATAACATTCTTGCATACACCAAACATGAAACACACTTGCAATTCAAAACAGCCCAAGGCTTTGCATCAAATTTTTTTTCCTTTCCCTTGGGGTTTTTGATTGGTCTCCGTCATTATCCGTTAGTTTAAGCACTAAGGCTAACCGCCTAAGGCTTTGCTTTAGTAATTTCCTTTTCCTTTTTGTCGGGATGTTGGATTGGGCCTCTTCAGGCCCTTCTATCCATGGCTGCTGGAGTAGTGGAGTTCCTTGAGTAAATCACTCGAGAATTACTGAAGACTGAAAAGAAGGCTAAATCTAAATCGATTTTAATTAATTATATTCATCAATTCATCTTACTTTGATTATTTTAACATGATGTGAATATTGTGGAGGTCGTTGACTCCTCGACTTTTGAGCATTGACCATAAAAGTCATCTTGTATTAGTAATAAAATGCTCCATTTAAAATTACTGGTCCCATTAGTGTTTTTTTGTTTAATCTATATTTCTAATTCTTTTACACTTATTTTTTGAAGGCTTTGCTAAGGATCTAATTTACTTATTTGTATTTTCTTTTTACCCTTCTTTATTAATCAACAACTCTTCAGCACCCAATAGCCTATAACTCTGTTCCTTGTGTTTTCCTTCCCCATTTCAGGATCTCATGTTTTGAGTTTGTTCAGCAATTTTCTTGCATGGTAAAAATATAGTTTTCCTTCTGTAGAGTATTAATCTTTGTTTCCCTTTTCGTCTAGCTGTAGCTTAGCTTTCCCTTGCTGTTTGCGGATATCTTCTCCTTTTCTTCACAAGTATCCTCGACCTGGATACTAATAAAAATCTCAACGTTAAAGCAGCCGATATTTCCACTTTGACATAGAGCTCTAAATGATTAAAAGGAATATGGCTGCAACGACTGAACACCAAAATCTTAGTTCCAAAAATGGGTCTAAGCAGAAAGAGACCATGTACGACCCGTACCAAAAGAGTTTGCTGCCTCCATCTGAAGAGAAGTCGAGCAAGGGGAAGTGCTACAACTTCGTCAAAATTTTCAAGGTAGCAGGGGACGACACTTCTTCAAGCAATAAAGATCAGAAACGAGATAAGGCAGCAGCAAGAGCACCACCACCAGTTTCTTATGGGAATGCTACCCTAAACAATAAAGACGAAGGGAGCTCGTCACAGAAGAGAAAAATTCCCAAGACTTACGTCGATCCACATATGGTTCAAGGTTTTAAACTCTATGAGATGTCACTCGAAATTATGCTTCTCAAGGATGGAAGGGACGATTCGTTCAAGACAATCGGAGTTGTTGGGCTGCCTAGTGTTGGAAAAACGACACTTTCCATATCTCTTTAGTGAATGGCTCGTGCAATACATATATTATCCCGTCCATAAAGTCCTTAAGTCCCATACTTCCCATGATGAATCTATGAATATAGCCAGAAATTTCACTTATCTTTTTGATGATGTGGTGTAGGCCAGTAATCTGGCAGAGCTTATTGACAAGGAAGGTGATAGCCTTACTGACTTTGTCCTTATTAAAAGCCAATACAAATATCACACCAGACAGAAAATCGATGACTGCTTTCTCGACAGTTATGATCGAACGAACAACAAAGCGATAACATCCGTCAATATGCAGAAAGCCGGTGATTTTCTCAGCAATAACGCATGGCCATCTCGTGAATTTGTGGATTCTACTGGTATGGCTTTTCAGCCAATAACTTATCAAATTGTAGGATGAGAGAGACCCAGGCCAACTTCGGAACAAAATGGGAGTTGCCAACACATTATGATCCATCTCAAGCGGGTTCTCTACCAGTTTAAGATTCGTTGTCTTACACTTGCACTTTATCCACCATGGCCTCCTAAACAAAAGGAAGCTACTGAAGACTTTAGCCGAGATCCCCGAATTCGAATCGGGGTCCTTGATGGTAGCGAAAGTCCAGTCCGAAAAAATCAGCATCAGGAGCGCTATTACATCCAAAGCTACTGCACCCAGGAGCAAGGTATAGGTGATTCCCACATCAAATTGGTTAAAAGTCGTGTTTCTTTGTTCTGAAATGGAAGAGTCCAAGAGCTGCTAAAATGGACCCAAAGACTATATACCTTGGAATATATATTCCCAGGTGGAATGCACAACTTGCACCTTAGTATAAAGAACCTCTTATATGAAGTTGAGTTCAACCTCGATTACCCTCAGAGCATCATCTGCTTCCCATTTTTTGAAGAATTCTCGGCTCTCATTATGCTCCTGAAGATGAGATCCACCACAAGTTCCTTGAAGATTCGGGAATACTTATAAGCATAATGCACCACTTCGAGATCGCTCAACATGCCTTCCCTCACTGGAACATCAGTAGGCCTGGCTTCTTTATCAGGCTCTGGAATCATAATTATTTGCGATGGAAGTTATTCGCTCTCTTGGAAGCGTATTCCTTCATAAGCTTTACATAGTTTGGCCCAGGATCGGCTTCTTTAAGCATGGAATCTCGAATTCTGTCCAAGCTAGCAAGATACAAAGCACGCGTCCGCTCAACATACTTGATGGTTCCAGCAACAAACATGAGGACGGTGGGAACCCATAGCCTGGTCTTTGGAAGAGATTGAGCAAAGACATAAAGAGCAGCTACAGCTTGAAAACCGAGACCAAGCAAGTGCCTAAGCCAGAGTTCGTTATCTTCAAGAGCCATACCAGTAATTGTATCGGGACCACCAAGATGCAGCAAAAGAAAGGAAGCCCAGAAAGCCAAGAGATCTTCGTTGTACTCAGGAGATTGAGAAGTAGAAGAGTCAGTTTTAGAACCTCGGACTTGGCTGTTGGAGATGAGACCCACAGTGAATAATTATGAGCTTTTTATTGTATGCTGTCCACGTGCGTTCCGCACAAAGCACAATACAATGACGATGTATAAATATTAATCAGCGCAGTTAAATGGTTTTAAAGAAATTATAGAAGAAACTCAAATCTTAGAAAAAAAAAAAAAAATCCGAGCTAAAATATTTAAACAGGTGAGCGATATTTTCTGTCTCAGTTTGATTAGCATTGGAGAAGTCAAATTTTGGATTCTGAGCCACGAATTTCTCGATCATGTCTTGGTTCCCCATCTGTTGTCTGGTGGGAAGCCCCAACTCTGCTTCTGCCTCTGATCAAACATCATCTTCTCCATGTTGGACCTCTTTTCCAAGTCCAAATCAGACAATTTGCTTGGCTCTGGTTCTGCCTTCTAAGTATCAATCAGACAATTTCTGAGTGATTTTTTGTATTATTAATAATTAAATAAAAACAATTGAATTATAATAATTTATGCTTCTTAGATAATTTTCACTCAGTATAGTTGTTTTGGTTTTAAAACCATAAAAAAAACCCGCTCGTTGTATCGGCCCAAAAATAGCCCAAAAAAACCAAAAAAGGTAAAATCCCCTAAAACTCCCTCACTTACCCAACTCTTTGTGTCAGTTTTTTTTTTTTTTGGTAAAAAATAAAATACAGCATTGTTTATGGTCTATACCATATGGTACAGTAATTCTTTAGTATTTTATTCGTACACTAATTATTTTTTCTACAAATAATAAATAAATTACGTTAAGGATAGCTCACGCAAGGAATAATAATTTTTAGTAAGAAAAAGAAAAGGTGAAAAAGAAAAAAAGAGGCTTTTTCAGGTCTCCACCTGAAGAAAGGAAAAATCAAAGCCTCACCCGAAGGATGAGTCTCTTCGGTCTGGGCAGGTGACTGACAATTTCCACTTTTCTTTTTTTCTTTTAAATTTCTCTTAAAAAAATCTGTTTTTTTGTTTATTTGTAATGTTGCGTTGATAATTTATGTCCGATCTATTATAATTCTTCAGCCTTTTCTGATTCAAGATCAGCGATCAAGCTCATCTTTTTGGCTTCATTAACTTTAATTAAAATTCTCAAAATATTTCATTTATTTTCCTCCCTGATTCTTCGATTGCTCTGTTAACTGTAACTGCAATGCGATTGTTGTTTCAGAGCAATTGGTTATGGTTAGCTGTGCTTTTGTTGATTAAATTCTCAAAGCTTTTTGTCTTAAAACAGTCCTATCCTCCATTATGGTTTGGCTGTGAAACTGTTCCCTATATGTTAATAAAAATCAAAGGCTATACATTAACGATAGTGGATCTTAATGCATGTTGAACTTGTCTTGGTGTTCTGATAGCTTGTGATTAGTTGGTTCAATGTTAGAACTATAACTAAAAGCTATGCCGTCCCAGGTGGTTTTTGTGAATGACAATGTTAGAAAGGTTGAAAAGGTCTGAACTTATGCTAAATTATTTATTTTTTTACCTTAAAATAATGACCATATTGAGAAGGGTGAGCTTTGTGTCTTGAAGCTGGATTGTATTGAGTGAGTATCAAACTAGGTCTGTTGACAATTTGCAGCCTTTGTTAGACGACTCGTGGTGGCAGAATGAAGTTCAGAAAATTGAATTAACTGGATCAAAAAGTAATAGAAATGTATAAATGTAGTCTAAGGAAAGCTAATTAATTTGCCAAAAACAAATTTATTAATCAGGTTCGAAGCATGCTGGATATCTTTCATAGTTTTCAGTTAGATAGGAGCTTTGGCTTTCTATCTTGCTCTCTATTGTGCAATATGTGTCCATGTATGTGTGATTGACACTATTTCAAGCCATAAAAGAGAAACGTACAATTAATCTACTGAAATGTGTTTTTTCTTAATTTGTTAAAAATCAATTTTATACTTTGCTTTGGTTTGAATTCCTCAAACTATGTTATTATAAATCTTTATCCTAATGTACCATACTGTACTCATATGAAATAACTTAAATACACACAAGCTTTGTCTATGATCCTCTAAATTTATGGGAAAACTTGTGAAAAATGAACTTAGATATGTTGGATGTGGGTATATTTCTGACTCCCCCTCCCAAGTCTTAGCAGCATAGCCGTTAAATATTTGTTTATCTTTTCAGTTGATACATTTTCCTGATAATAAATTGCTCTGAAAACAGAAATCAGCGAACATTCCGCCCAAAAAAAAGTGCACCTTCAGGAAGTAAGGTTGGTTACTTTTGTTCCTTTTTCTTCTTTTAATAAAGCATATAATTAATATTGTTCATCTCCTGCATGTTAGAATTTGATGTGATTTTTCTCTTACACTGTGTTTGAATCTGTTGGATTGTTGATGTAACCATCCCAAATTTCGGTTGGGAAATTTGTTTTTCCCCTTTTTGATGACTAAGAAGTTCTTGGGTGTGAGCATGCAAATTTAGCACACTGGGAGTATGCTAGAAAGTATCCAGAAAGAGAAACAAAATAAAAGTGAGGACAACTTAACACCTAAGATCTAATACATCCAAAAATCCTAAAAAAGTCCCTGGACTGTTGGCTTTATTTGTAAAGCAAGCTAAGAAAAGAAGCTCCTGAATCCTTGATTTAATGCCTTTTGCAGATTCTTCTACATCTTGGCTTTTTAGCTACTTAAATGGTTGCCTTTATTTCTGAACCTTGTTATTTATCTGTTTGTAAACTAAGAATTCACTTTACCATAGCTATCAAGAAATGAAGAAAAAGAAAATCACATTACCATTCGTATTTCTATTTAATAAATTCCATTGCTTTTGAAGTCACATTCAAAGAATAACTTTATGTTACGATTTTTTAGTTAAATTTTCAGTGGAAAGCTGAAATAATATGAATTTCAATGCACTACTGACCTACATGAATATCCTACAGCCCCACTTGTGGGACTCACTCTTGGATGTTAGATTGCATTGTATGCACATACTACACGTGATTTTCTTTTTTTTATAATTAAATGGGTATCTATATCTAAACATGGTTAGTACTGCTGTATTGTTAAGCTTGACAATAATTGAATAGCCTTTTTGAGGTTTCTCTCCATTTCTTGAGAGCTGGCATGTCTTTATATAAAATGTTTTGTGGACTTCAGTCTGCTATAGAAGTGGCTTAGTAGAATTTGCAGTTCTCATCCCAGTATTGTAATCTTGACATAATGCAGGGTGCACAGCTTAAAAAGCACATTGATGCCACCCTGGGTAGTGGAAACCTAAGGGAAGCAGTAAGGCTACCTCCTGGGGAGGATTTAAATGAATGGCTCGCAGTCAACAGTATTTCTTACTCCCTCTCTATCTTATTCACATACACCTGGCATGCACATATGCACACATTCTGAATAAATCCTTCTATATATTGTAAAACTGTGCATATAATTGTTGGATCTTTTTCAGCTGTGGATTTCTTCAATCAGGTGAATCTGCTCTATGGTACACTCACAGAGTTTTGTACTCCTGAGAACTGTCCTACAATGACTGCAGGCCCTAAGTATGACATATTAAACCAGATTCCTTTTGCCCCTTTCAATAAATTAGTAGTAAAAATCCTATATTTTAATATTTCATCATGTTGCATAACCTCTGTCATGTTTGGATCTGTTGATTGTTTCGAAAGTGTTCCTCTCGAATGATGGATGCATTAAGTCATAAAGGATCAAGAAAAACTGAGACTTCCTTGACGTAAATTTAGGCGTTTTATCTCTTTGAAACATGCATGATAATTGCATTAATTTATTTTTGTCTAAAGATATATATCCTGCCAAATGTTATCGAATTATGATGTTGGAACATATAATAGAATATTGTTTGATAAGTGGGACGAGAGCGAGACTATGCATCACATTTCTGTTGTTTTCATTAGTCTTAATATGTGGTAAAATTGTTTTTATTATTATTAATTCACCTTAGCCTTTTGTAATAGTTTGAATTTTGCCTTACATTTTCAGAGGTCTGTAGAAAGACAAAATCTGTTTTAGCTAGAATTGTTCTAAGAGTCAAAGTCCTTGTATTCATTTGATTCTGGCCAATTATTACACCTTGTGCAGAATTTAACCATGAAACTTGGATCCTCCCCTACCCCCCCTCCCCAAAATTACTGTAAATTTTTTTGTTTTCGTGTTTGGTTCTTGTACCTTTCACTATCTGGTCAATCAATTTAACAATTCCATCCTTACCTGCTGCAAACCCTAATTTGGTCTACTCATTTGTAAAAATCTTTCAAAGTATATATCTTGGGTTTATTGGAGTTGATTATTTGCTTTCTTACAAAACTTAACAGGTATGAATATAGATGGGCAGATGGTGTGCAAATTAAGAAACCTATCGAGGTTTCTGCTCCAAAATATGTTGAATATCTAATGGACTGGATCGAAGCACAGCTTGATGATGAATCCATATTTCCTCAAAAGCTTGGTAAAATCTTCATCAGTCATGTGCTTAATCATCTTTAATTCCTTGTGATGAAGTTGGACATACTGTCATAGAGAAATTCTTTTGACTATGTATGACGACAACAGCGATGATTAACTTTTTCTAATATTTATACTTGTCCCAAAAGGAAACAAAATTATTTTACCTCGTATCATTGCTAATTACTTTCCTCTTGCATATTTCAAATTTGCTAGGCACACCGTTTCCCCCCAACTTCAAGGAGGTGGTGAAGACAATATTCAAAAGACTGTTCCGTGTATATGCCCACATCTATCACTCTCACTTTCAGAAAATTGTGAGCCTTAAGGAGGAAGCCCATTTGAACACATGCTTCAAGCATTTCATTCTGTTTACTTGTGTAAGTCTTCTTCTGCTTGATATTTAACTCTTTTATTCTCTACCCTCTTGTTCAAGGCAGGCCTCTTCCACTATTTGCCTATTTTACACAAATGTAAATAAATCCAGTTGTTTATCTATGAGTACTACTAAATTACAGTAGTCAGGTTGCATAATTCTACTACAAATTTGTTGCAATATGGTTAGTTTCACTCATTCATGAAACCTTTCTCCTTTTTTTTTTTTGAAAGAATGCAGTGCAAGGTTTCTTTTATCTAGGGACGCTGTTATCTTTAGGATTTGCTTTTTGCTTTGTGCATAATCTTTGATAAGCCCAATTCAAATGTGAAAGGGGAAAAGAGGGAAGAGAAAGAAGACGGTGGGGAGGGTGGACGCAATCTTCCTTAAACTAGAGGAGAATAGCTTAAAGATGTTTGATGCAACTTCTAGAACAAGTAGTCAATGATTCTTTGAAACCAAAAAAAAAAAAAAGGGTATAAGCGAAAGCTTGCCATTATTTTTTTCCTAGCAGTCATGGTTTCTTTCATATGGTATGTGTCATGATTTTTGCAGAAAAACCTGTAATTGTCACAAAAACCGGAATATGGTTTTAGTCCCTATTTTAGGAGATTTACCCCCATCCTCACCCACTGACCATCCTCATTAAGCACAGGTAGTAAGGTTTGAAAGGTCCTTTTAATCTCTGAAACTTTCTTTCTGTGAAGCAAGAATGCTTAGTTGACTAGAAAGTTTATGTTGCATGTGCAGGAATTCGGGTTGATTGACAAGAAAGAGCTAGCTCCACTTCAAGAGCTCATAGAATCCATCATAGTGCCCTACTAAATATATAGGGTTGGAGAGTTGGAGATCCTGAAATATTTTTATTTTAGGGATGCAAAAGTAATAAGTTAGACTATTTTAGTATGCGACTTAAAAAGTCTCTCTTTCTCTATGTTATAAATGCAATTCATATGCCATCTTCCTTGGATTTAAAACTTTGCAGGGAGTGACTCTGTTGTTTTTCTTCCTTTTTTTGGATGCCTAGATCAAGCATTTGCGAAAAGCAGCTTGTCCTGAAAGTAATGAAAGCCTGAATTTCCTTTTAATTATTGCCATTTTTGTTATTTGATCTTATACTTGTTGGAACTTGGAACAAAAACCAAGCAAAAGGTAACAGCTTGATTTTGATGTATATACATATGTTTTCTAAAAGATTATTCTATTAATGAATGGGAATTGAAGTTTGAACACTAGCCACCTCACTCTCACCCCTTTGTGAAGAGAATTAAGGTCTGTGAAAATTGTCTAAATCCCAGTTTCAATAATTGCATAACAAACGGAAATGAAATGAGAGAGCGAAGAGTTACCATTGTCAGCATGAAAAAGAATATTGAATTGAGGTATAATTTAGTTTTGTCTTTGTAGATCACATCATTATTCCCTGTTGATTTTGACGAACTTACACATGTACAAAAACAGAATACACAGTATTTCCCCAACAATGAAAAGTCAAGCATCTTCATCGCTCCCTCCCAAGAAACCTGGAAATAGCAGACAAGTGTTCGTCATTATTAACAGCATAAGAGAAAAATCTACCATCATAAGCAGATTTTACAGGGCATTTTTAAACTTCAGAGGATGACAAGATGGTCATGTGTCATTGGCATGGTAACCATAAGAAACTCACTTCCATTTCCCTTCTACTTGGAAGTGGCTCTTCTTGATTTTAACCCAACATCAGTTAAAGATAGTACCTTTAACTGTAACGCATTAAATAAAAATGAACAAGAAGACTAACCTTAATTTAAATCCCAAGTCAAGACTACATACCCTGCTTGAATCTCATTCTCAGCCATCCTGAACCGAATGCGTGCTTCCAAGATCAGAATTCCCATATCTTGAAGCTGCAAAACCATATGATCCTACAACAGCAACAAGGACACCCAGTACCAGAGAGAAGAGCTGGAAGTTAGCAATCAACTCGCCTCGAACCTCACTATCTGTTGGATGGCAATATATTGCATTTCCCGTGAGCCGACAACCATCTGGCATCATGGGGCCATAGAGGGTGAAAGCAGTCTGATAGAACCAGAGGCCTTGGAGAGTTATAGCAATTCCACTACACAAATCAACTGGGAAACTGTTTGGCAAGAAAGCTCCAGCAACAGTGGTCAAAATGCAGAGTCCAATTAAAAGGACAAGGACAAGATGGTAGTATCCTTCGAGGCCCTTGTGAGTGGTTGAGTGAAAGTAGAATAGCAGATACTCTGCAATGAATGCTGCAGCCGCGATAAGACAAAGGGCTCCTTGTGGTAATGAAAGAAAACTGAGCAAGAAGAGATTCCACCAAAGATGGTTGTAAAATTAGACATATTTAACAACAACTGGTAAAATATATATATTTGCAATGATGAATTATTCATGGCTAAGTGGAAATGGGAAATGAAAAAAATATTTATGAGATAGAGTAAACATTTTGAAATAAAACAACCATGATTTCAGACAAAGTAATTATAATAATGGCATTTAAGAACCATGATTGCGTTGTGCAATTACATGTGTTGCTAATATCAGAAGCCAAACTCAATAAGAAGTTCAAATTTGATGTGAACTATACTCAAGTCAGAAAATTCATCTTTGCTCAGCTTAGTGGAGGTTTTGGATCTTTTAGATCAAGTAGTAAAAAGTGGACAAATTATTTTCCTTTCTTGTGTTTTCCTAGAAAAGAACGGGGACAACCTACAAAATGTGGGCAGTTCAAATTTAAAAGCAACAGGCAGCAACTATAATGATTACAGCATTGTTAAATTATTCAGTGACAAAAAAAGAGATAAAGAGAAAGATTTGTTCCTTACAGCAATTATGATCATTTCATTGTTTTCTGATTTCAAAAGGAGATTGTCTATGCTTTTCAATTATAATATTTTGCATAAAGAAATATTCGTGTCCATTAAAGAATGAAATTAAGTAGTCTCAGATTCAAATGCCAGAGCGTTCTATAACATTCTCCATTCCCATTCCAAAGGAAACAAAAAAAAAGGCAAAAGCAAAACCGTCCCCCTTCAAATTTTTGCAAAACAAACATAAGCTATGAAAAGATCAGGACTGACCTCGTTTTCTCTGAAAGCAGAGCGATAGCACCTAAGAGTAAAAACATGAGAAGCATCCCGGAATGCTCAAAATCATTCAAGTGTGATGGATTCAAGACTCCATTGACAAAAAACTTGAGGTGGGTTGAATACAAAAGCTCAATACACAAATCAATAAAAGCACCAATGGCGACGACATAAAGCTCGAAGTATTTTAACTTCCCATCAAAACCAGGAACTGGGTTCCACACTCTGACCTCAAAAGACTTGGGGTTTGACACATACCGAAACACAGAACTCCATATGTGCCATACGCCAACCATCAGAAACAGAGTCCCCGGCAAAACATGACCCTTGAAAGATCCCATCTCTTTGTTGATATATCTATCACTTTCTTATCTTTTGTTTCAGACACAGTCAGCTCTAAACTCTTGCAATCTCTTCTTCTTGTTGTTTTATCAAGATATGTTATTTTTCTGCTTCAAAGGGTAAACAGTTTTAGCTTTCATACATTGAATCTGATTATCTATATAGAAGACTTAAAAAATTAGACAAATGATAAATCTTTGAACAAATTGAATGAACAAGCTTTTTGACAGCAAAGAAAGGTTGCCTTATTGCATTAGACTACAAAAATTTGGTGAAATTCCGTGTCAACTTTGTTTGCTGACGAGAAAAATATTGAAAAGTAAATAAAAAAAAAAAGGAAAAAACTTTTTATACTAAAAGGAATGACTTTTTAAGTTCACAGTTGCAGCCAACCTTTACAGATGTTTTCAAATTTCAATTAATCAATTGGAAACCAACATAAGTCATAGAAATTGAGGCATATTTGTTTCTTGAGTTTTCCCAAGAAACAAGCAGAACAAGATGGGCTTCAGAAATATTGGTTCTGCATCAAAAGTCTTCTGTTAAAATAACTCATTTTTAAAAGTCAAATTTTCCATCGTTTTGGTATTTAAGCTTAGAAAAAAAAAACCACTAAAGTCAATATTGAAAAATCCCAATAGAAATCATTCCTGAAGGAAAATCGTGAGAAAAGAGAAATAAAATCAGATCCATGTCCGTTGAAAAGTCAAGCTACAGAATGCAGACAAAACCATTTTAACTGGAAAAAGTTTCACAGAGGAAAAAGGAAAAGGAAGAAGTTTTTGTAAAGTAGTAAGATTTTATGGGTAATCGATTTCTTTTTTCTTTTTTTTTTTGAATTAAATAAAAAAAATGAAGATGAAAAGAAATACAATTAAAACTAACAGATGTAACAGGATGAAAGTACTTACAAGACATGATTGAGTTACAAAGCTTTCTCCAAATCAGAACTCAAGAAGAAATCATTCACTGAATTTAATAAATCATTAGAATAAACTAAAAAGCAAAGGGAGAGAGAGACAGTGGGGATCTGAGAAAGAGGAGTAAAAAAAGGAGGAGGCAGAAAAAGTGATGGAGATCATAAGGGAATCATATCAGTTATCAGACAATGTTTTTCCCATGTGTTTTATTCCATGTAGCCATCCTTATTTGTTTGTGTTACTCCTTCCTTCCTCGGTTTCATATATATTGTATTGTTAATTTATTTTTAGTTCTCTTTTGTTACTCTTAATTACATCCATAAATTTGTTTGAAAACAAAAACTTATAATCAATAAAAGTCAAAATTTAATTCAAAAGCTTTTAAACTTTGAGCAAAATTAAAATGAGACAGTGTATGAAAGGGAAAAAGTATTATTTTATGAAAAATTAGCCAAAAGATTAAAAAAAAAAAAGAGAAAATCTATTGGAGTTGACTCACAGGCCCTGTCTCCAATAACAATAGGTCCACATTGGTGTCTACATCCGTTGGATCGTGGGATGTAACACGTGTGGCCTTTGATGGAATTAAATCTTGTCATTGGATTTAGCACCTGTGGGCCTTGCTGTTTTTATTTTTTTGGATCTACAGGAAATTATGGAAACAAGCTCATGGGCTATTACCCATCAGGCGAGCACTAGCTGCAATCGAAAACCACGATTTTGACCAGCCCATGCTTTTGGCTTAAAATTCGCCACGTGGATATTCATTCATGGTCCTAAGCTGACAACTACTTGAAACCACTTGTATGCTGCCTGTCTTATCTTGACCTAAAAAACGTTTTCCATTATTTTCCCCCCGTGCTTTTCACTTGCCCATTCCTTGTCAATGGCAATAAGAAAATTAAAAGATTGAAGTTGAAGTTTAAAGATTAACCATAATACAATTGATTTGGACCACAGAAAAGCAAACAAAGATGAAGACTAAAGTTTGAATAATAATAATAATAATAATAATAATAATAATAATAATAATAATTTAGAGAGAGAGATAGTGGTGGTGTATGGCTCACTTACTACAGAGCCAGTCTTTTATTTCAAGGAGTGTGTGGACAGAGCCCCGGCTACAGCACCAAGCTCACACATGCGTTAAACTCAGTGATCATCCTCATGGAAGCTGGAAAATCTATGGGAAGAAAAGAGCAAGAGGGACTTCTTCTTTCAATGGTTGTGTTGTGCAGTGCTGCACTACTTCTTCTTCTTCTCCTTCTTCAGCCTCGATGTCATCAGCCAAGGCTGGTGTGAAGCTGGCTGTAAATGCAGTGGAAGATAATAATAACAGCAGATGGAAAGATAGAGAGGACCAGCCTTTTTATTTGGCAAGCGAGTACGGATGGAAAGTGAGGAGATTGGAGGAGGATCAATACGAAATAAGGAAGGTTGCCCAAATTCAAGCAGAAGCATTCCACCAACCAATGGCCTTCTTCGATGATCTATTCTTTCAGTTCTTCGAGGTTTCTTTCCTTTACCCCTTCTTCTTGCTTCTTATATCTCTTTTTTTTTTCTTTGTGATTTCCTTTTCTTTTTATTTTTCCGGGATTAATTTCCTTCTTTTGTTTCACCCTTGTGTGGAAGAGAATTCTACCTCTTTAAACCACGAGCATCTTAAAATTAAAATGATAAATTGGGAATAATTTGGATTTTGGACTAACAGCAGCCTCTAATGCATGAAAATCCTATACGCTACATTAAAAAATGGAATAATGAGGAAAATAGAAGTGATAAATGCATTATAAACTATTAAGGATTTATACGAGTTTTAATGCCCTATAGTTAACAGGCGGAGGTGCTTTCCGGGCTCATATACAAACTTAGGAACTCACCTCCAAGCAGGTAATCAACTTTTAATTCCAGGAAAAAAAATACCACTTTCATATTACATCAACGTTAATTTATTTGAAGATGTAAAATATGCTGTAATTTATTTATATCTATATATATATGCTGAACAGGTATGCGTGTTTAGTCGCTGAGTCTTCCACGGATGCTAATTCTGAATCGCAAAGAAAACCGGTGGGCGTCGTGGATGTCACAGTGTTAAGAGACGAGGCTGTTCTTCAACACCTTCATGGGGCAGAGGAATACCTTTATGTTTCGGGGCTCGCTGTTTCAAAAAGCTTTCGGTACAAAATATAATAATAGTAATTTCCTGTGTCTCAGACATTTATTTTTGTGACACTATAATGCGGTTGATCATGGCCTGTAAATATGGTTAACAGGAGGAGGAAGATCGGTAGTTGCTTGCTCAAAGCTTGTGAGGTGCTGTCGGTTTTGTGGGGTTTCAAGTATCTTGTCCTTCGGGCTTATGAAGATGACTTTGGTGCTCGCACGTTGTACACAAATGCAGGCTATCGAGTTGTCTCAGGTGATCCGCCATGCTTGACTTCTTGGATTGGGAGAAGGCGTCGTGTTCTTATGATTAAACAATGTAGTTTCCTTAACCTTATTTAGCTCTTCCTTTCAGTCTCGTATATAACAAGGATCGTAGATCGGAGAATGGAGAAACATCAGTATATATGTTTTTTCCCTTGTTTATTACTTTCAGGCCAACTTATATCACAAAGATATGACTGTTATTTATTTAATGGTTTTAATATTAATGTTTTCATATTATTTATTTATTTTAATTGGGAAGAAGATAATCTTTCCAAGGTAACGGGTGAATATTCATTTTGTCCATCCAAATTTATTGCGCTGACAAGGAACCAACTTACTTTAAGTTGAATTCCCAGGCCAAAGGCTCAGAAGGTTATTTACGTAATATCACGCTTAGGAGCCTGGGTCCAAAGCATTTTCTTTTCTCGAACCGATAATCATAGTCTCAGATCCAGCCCATAACGTCTGCTTGGAAGTCAGCCCCGCTTATTTCAAATCTGGCAAAGCGTCACGGCTCTAAAGATACTTCTTACCCCACTCACCGAATCATAAGCATACACGTGGCATCGCCTCCTGCGCCCTCGCCTTTTTAACACTTACGTGGGATCTGTCAAATCCGTCCGTCAGAATCTTACCTCAATTCCACCGTCGCCATACCACTCCTCCCTTCAACTTTCGTCATCTTATTTCGCAACTATCGCCGATCCCGGAAATCCCAACCACCCCACCGCCTCATAAATCTATCTCCACGGATTTCCCCTTTTCCAAAATTGTTATAGTATTCTTTTTGTAATTTTTTTTGCCTAACTTTTACTTATATAAACAGTAATATTAATTCATAAAATAAAAATAACATAATTTCTGATCGACCCATTTTTTTCTCTTTCAAAACACGCCCTCTATTTCCTTCTTTTTATATAATTCAATTTTTCCTCTGTAAACTTTCTTTGATCCTGCTTGCTCGTCTCTTTCTCCTTTTTTTTTTCTTTCTACTTTTTTTTGTTGCCGTCTTTTTTATTTCTCATCTCTTCATCGTAGAATACAAAATCAAAATTTGCTTTTGTAATTCTCGGGTTCACCGCAATGTCGAATTCAAATCCTGGAAACTCTTATACGAATGAGAATTAGGAATCATCGATTCGCCTGCTTCCTGATTTCGACGATAAAGTGGGAGACGATTAGAGATCAATGACTTAGGCGGCAGTGATCTCGCGGAAGCAAAGATTTACGATCTAAGCTTCCGATTTTTCATAGTAGTTGGAAATTCGGTTGTTGTTGGTGGATTTTGAGAGGGCAGGAATGTCGAAGGTGGTGTACGAAGGATGGATGGTGAGATATGGACGAAGGAGGATCGGGCGATCCTTCATACACATGCGATATTTCGTGCTCGAAAATCGGCTCCTGGCTTACTACAAGAGAAAGCCACAAGATAATCAGGTCTTTAATTGTTTTGTTTTTGAATTCTCAATTTTGTTTAGGCATTGTTTAGCTTCTTAAATTATTGTTTTATTTTATATTAATTTTTTTTGTTAAAAAAAGTTTAATTCTCTCTTTTTTTTTTTGGATCGGAGAAGAAAGAAAAGTTGCTTTTAGAATGCTAAATTAAGTGCAACTAGGTTCGATTTAATTTTATTTTCAGTAATGGAACTGTACGGTTGATGCTGCTATGCTTTTAGTAAAAGCAGAAGCATCTTGTTGACAATGGTGCTTGATATCTCTGAATTCTTACTGTTTATGAAAAAGAGAGTTTTTTTTTTTTTTGAGGAATCTTTGTGTTTCTTTTGACTATTCGCTTTTGTGCAATGTGTTCATTTTATAACTAAATGCTGGCGCCGCTGTTAACTATTAAGAGTTTTTGTGTTTTCTAAATTTAGGTTCCAATCAAGACCCTGTTGATAGACGGAAACTGTAGGGTGGAGGATCGAGGTTTGAAGACTCACCATGGACATGTGAGTTGTTGTCTTCTCGTGTGTATGTGTGTATTTGCTTGTATTCTATTTTAGCCTATCATGTTATAACGGTGATGACGGTGCAAAATGTTGCTGTCGATAGCTGAGAGCTGAGACCGTCCAATATCATATATACATAGATAGATATTCATGTATTTGCACGTGTGTATAAATAAGCATATCATCAAGTCACAAATAATCAGCCATTTCTCGAGCTAATGATTACTGTGTGTTTTCTATTATTGTTTTCTAGTGATTTGGGAGTCTCCTTATTGACCAATTGTAATGTTTATACTTTGCTTCATATATCCCCTTTCTCTCTTTCTTTCATCAAGAGACTCATTCGTGCTCTTGCTTATTGTCTTAGTATATGTACTCCTGATACCAGTGTAATGTTTCATTATCAGTTATATTCTGATATACAGTGAAATGTATTCCTTTAGATATAACACTCATTTATACTTCATTTTAATACACATGGTTTATGTTTTGCAGATGGTTTATGTTTTGTCTGTTTACAGCAAGAAAGAGAAGTACCACAGAATCACGGTTTGTTTTTTTTATTTTAATTTGTGGAAATAGTAAATGAATGTGTATTCTTTGATGCTTAATAACTTTGCCACCATGAGGAGAGGGTGTAGGAATGGACATCATTGCTACTTTGCTATCGGTGAATTACTTATATCATGTATTTTGGCAAATCAACATTGTTTCTGTCAGTTCTATGCTGAAGGACTTAAGTCACATTAGCATAGATTGGTGCACTTGGTTTTACTATACAGACATATACTTGGAGTCCATTTTGATTGCTCTTAATGGTTTTGTGTACTACTAATTGAGTTAGCCGTTTATTATGTGTGAATTTATTGTTAAATAGGACTGAAAACTTTTCATGATGGAACTGGAGTGATATCTGTTTTAGAAGTGATACTATGCACTGTGTTTCTCTGCCATTGTGCAAGCATAACTGACACATGTTTTTGATTTACTATATAGCCCTTTGACCTCTGTGTTTCTTTTCACAATTGTTTTGTCCTGTACATCCAGTTACAAATTCTTATGCTTTTGAATTTTAGGAACCTAAAATAAATCCATGTCTGCATTCTTGTTTCTAGATGGCAGCATTCAACATCCAGGAAGCCCTAATGTGGAAGGAAAAAATGGAGTCTGTGATTGATCAGGTTCATCTCCGAGTCTGTAACTTAGTTACTACTTTCTTTCCCTGCTTCAGATTTGCATTTTGAAGTTGATTCTCCCTTATCAACTTATGTACAGTTTAGTGTCACAATTTTCCTATTGAACTGAATATATTGTTTGTATTAATCTGTTACCCAGATTGTTTCAATTGTCTAGTTACATTAATTTCATATGCAGCATCAAGAGTCACAAATTTCTAATGGCAACAAATATGTTTCTTTTGAATATAAATCTGGGATGGATAATGGGAGGACTGCTTCTTCATCGGACCATGAAAGTCAGTAAGTGCCAATTTATCATTATTTTCTGTTTGCTGTTGTCTATGTGTGTTGATAAAAGTGACTGTTTGGTGTAGGGCTGTGGGCTTTAGTCAAGCTACCTGGGTGCTTTGAAGTCTTTGGATCAAATTCGCATGGGTAGAGAGTTATTGTCATAAATGAGTGGGGGAAGGCTAGAATAATTATTTTTGATAAAAAGAGGTCTTATGTTTTGTGGGATTTCGTACACATCTTACATCTTCCGAAGTATTGCAATTTTAAAATATAGCATACATGAATTATATAAATATTTCATGGTTGGAACAGGTAAATACATTTTGATATTTTCAATATCAGCCCAAACCTTGTGACTAATCTTCTGGTTATAGATGAATATCGAATGGTTCATTATGCTTGCATTACTGCTGGCTCAATGAATGATTGCTCTGCTCCTTGTTTAGTGACAAGCTGAATAAAGCACAGTTCATTTGCTCCAAATCTATTCAAGGCTGATTTTCAAATTAAAATGAATTAAAGTTCCTTGATTCTTATTAGTTGTTGGCATTTTCCCCTATATATTTTTTTTGGAAATGGTAAGACAAGTGATTAGTGATCCTTGGCCAAACTTTTAATTTCTTAATTTTTTTTTTCTCTAGGTTCAGTGCCCAGGAGGATGAAGATGATGCTCCTCCAAATTTGCTTAGGAGAACAACAATTGGAAATGGTTCTCATTTGATTTCCTTTTCTTGTCTACTTTACACTATTACATGCAATTATCTGAATCTCAACATTTCTATAAAATGTCAGGTCCTCCAGATTCAATATTCGATTGGACACGGGAATTTGACTCAGAATTATCAAATCAAAATGCCAACAACCAAGCTTTTTCTAGAAAACATTGGCGCCTCCTTCAATGTCAAAATGGTTAGTTTTTCATTGATCCTTCCATTTTAATGGCTTTTAAGTTCAACCCAGGTATGAAATCTCGAAAAATAGTTTGAGTGTAAGGGTATTTTAATTACAAAAGTGCAGTGTCATTCTGAATCTGAATATTTTCTTTTATATGACAGGACTTCGCATTTTTGAAGAGCTTCTTGAAGTTGATTACCTTGTATGGAACTGTTTCATCACTTGCTTCATACGTTCTATTTATTTATTTTTCAGTGCATCAAAATGTTTTGGGTGTTGATTATCACTTATATTTTCTTTATGTAGCCAAGGAGCTGTAGTAGGGCGATGAAGGCTGTAGGTGTTGTGGAAGCTACTTGTGAGGAAATATTTGGTCTTGTAATGAGCATGGATGGAACTCGATTTGAGTAGGTTTCCTATTTTTTCAATTAAAATATATATATTTTAATTTTTTAATGCACAAGACAAATGCATACCTTTGTCCATCTACAGAATCATTTCAAAATTTATTTGCTTTAGATATTTGGGGAACTTTTGATATTTCCTATTTATATTATTTACCTTCTGCAGGTGGGATTGTAGTTTTCAATATGGTAGTTTAGTTGAAGAGGTAGATGGGCATACAGCTATACTTTATCACAGGCTTCAGTTGGACTGGTTCCCTATGTAATATTTTCTCTCCATTTCAAATAATTTCTGTTTATGCTTTCATTGTATTGAATATTTATCTTTTGAAGCAGCAGTACCAGCATAGTTTGTTCTGTTTTGGGAACAAAAATTGTTAGGAAAACACAAATCAGAGCTTGTGAATCCCCGTTTAGCATTTCTTTGATGTGAGACAAACTTTAATTGTTGACAATATAATTTATCTAACCAATGCATTTAGAAAATCCCAAAAATGGACAAATTAAGCCTAGTATGCGGGATGCATGCTGCTAGGCACCAAAAGAAGGACTGTATCAATGAAATGCAAGAAAAAAAAGAAAAACCAAGCAAGTGGAAACAGAAATATTAGAAAAGACCTAGAGAGGGAGAGAGATGAGTATGTGCTGATGTGTTTACAATAATCGAAGAATTGAATCTTTTTTGCATTATGGTTTTTGCCCTCTAGATTTGATATTTTACGGAAGTGTTGGCTAGTAATCTGGAATGGGCTGTCAATAAGATTGATGAAGAGTTAACGGTTTTTCCGCTAAACTTTCTTCTTCGTATAAACCTTTGTATGATACTTACATGTATGCACATACACATTTTCAGATGACAAAGAAGGAACTTTTGAATCCTTACTTTAATTTTATAGGAGTGACCCTACTATAGTTATTATCCAAGGTTTATTATAACTTTGTTCACTTCATTGAAGATTATTTATGCGACCTTGTAGAATATTTCTAAAATTATGCTTCAGTTTTTAAAAGAAATCTTTGTTTCTTCTTCCTTCATGAAGTATGGGCAATTTTCAAGTCTATGGTTACTTTTTTGGCAGGTTTGTATGGCCCCGTGACCTTTGCTATGTGCGTTATTGGCGCCGAAATGATGATGGAAGTTATGGTAAGTCTTTGCAGATTTACTCATATATTGAAATATATACTTATTTTTCTAGCTTCAGAAAATTTCCCTTTGCTCTTGTTTTGGTTATTGTGCAGTTGTGTTATTTCGTTCTAGAGAGCATGAGAATTGTGGCCCACAACCAGGATACGTGCGGGCTCATGTTGAGAGTAAGTTCCATGTTAATTCCTTGGTTGTGCTGAGATGTGAAAGATGAGTGTTATATTTGGAGTATATTGCAAACTATGTATTCTAATTTTCTCAGGTGGAGGGTTCAACATTTCCCCTCTGAAATCTCGAAATGGGAAGCCTAGAACACAGGTGCAGCATCTCATGCAGATTGATTTAAAAGGATGGGGTGTGGGTTATATTTCATCATTTCAGCAACACTGTCTTCTTCAGATGTTAAATAGTGTTGCTGGTGAGTTTTTTTTCTCCATTTGAATGTTAAAAATTTGCAGTGTTTTTGACATCACATTGAAGGATAGGATGTTTTTTCATGTTTCTGTGGTTCACTTCTTTTTGTTCTCGTTATTTCAATGAACGTAAAGAAAAAGGGAAATATCATCATTTGTTGTGATGCCAGTTTGGTCTGCATTTTGACATCCCACTCTTGTCCTAATAAAAAGATTGAAGAGGATAAAAAGAAAGAATTGTGTGAGGGGATGTTAAGAGAACTTCATTCCTATCATGTTTGTTTCAGGTTCTGTTCATCTACCTTATTGAAAATTATTGTTTACCTCTCACAACAGGATTGCGTGAATGGTTTGCCCAAACAGATGAAAGAGGTGCTCCTCCTAGAATCCCAGTTATGGTCAATATGGCTTCATCTTCAGTTTCCTCAAAGAAGACTCAAAAGATAGATGAGTTATCTGTTCCCCCTGCCCCTTCTCTTGATCAAACAAACTCTGCTAGCAGAAACTCTGTGTTGATGGATGAATACTCTGATGAGGATGAAGAACAAATGCCTGAGGCAGAACAAGAGGTTTTATATTACCATTATCTTTATATATTTTTTGTTTGAATTGTTCCTAACTATGGGTTTCTTATTTCCCTAAAATTTTCAGGCATATCCAACTAAAAGCGACAATGATCTCAAGAGAACAGGTGGGTCCTAATAATGTTATATTGGTTTGTTTTGATGTAACTGGATAAGATTTTTATGGAACTGACTTCTCATCTCAATATACGTTAAAGCCCTGGAAGAAGAACCAATTGAGAAAATTGATTTGTCATGCTTTTCTGGTAATCTACGACGTGATGACCGTGATAATTCTCGTGACTGCTGGAGAATAGCAGATGGTAACAATTTCAGAGTCCGTAGCAAGCATTTTTGTTACAACAAAACAAAGGTTCTCATTCTTGTGCTTGTTTCTTCTAATTAGTTTTTTTACATGCAAATCAATATCTTATGTTGCTTTGTTATCACTCCCCCCCCCCCCCCCTATGCAATGAAGATTCCTGCAGGGAAGCACTTAATGGATCTTGTTGCTGTTGATTGGTTTAAAGACACAAAACGAATGGATCATGTCGTTAGGCGTCAAGGCTGTGCTGCTCAAGTGAGTCTGAGAAGTTACCTTCTTTAATGTTGTTTGCCTCTTTACTGTTCTGCTTCTCTTCAGAAAGGAGTATCTTATTTCCTGAGAAAGCATTTTGTTAGTATCTGCTTGGTATATTAAGTTACTCCCGCTCCATTTGCTATGCATGGTTTCTCTGTTCTGCAATGTCGTTTAAGCATTTATTAGGAATCATGGTGAAGTCAAGGGAGATTTTAATCTGGTTCCATTGAAACTGATTGGTTCACTTATAATTTTTTGAGTTGCATTCCTTGTTGTAGTAACTCCACGACCTTTATGGTTGTTATTCAAATTGGATTCAGGCTATGCATGTGGTATATCAAAACTTTTGTTAGGTCCATTGCTTAGGTTGCAAAATGGAAGTATCAGTCTCATTCCTTTGCCCACCCTATCTGCGTACTAAGACTTAAATCTGGGACCTCAAACTCCCGTAATAGTATTTTGGGAATAGAATCCACAACCTTCAAACATATCCACATTCTTGATTAGACATTTTATCTGACAGATTCTGTACAAGCTAAACAGGTAACTTTTATTTTTATTTTTATGTAAATGAAGTAGGATTAACTTGAACCAGTATTAGTAAATGAGGGAAAAATGGTTGTGTTACTACTATGAACACGCTACCTTTTTCTAGGGGAAAAAGGGTAACGAGTAGGAAATCACATTAAACTTATAAGAGCCATGTTCTGCCTTGACCAAGTTTCTTTGGTTGGTTGCGTTGGATCATAACTGAGGGTTCAACTATCCTTCTCCTAATAGCCTAAGCGTATACTGCTTAAGTAACTTAATTGATGTAGAAAATTTGTTAATTCCTTAATGGAGTATATTTACATGTCTTTGATCGTTGTTGCTTCTGTCTTTGTAGATTGCTTCAGAAAAGGGGCTTTTCTCTTTGGTTTTTAATTTTCAAGTAAGTCTTCATAATGCAGTTAATGTTGTATCTTAGACCGATGGATCAGGAGCTTGAGTGGATTATGTTGTTTTTGTTCCAGGTTCCTGGCTCAACACACTATAGTATGGTATTCTATTTTGTGACAAGGGAATTAGTACCCAGTTCCCTTTTGCATCGATTTGTTGATGGTGACGATGAATTTCGCAATAGTAGGCTGAAGCTTATTCCGTCAGTGCCAAAGGTATATATTTTTCTTGATTTTGTTTGGAGTAATGTTTAAATCAAGTTGTTTAAGACAGTTGGAAGCAGTCTTCATTGTAATTGTGCCTCCATAATTATTGTGGTCTGTTGACTATTGTTTATTAGTCTGCCAAGTCCATATCACACACTTGATGTCATCATATAAACAATCAGTACTTCATTCAGAAAAACTCGTAGTACTTTTTGGACAATAAATTAATGCTGTAAATCCCATTGATTGCCTGTACAGCCTTATTGAATTTGGCAAATGTATATTAATTATTGTTTTTGTTTGGTCTTTAGTTTTGGCCGGGGCAACGTTCTCTTTAGCTGACCAAGCATGTCTTTGGTTTTTAAATTGGTCCAAGGTAGCCTAATTAGTATTGCAAAAATTGCCTTTGCTCTACTATATATGTGAACGTGGGAAATGTTTATGGATTAAATGGTAGGATCCTCTCCAGTGAGGTTAATTTTGCTGAAAAAAGAATGCAAGGATCAGTCCTTGTCTTGATTCTATTTTTCACTTTGCTCCTTTGAAACTTGTTCTTAAATTGATCACATTGAATCTTGCAGGGATCATGGATTGTGCGACAGAGTGTTGGGAGCACCCCTTGTTTGTTAGGAAAAGCAGTTGATTGCAATTATATCCGTGGTCACAAGTACTTAGAAGTAAGGATTATTATGATTTCTTTAATACCTAAATGTAGCATCAATGATCCTTGTGATTAATATGTGTTTACTTGTTCATTTCTTTCTGTAGGTTGATATCGACATAGGTTCTTCTACGGTTGCTAATGGAGTTTTGGGGCTTGTCATTGGTGTAATTACGACATTGGTGGTTGACATGGCTTTCCTTGTGCAGGTACGATTCTTGTAGAACATCAGTTGTCTCAAACTCTTTATATGGGAAAAATACTTGCTTTATTATTGATAGGCATAACATACACTGACTTGCAAGCAAAGAGATTTAGTAGGAAGCGGCATAATCTGAAGCAATCACTGTTGCAATACATATTGTTTTCATTATTAATGGCATGTCAAGGGCAAAGAGTAGATTATAATACTGCATGGGGTATATAGTTTTGTACATAGGCTGTAGTTTTACCTAATATTTAACTACAAGTGCTGTTATCATAGGGCTGTCCAGGTCCATTGCCCACTGCTGGTAGAAATTAGGCATGGGGCATTAAAGTAACATTTGTGATTTACTTGTGTTATATTATATGGTGGCTTAAAAGTGGTTCCATGTTCTCTTTTTTTTCCCCTTAGGCAAATACAACGGATGAGCTGCCAGAGCGGCTAATTGGTGCAGTCCGAGTTTCACATATAGAGCTATCATCTGCCATAGTTCCAAAGCTTGAGGCCGATCCATCATGATTGTTTTGACCACAACTGATTTTATACGAATAATTTGTTCTGATATTCATATTTTCATTTGCATTTTCTCGTCATTTACCATTTAGAGGAAGATCCTTCACTTTTTCCAAATAGGATTTTCAGGAAAAAGTAGTGGAAGGAAAATGAAAATTTTTACTTCGGCAAGCTCGTTAGTTCCATTTCTCTGGCTAGCTATGTGTTAAGGGAAAATAAATCCTATCATGGAAGAAATCAAGAGGGTGAGAAGGATGATGGGGCTTTTATTTTCATCTTTATATGTAATTATATATAAAAAAATCTATAGTAAATGTAGACGCGTTATCATTTTGCGGTATGTCATCTCATGGCAGCATTTCATTGCAAACTTTCTGTTCTTTTGATTTGAGAACTACAAACTAGAGGGTAGAAAATAGAAAATAAAACCAAAGAAAGAGAGAGGACAGAGAATCATTGCAGAAGGTTTAGTCAGGTCTAAGTTTACGTCGAGCATCAAATTCGAGACAAATGGTTGAGTTCCGTTGAAACAGTTATAATCCCTATCGAATACGTGAGAATCATAACCAACTAGGTGCTATGTGATATGACAGCGATAGATTACCTTGGCTTGTTTGGAAATTGGGTATACGAAATGAATGCTTGGTGAATGATGAAATGCTCAATGTTCATAGCCTCTTTTGAAATGTTTTAAGTGTACCCGTGTACAAAGTATAAAAAGCGGACACTGTCAATATTTCGCGAGTTATTGTCTGTTGCGACTGTAAAAAGTTATCAACTTTAAAAATAAATGCAAATGCAAAGGTAATGGTGTTATAACAAAATTTGATCTCGAAGCGAAAGAAAAAGAAAAGAAGCTAATAATGTTGTAATCTTCATAATGTAAGAACATGTCTCTCAGCGTAGTACAATATTCTTCTCAAACTCCCCCAGCAAAAACAAAGGGGAAAATTATAACCCAGACTTTTCTATAACAGAAATCTTTGTGCTCAATCTGTATTTAGGTTAACAATTAAATCCTTGAAAGCATCCAAAGAAGCAGCTGAACTTGCAGGGAAACCATGATGAAGTTTAGTGCTAAGCATCACCGCTTTCCTTGTAATCTCTTCATTTCCCATTATCTTCTCAACCCCATTGACTATATCATCCTTCTTGATCTTCTGTTGGGATAGATTGTCAGAAATCATGCACCCCACTTTAAGATGATTCACCACCAATTTGGCATTGTAGTGCTGGTCACCCCTAATAGGCCATGCCAATAATGGCACCCCACGTCCGATTGCTTCCACCGTAGAATTCCACCCACAATGTGATAAAAACCCGCCCGTTGATGGATGACTTAATATCAACAACTGAGGTGCCCATCCGTGTATTATCAGACCTCTTTTACCAACCTTTTGGTCCAAACCATGAGGGAAGTAACTCTCTTCTTCGAAGGATACATCACTGGAACCAGGTTGGTTTCCTAAGAACTGAGGTGGGCCAGGTGGAGGACCTGGTTTGCCTGATCCATGTTGGATTACCCAAATAAATGGCCTGTTTGATGCTTCTAATGCATCAGCCAATTGCTCGAATTCTTGTTTTGTGGGAGCAACTTCAGTGCCAAAAGATACGTATATCACTGATCCATGTGGCTTTGAATCTAACCATTCTATCACTTCATCTTCCGTTACGCTAGACTGTTTGTTGGCTCGGATTTCACGATCGTGAAGCAACGAATCGGATGATTTCCAAAACTGTTGGGGCAATAGTGGGCCAACACCCCATACTGGTTTACCAATTTGGATCCCTAAATAATCAAGAAATGGACCCTCCAGATCAGTGCAACTATTGAGCATCAACGCAATAGAGTTCTTGGCAGCTTCTACCCAGGGTGGCTGTCCACCTGGTTGTGGAGGACCCATTTTCCGATGTCCAGGCCCACCTGGAGGCCCATGGGAGAAGCCATGCCTTAGTGGTGGCTGTCCCGGTGGCCCACCTGGAAAGCCGAAGGCCCCAAGCCCAGGAGGTGGTGGTCCTGGTGGCCTACTTGAAAAGCCGAAGGCCCCAAGCCCAGGAGGGGGTGGTCCAGGTGGTGGGCCATGTTTAAGATCGGAATCTGTCAAAGCCATTTCTTCCGGTAACCCAGGAAGCGAACGGGTCTCTCCAGGTTTGATATCCATCACGCGAGCCTTCCACATGGCGTACTCGAGAGCTGCAGAGCACGCACCCGAGGTGAAAAACCCGATTGTTGGGATCTTAAATTTCTTGAAAACATTTCCTGTCCAATCCATCATTACATCTATTACTGCACAAGCAGGTTGTGCGGAGTTCTGCAGCAGCCTTTCGATCCCTTGAGCTAAATCAGAGTGGTGGTCATGGGGATGGTTGGGAGGATTTGAACTGGGCTCTGGTGGAGTTAGTGGCGAAGAGGGTATTTGGGCAACTTCAATGAGAGGATGCTCCTGGAAAGATGAGGGTATAGAAGAAGAGAGATTAGAGGGAATGATGAAAGTCGTTTTGAAATTTCTTGAGGCAATGTGCTTGCATAGTTCCATTAATGGGAAGAGATGGCCTTGCCCAAAGAATGGAACTACCCATATCTGGATTTCACTCGACATCTCTGTTGCAATTCTATCGCTTGGTGATTTAATTCGGTCTATAAGGCACTACACGAGTATATGGTTGTTTCACACAATTTATAGAGCAGGAAAGTAGGATGATAAAGACTTAAAGGTTAAGGTTTTGACTGGTAGGTTGGACATTTTGTTGTGAGAAGTGGTCAAAGTTCAATAGATATAATAATAAGACGACAACTGAAGATGGATAATCTGGAGCATTCTGTGATCCGACATTTGTTTATCGATGAAAATTTAAAGGGTGAGATGTCAATAGATTAGTTATGGTTATATCCAATGTGGGGCAGAACTTTCAGGGTGCTTTCATACAGGATTTTTAACATCAATTAATTTCTCCATGGATCAGAAGGCGAGGTCGGTGCAACTTGTAGAGTTACACGTTCGATTTAATTACTTCACCGCGTTCAAATTGTTTGTTTGCATTGTTAAGGAATCGTATGGTCGGCAAGCTAAAAATTGTTCGCGTTAAGGGAGATTTATGCCACTTCTACATACATGCTACTTCCCTTTGTATAATTGAGAAATAAGAAATGCATTTTTAATTATATATGATAATTTATATTATCATATTATATAAAATATTATATTTATATTATATTTTATATAAAAATTATATATTATAATTTATAATGATAAAAATATAAAATATAATTTTTTAATTTTATTTAATTTATTTATAATTTTTTTAAAATATTAAATTATATTATTTTTATATTTTTATTTTATTATTATAATATCGTATCATTATATCATATTTTAAATTATCAATTTTACTCTTAAAGTCATAACGACAAATTAAAGTTATATTATATAATAATCTTGTACTTTAAGCCATTCTTTATTAATTCGACTGGTTGAAATAGATAAAATTTGCCTTTTAGGCAAGAATTATACCTTCAAAGCCAATGGCAACTTGATTTATGGTGCTACTCAGATTACATAAATTTGATTGCACTTCAATCAAGTATAATACTAATTCGATGATAATTCAAAACTCTATAATCAACCACCACCATGATAAACCAAAAGATTGCTCACATACCCCATTTTTAAGCTTGATCATAATTAAGCTGCTTTTTGGTTAACAAAGTCCTTAAAATCATCCAACGCAGCCTCTGAACTAGCCGGAAAACCATGGCTAAACTTTTCCCTCAATGCAAACACTCGGTTACCCATTTCTTCATCTCCCATGAGCTTCTCAATTCCCTTGATTATATCATCCTTCTTGACCATCTCTGATAGATCATCTGTCACCTTATAACCCACCTTAAGTCGCAGCTTGGCGTTATAGTATTGGTCTCCCTTTATGGGCCACGCCAAAATCCGGACCCCACGTCCTATTGCTTCCATCGTTGAATTCCAACCGCAATGAGATAAAAATCCACCCGTTGAATCATGGCTCAGTATCACTAATTGTGGTGCCCATCCGCGTATGATCAGACCTCTGTCACCGATTTTACTATCCAACAACCCGTTTGGGTTATAACCTGACCCGGATTGTATGAACCCAATAAACGGTCGGCTGGATTCCTCTAATGCGCTGGCTAACTGGGCATGCTCATCCAAATTGGGACCCACTTGGCTACCAAATGCAACAAATAAAACTGATCCACGTGGCTTATTGTCCAACCTTTGGATTACTTCATCTTCGCTTACATTCATTCGGCGATTATGCTCCCCGATGATGGCAGCACCGCCACAGGTCAGGGAGTTCCAGTACTTCGCTGGTAAGAGAGGACCCACTCCAAAAACTGGCACACGGATGTGATCAGCCATGTAGTTAAGAAACGGACGTTCCAGATCATCACAAGTGTTGAACATCAAAGCTATTGATCCCTCAATAGCAGTTTCCCACGGCGGCTTGTCGCCCGGTTTTGGAGGACCTCGTCCCCCTTGATGACCGCCGCGTGGCGATCCTAATGGTGCTCTTTTAAGATCCGAGTATGTGAGACCCATTTCTTCGGGCAACCCGGGGATTAAACGGGTCTCGTTGGGCCTGATATGTCCCGCTTTGGCCTTCCAGGCACCCCACTCCATGGCTGCAGCATACGCACCGAAGGTGAACAGCCCAATCACTGGGATGTTAAATTTCCAGAAATGGGCCTTTGTCCAGCCCATTTGAAAATCAACAATAGCGCATACAGGCGGGGGTAAGTTTGGGATTTTGCACCAGTTTTCCAGGTGGGCCTCGAGGTCCTGGGCCGCTTGCTGCTGTAGTGGGTCGGATCCGGTCATCGTGGGAGCTGGTGAGGCGATAGGAGTGGTTTTGTGGAAGCGATGGAAGCGGAGAGAGAAGAGGGAATGATAAGGGTAGTTTTGTAGTTTCGAGAGGAGAGGTGGTTGCAGAGCTGCATGCAAGGGTGGAGGTGGCCCTGGCCAGGCCCTGCAACAACCAGTATTTCAGCAGCCATTTTTGGATTTTGGTCTCTTATCGTTTAAGGGAATGGAGTAGTTTGTGCAGAAGAAGGAAGAGAGAAGTGGGTAACTTACTAGTGAGTTTCTGAATGATTGATGATTATTAATCACTAGTAGGGAAGTTAGAGGAGGCTACTGTTATTTGCCAAAATGATTTAGTTAGGATATTTCACTTTCATATTCACATCATGCCATAGCGGATAGATCTGTGTAGTAATGGAGACTGGTTGTATGCCACATGGTATATTTACGGAATCTCAAGCAGCAGATGAAAATTCTATTACTGACAATAGGTGGCATCAAGAAACTATCATTTGAAAGCTAAATGATTGAAACAATTATTATGAAGATCAAAATTGAATTCAACATAAGCAAGAACAATGTAAGGTTCACCAAGGATACACCCAGATCTGATACGGTCGAGTTTTCTATTGAATATAAATCAGTTTGCTGGCCGTATTCATTACAGCTTCCTTGTAAAGCTCTTCCACCACGATCATTTCTGCATAATAGATATAGCAGACATAAGCCTCATGGAGTACGCATCAACAAGAACACATGATGTTTGAAACTACCATTGACGTTAAAACATGGATAGCCAACTAGGAACAGTTAATCAACAAGGTTTACTCGGTCTGCCATTTTCAGTTTCTCTCCAAACCAAAATCCTCAAAGGAGATGGTTTTGTTAGATAATTCACTGTTTGAATTCGACTGTTTAATTAAATTATAATCTATTAGCCGATTATTTAATAGTATAATAAAAATTCTTTAATTAATTATATAAATATAATATTCGATTATAAAAATAATTTTAAAAAAATTGATAAAAGATTTAATATATTTAATTTAAGTAGTTTTCATGGCGTGAAGATGAATTAATACAAGAAAGACATACAACTGATTACGGTATTGGTATTAGCACCACAAATTGATCACAAAAAGAAAAGTAAAAAATAATTATGGATTAATTAGACCGGAACTTGATTCTTGAGGCCAAAAAGAATTCTCAAGTCTCAACTCATACCCTGGTCTGCCACTGTACAGGAGACGGATTGGTTGTTTTTCCACTTTGGTTTTGACAGTCCCGTTTTCACAGCAACAAAAACAAAGGGGCGTGGTAGACTCCCTATATGTACAGCCCTGATTATTATCCTTCAAATAGGAAAGAATCAAACAAAAGAGTGAAGATGGCGAAGAGTAAGGTTCTTGTGGTGGGGGGAACTGGGTATATTGGGCGGAGGATTGTAAAGGCAAGCTTAGCTCAGGGACATGAAACCTATGTCCTTCAACGCGAGGAGATTGGGCTTGACATTGAAAAGCTGCAGATGTTACTGTCATTCAAGAAGCAAGGTGCTCATCTAATTGAGGGCTCGTTTAATGATCATAAAAGCTTGGTAGCAGCTGTTAAGCAAGTTGATGTTGTTATTTGTACCATTTCTGGTGTGCACTTTCGCAGTCACAACCTTTTGTTGCAGATCAAGCTTGTGGACGCCATCAAAGAAGCTGGGAATGTTAAGGTATTATTATCTATATTTGCAATTTCATCAACGAGGACTATTAAGGTTTCATTCTTAAACTATTTAAATATTCTTAGATCATTAATTTTCCTCTACTGATTAGGAATATATTTGAAGAAACGTGAACATCAGGAGTAGTAATATTTTGGTTTTGGCAATTGTAATTATAATTATTAATTTGAATTAAGCAACAAACATATATATTGTAGCGTTTCTTGCCTTCAGAGTTTGGTATGGATCCATCACGAATGGGACATGCACTTGAACCTGGAAGAGTGTCATTTGATGAAAAAATGGTTGTGAGAAAGGCAATTGAGGATGCAAACATCCCCTTCACCTATGTGGTTGCCAACTGCTTTGCTGGTTACTTTGTTGGCAATCTTTCACAGCTTGGAAGCCTCACTCCCCCTAAAGACAAAGTTCATCTCTATGGCGACGGAAATGTAAAAGGTACATTTAAGCAAGATACTAATAATTCAGGTTTATTAATGATGCTGACTGACGATTATACCTAATTAATTTGTTGATGATCATGCAGCGGTTTTTATGGAGGAAGATGATGTTGCAACATACACAATTAAAACAATAGATGATCCCATAACATTGAACAAAACTTTGTACATAAGGCCTCCAGACAACATTCTTACGCAATCACAGCTAATCCAGATATGGGAGAAGCTTACTGGGAAGAAACTAGACAAAATTATAAGCATTTCTGCACAAGATTTTCTAGCCTCCATGGAAGGTACTATATGAAATCTTCTGAGAAAAAACTTGTTTGACAACATTGATTAGATAAATTGTACATTAATTTTCAATAATATATGATCAATGTTTCTTCAATTAATTAATTGATTAATCATCATATATGTAAATTAGATTGTATGATGGTGTTGCGCAGGAATGGACCTTGCATGGCAGGTAGCTGTGGGCCATTTCTATCACATTTTCTACGAGGGTTGCTTGACAAACTTTGAAATAGGGGAAGAAGATGAAGAAGCTTCAAAGCTTTACACCGAGGTTGAGTACACTCGCATGGATGAATACTTGAAAATTTATACCTAATAAATATTTATGTAACTTGAAGGCTTTCACCTGTAGCAAACGAAATAAGGTTATCAAAGTATTTAATTACCCATGGACATACTGAGATTGATCTCTAATATAAATTTAGTACTCTCTCAACAAATCATCAGAGTATTGTTTAGCAAACGATATGGGCCTGATTAATTAGTTTGTTTTAGATATGTTGACAATAGATAAAACCGAAATGCAAGCAGATATTGTAATGAATTCATAACTAAACCCGATATCTATTTTTTTAATTTCATTTCATAGACGAAAACATGTGTGATTAAAGCTGGTTTCCATTTACAGCAACAAACTGATGGCTATCTTTGATGCTTAGGTCAAAATTTATGGAATCTCCTTCAACTTTAAGCTTAACATCTCTTAGTTTTCTCTTTCTCCCACTCCATAATTTTGGAAAGCAGAACAGTTGGTCTTCTTGAAAACGTCATTTATCTGTACCACGTTTGATTTCCTGTCTGCTTCATTCACATTCTCCAGGAGATTCGACAGAGCCAAGTTGAAGTTTGTTAATTGTGCTCTTGCTTCTTCTATATTCCCTTCGCAGTTGATATCAAACGACAGGCTCTTTTGGGCTTTCTCTAATAGTGTTTGCAAGTACTTCCCTTCGGCCTCTATCCTCATCTGCAATTTCTTCTGTACCTACGGTTACAAAGACAATTCAACAACAGCCAATAGAAATTACAAGCTTGAACAAGCAAATTCACTTGATACCATAACGTAGTAATGTAAAAGAATGAGAACTTATATGTCCTCAAAAGGGATTATTAACCTCATGTTGCTCGTGCAATGTCTTTTGTACTTCCAGCTGAGTCTTCAGTGCCTCTGCCATTGGGATTTGTCTGTTTCATTGCACATTCATTATCACTTAGGAATTAGGATGGAACCATTTGACAGACCCAAAAAGCAATCTGAAAAGAAACTATCCTTACTAGATTCTCAATTTGTAGCTCCTATAAAGTTTGATAGGCAAATTAAATGCTCACGATGAGATTCTGGTAAGAAAACAGAAATGACGAAACAGCACGTACCTTTGTTCATTGTCAGCTCCTGGTGAATTGGTGATTGTCCCTGAAGCATGATTGCTAAACTGTACGTAGGAACTCCCTAGATAAGGAATTGAAACCAATCAGCATTAGAAGTACTAATAGTTGATTTAATCCTATATTTGCAGTGGAAAAATCATTGTAAATTAATAGAATTTGATATCAAAGTAATACTAATAGACAAACTTACCACCATTCTCTTTGTTTTGGTCTACTGCATTTTGCTTCCTTGCCTGCAGTCCTAGTCTGTATTTCTACAACAAAATTAAGCAGGAATTACACCAGTGCAATGTTTCAAAATAATTGAATCAATAATGTTCATGTCCTATATACCTGTAAATGGCTCTTCAAATGGTACAGTGTCAAGCCCTTCAATCCCATTAACCTTAGGACAGACTTTGGAGTTGCTTCTAAAAGTGAAATTTCTCAATAATATTAGACCATACTGTAAACTATGCCAAAGGGATATTTCAAATTCAATATGCTTATAGCGTTACATTAAGAATAAAAGTTGACTAATCAATGGACTTTTTAAAGTTAATTATGAAAACAGAACACATGGATGCCATTAGAATTTCACAATTATTTGATAAAAAAGAAAAACTCCATTAATTCAGAGAATTCTTTCTGATCTTCATGAACAAATTATTTGCAGCAAATTAGCCTAGGATTTGTTTGGATGTAAATATGTTCTCAAACACCAATTACAGAGATAAAAAGATACATTAATGTAGGCTATGCCCCTGTCCAAACTACTTAATATATACTTTGCTAATTTTACTTGGAACTTGTAAGTGATAGAAAAAAAAGCAAGATTAACTGCTTTGAAATATGGTACTTAGTTCCTCTATGGATTATACTTGACAAAAACTACAATAAGTTTCTTGCAGTTACAATTTTATCACTATGATTTGAGGAATTATGGTAGTAATTATCTCATGAATGCTTAATTCATATGACATTGTCATAACCAGCTTCTTCTTGTGTCATGAAAATTCAAGAATTTTGCTATATTTAGAACATAATTTATCATATATATATATATATATATAGTGGCAGTTCAAAAAAGAAAGATATCTAATAGTAAAAATTCTGGTTTTGCACAAAAAGAAGAAACAGGGTAAGGAGGCAGAGAAGACTAACTGTCAGGGCCACCAAGTTTAGTTACGGCATCGACGAACCGGTCATGAAGATCAGCCGTCCATCTCAGCCTGGGCCTCGGGTCTCTCGTCATCACCACCCCATTTTCGTACCCATAGTTCCCTTCTCCTCCACGGCCACCCCCATAGCATAATCTCTCCATCTCATGAAACAAAACCAGCTCAATTTTCTCTTTAAACTGAAATTGGATTGAATCAAATTCAGTTGAATTTCCAATACCTCCTTAAATCTAAAGCCAAAAATGTCAAACAGAACTGAATTAAGAATAAGAATGTTAACTGAAATCAACCCTTTTGCTGTTTCAACTTCATATATGTTAGCAGAGTTTTTTTTTTTAATTTTATTTATTTAATGAGAAACAGACATAATTTTTATATTTAAACGAGAACATGCAGAGGAAAGCTCGGCGACGAATCTTAAGCAAACAAACACGGCTGCAATCATAAGAAAACAAACGCAACAGAGTAATTTTTTTCTTCTTCTCCCATGTACGTCTTCATCAGGCGTTCCATCGTTTGATTTTCTAGTATGATGATCCAACGGTGATTTGAGAGAACAAAGAAGCAGCTCCAACCTGGATGGAGATGTAGCTGATCGGAATAAAGGGTTTGTGGCGGTGCCACGTAAATGCCAGCGTGGAATATTCGCCGGCGAACTAGAGTAGAATATTCCAACGATCACGTGGCGGGCCCTCAAGGGCGGACGTAAGGGTCATTTCAAGTTGAATCGGCGGTCATCCACATGAATAATGGTCGGGCAAAATGGACACGTTTCGAGCTATCCTTCAGGAACGGGGAGTTCGAAGTAACATCCAAATATTCGCTTCGGTTCGACCCGAACAAGGAGATCCAAAGCCCATGAAAAAAGCTGTCCGAAGAATCCATCCCCTTTTGGCCCTATCCATTTTTTTGGATGAAGATTTGCTTATTATTCTTTCAGAAGAATCAGAACTCAAAATAATAAAAAAAAATTATTTCTCATTTCCTGACAACATTTTCTTAACAATTGATACAAGCTTCAACATTTCTCGATTTCCTTATATTCAGTTAAACAGATTTTCTGAGATCATTATATTTGAGATTTTACAGGGGAGCCTGCAAGCTTGCGAGTTGCTCACATGAAGGATACAAGCCTTGCAAGAAAATTTTATGTCAGTGACATAAATAATGAATGGAAGGGAAGCATAAAAATATGAATTCAATTAGTGTTCTGTGAGAATGATTTCGCTAACTGAAGATTGGTGGAAAGAGAAAACTTAGGAGAGAGGGTCATCAGTGGTTCATTCCCGCTCTGTTTTTGAACCGCCATGCCCATTGCATATCCCAGGGCTCGAGCAACAGGAACAGCAACAGCATTCCCAATTTGACAATACCTAAATATATCAGAAAGAGGGTTTATTGATGTGAAAGACTGGCTTAAAATACTGCATTTTTCAATAAGCAGAGAGATATCACATTTTAGATTGCGCTAGTGACCAAGCATACATCTTTTTCTCTGTTCAACGTGCTATTTAAGTGTTACAGCTGATAAAAGAGCTATTTCTTCAGATTTGAGCAAATTAAAAAGCCTACACTGGGAAAAAGGCAGAGGAGAGAATATCAGCCCTAAACTAGACTCTCAAATAAATAATATTTAGAACAAAATTATCATACCTCTCTTTAATTGTCCCGCAGAATCTATAATAATCAGGAAAACCTTGCAGCCTTGCATATTCTCGTATTGTGAGAACTCGATCCTGCTCTGGATGTAATGCTGCCTACACAAGTCCAGAAACTCACAAGCAAATCCAAGGACTGACAAATGGGTAATCATTTATTTTTTAAAGTAATCTTAAAAGCTAAACTAGTATCAAGTGAAACCTGGCTGTGACAATAAGGGTAAGTTACTACAGTTGGCACTGTCTCATCCCACCATAATCTTGCAAACGGTCTGCACATATATTGATAACATTAATTTCGTCTTTTTTTTTCCTCTTTTTGTTTTGGAGGGGGAGGGTCGTTGAAATCAGATAAAAAAATATCTAACCTTTTAGATTTTCCTTGCTCAAACGTAAAGACGTAATCCGGTACCTAAAAGCACATGAAAGAGAATTAACATCAGCAATTAGTTTTGCCATTTAGACATACTGATTCATGGCGTGGAAAACCTACTTTGTCATTTCCTCCCTTTCTGCACTAGAATCATTTTCATCCTTTGCTATTAAAGAGATATAACCTAGATCCAGTTGCTGGTTCGTAAAGTTTGAAGAGGAAAATGAAAGAAAAAGAAAATCCATGGAAGAAAATGCCCCACATGTTGAAATGCAGTTGCAATATGCAGCAATTTTCAGCTTTCCTTTATACAGCACACTTAAAGAACACAGAAAAACAGCCATCCAGGCACAAGCCTAAACAAGCATCTGAGTGCATATCCAATACCGACATGAACACAGATGAAATGTAAGCACTGCTGCTCTGGTGGAAAATGAAGAAACTCACCAACGGTTTTCCAGATGGTAACAGCTGCTTTTCCTGTGTTGGATCCCTCCGAGCCACATTGTCTTTTCCAACAATTATACCAGGGAGGTCCCGGAAATTTGCTCCCTAAAGAAACTTCTAAATTAGAAATAACAGAGGGGCCAAAAAGTGGCAGTGTAAATTGGAGTTGAATTGTATAAAACCTTTCTCTTAGGAATTAGACAAACTCTTGTATAATCATCCTCAGTTAATGGGGAAGGCCGATGGTCATACAGTGGGTTCAATATTCTTGTAGCACCATTTAATGCAAAACCAGTCATCTCTGCAGAGCCAGGAAAAGGGACAAAGGTAAATGAAAGGCAAAATTAGAGGAAATGAATATGCTTGGCCTTATGCTCCTTCTCTTCTGTGTTACTCGTATACAACAAATGGAGGATATAACTAATACTCTTTGGTTTACCCAGACGCAAACAGGAAAAACAGGAGCAATTTTTTTCTCCAAAGAAACAGTGCTGGTTTACTAGATATGCTGCATATGCTCAACTCTGAGGCCATGCTTACTTTAATTAGCATGCTGACCAACTCAATGCTGCATCATGACTTTGCATGTGAGAAGCATTCCACATTCTAGGCACAAGATCCATGATGCATGCTTGTACATAATTTTTCATCCTGAGACTTCACTTCTGAAAATATTCAAATATTTTACCGCAAATGTTTTGTCCCATCTACAAATTGTGTGCAGGTTGTCAAGAAGTTGAAATTAACTGGCATACTTACTAAAACCTCTACATTACCAGACACCAGACATGAGACTGTACACAAGCAGCAAAGGTTTACTCACTTCTACTTTCTAATCAAATTTTCCTCCATACTTTTGCAGCTTCCTCATATTTTACAATTATAGAAACTTGTTTTGAAATGATTATTGGTCAAAAAATATGCTTAATGAACTCCCACATCCCAATGACCCCTGATCTTTCCCAAGTCCATAATATGCTTGTTCTGTACAGTGCTTCATGACAAAGTTGAGATTTGGTCAGAAAGTAGCTGGTCATTCCTGATTATAGCCCACCAAGAGATGTAAAAGGTCCTTGTTTCATGGCTGAAAATATGAACTTTTATTTTCATCTGTAACAAGCAAAGACTGCAACTTAATGGCCGCCAATTGTTGATACTCCAACATCCAATTACCGTGCCTAGCAGGTTAGGCACCCTCTTTATATTTCCGCATACACAAACAAGAAACACCTAAGTACCTGTGTCAGGTACTTACACCTATTCTGAGATGTTCTAGAATTTCATGATAAGCATCCTGGCCATAAATCTTTCATTTTGTTCCAATAGAAATGGATCAGAATTATTCCAATAAAAAGACAAAATCTATAATACCCCAGATTTTTTGCATAACCACATTTGTTGGAAGCTTCATAATAGACACTAACCCTCAGATGCAGAAGTAAAGGCCCAAATCAGTTATGTTAGTGATAAATGATTTACATCCAGAGACTTTTTGTTTTTTTAAAGAAAAATAAACATTTATTGATCTACAACTGCAACATAAGAGAGATCGGAAGGCATAAAATCTATTAAGAATTCAACAAATGGCCCATTATTTTGACATTAGAGAACATCCACTAAACACTCAGATATATAGAGGGAAAATTAAAGCCAGTTATAGGACAAGAAATTTAATCATTGAAATATGAGATGATCCTAGGGTAAAAGGAAACAAAATTACCATATTCACTTGATCTTATATATCTTTGAAAATCAGTCTCAGGAGGCTTTCCATAAGTCATTTCTTCACGAGCTTCATTATTTGTCACCTATAAAGCAGTTAATTAATTGAAAGGAACAGAGCACAGCTGAATCTATGAAGTGGTTCAATCAGTAAAATAAAATATGATAACTACAGCTGGGAGATCAGATATGGCATCACTGAGAACAAGTGCATCCTCCAGTTCACGGGGTTGGTCTTCATCATAAGCAACCGTATTACGCTGCACAATGTAGACAAATAGAATTATATGGATGGAGTGTCGCTGGTTAAAGCATTTTAGGGGAATTAAAAAAGAAATAATAATAGCAACCTCAAACTCAGGAGGAGGCCAATATCTGATAATAACATCATGAGTAGGAAGTGGAAACTGTGGTAGTTTCTGCACACACCAAATAACCACAAAACCCCCCACCCAAAAGAACAAAAAAAAAAAAAAGTAAACAAAGAGCAGTTATATGGTCAGCAAGAGATCATAGAAGACCAAAATCATTAACTTTACATGTGATAGCACTACTTTTTTGTCAGAGAGAGTCAAGGAAAACAGCAATTCAATTTAATACAAAAAAAAACTCACTTCACCAGGATGTGCTCCCCACAAAAAAACACGCAACCGAAATTGAGGAAGACCATAACAACCAGCTGCAATTATTCCAAGCCTTGATTGGTATTTCATGTGAACCAACCGACTTAAAGCATATCTTCCAAGCGAAGCCTTGTCAAATCTCAGGATATCAACCACATTTTCCATTAAAACAAACTTAGGTTTTAAGTATTCCACTATGTCCATGAAGACCACTATTTGACGATTTCTTTCATCATCCAGTGGGGAATCAACATTTCTATAGCGATTATAGCCACTTATTCCTTGGCATGGAGGGCCACCACAAATAATATCGACATCACCCTGATTAAGTTAATTCATTAAAGAGGAGTCGTCTTAAAAATTATCCCATCTAGGGAAGATACCCCAAATTAAGCATCCACCTAGCATTTGATTAAAGAAAAACTTACACGAAGTGGTAAGATTTTGGACTTGAATCCTTTTCTTACAAAATCCTGTATACATTCTTGACAATTGCTGAGAGATTTGAACAAGTAAGTAAACATTTCCTTGAATCAAGAATGAAACAGTGATAGCAATTAGTATACCTTAAGCCTTCAATTGGTTCCCATGTATCTTCACTTGCACTATAACCCTTCCAACGAACCTAACAAAATAGCTATGAGTATAAGTCATCTCCACCTAACTATGACATGAAACAAAAACCAATGACTATGAATAACAGTAGAATAGGTTGACACAAACAAAGATCAATTAGATTACAACGCACACACACACTCACAAAAGGCTTGAAATGAACTGACATCACATTGCATTGATGATATAGACATCTTATGATGCACCTTAAAGTTTAGACCACGGTTGCCTGTGTTGCAGGGATCGCCATAACAAATATCAACAAGACTGGAAACTTCAAATTCACCAGGGGGAGTATCAGCATCTTTTGGAGAATTGGCATCATTCCACACTGCTTGGGAATCTGTGGATCTTGATGGATATCTTTCTACATTGTCAACTGCATATCGTTTGCAAAGCTTTTTCCATTCCTTCAATAGTAGAAGAAAATCATCAGCAGCTTCATTCCTGACCTATATAAATGAAAAACAAATAATAGTATTATATATCTCTAAAGGTTTTGGGGCTTGCCAAATGTAAGTTGTAAAATATAAGGCAACTGTACTCACATGTGTCTCTGGATGATTTAATTTCAAGCTTTTACATGCCGACTTATCATTGTCAATGGCCCATTTCTAAAATGCAGAATGTAAGATACATAATATGAGAAGTTTATTGTTGAATGAATCATGAATTATGACTATATGACATTATTAATGATTGAATGAAAGTACCGTTACTAGATCAATGCAAGTTGCTTTGGCACCGAGGCATAATCCAGTTGACATTCCACCACAACCAGCATAAAGATCCAGCAGTGCGAGTTCTGCTTTGTAAGTTCCCAAACTAGGAATATTTTCTGAAAAGGCTGTTGGAGTTGTAGGCAAAATCTCCTTACAGCAGTTTGATGAACTGTAGCTCTTGAAAGAATCATCTGAACCAATATATATATATATATATATATATATATATATAAAGACGGATATATTAGCACTATGATCATCATTTATCAAGATATTTACCACTGTACTTATTGGGTTATGGTTCCACTGATCACCATCCCTCTCTTTCTCTCTCAGGCAACAGAAATAGAGTTAATATAGCAGGTAAACCCCATTACTGATTTAAAAGAAAAAAAAAAAAGGCTTACCGGTTGGCAAGGTGCGGAATGTTGAATACTCCACGCAATACTCCATGTCAAAATAGAAATCAGATTGGGGGATAGAATTTGATTTTAAGCCTAACTGCAACAAGTTATAAAAGATTAATAAATAAAATAAGTCCAACAATACTAACAAATATAGTTGTGAGATTGATAAAATAAAAGCAGGCAAAAAGTAAAGAAGAATTGAAAAAGCCATTCATAAAAAATTAGAATAGTTAAAAAGCAAAAAATGACAGTAAAATAAGATCACAAGAAGCATACCTTAGGTGATATTTGTGTAACAGTAACTTTTGAAATAATGCATTCCATGGGATTATCATTCATTACAGTCGAATAGAATAGACGTCTTTCGTCATGGAAAGAAGTCTCTTGTTTCATAACCTTTGAATGAAACACAAAAGAGAAGCAACAAATATCAGGATAACAAATATTGCATGACCTAAAATAGTTCTTAATTTCTGTACTCACTGTATCTTCAGCTCTATAAAACCATTGGACTCTAAAATAGTTTTCTCCATCTGTTGTTTTAAAAAATTCTAATATCCTTCCAATGTGGTGTTTTGCTTCTTCACCCTGCAAAATTCCTTTATACCGTGAGAATTTGCTTGTTTCAATGGCCAGATTATTAAAAATTAGAAGTGGCATAGGCAGACAAGCAAAGAAGGATTTGAAGATAGACTGCATAAACTTGATTTGCCTGACATGAAATAAGAGAAGCTAAAAGCATATACACAACAATTCAAAGAACACTACGGGTGTGCATTTACTTTAATATATACACAATCCCCAAGGTTTATGGCACATCCATCAACTTCAGCTTGAACATAATGGCATTCCACATTCCAAACAATCTTGTCTTCATCATCATCACTGTCACAATAGGAACAGTGGTTTGAATCAAAAGAAAGAATTATAAAAAAAGAAAAGAGTAAGTTAATAGAAAATTACACAAAAATGGTAAATCAAGATAAAAAAAAGTACTAAACAGGGGGAGCTCATAAATGGGTACTTACTCCAATGGGATGCTTTTACTCTTAGATTTTATATTCTGCAAAGTAAAAGATATTCACAATGAGTACTGAAATAACTAGACCACAAAGTGGGCTCATTTGACTTTTATTTCCAGGTTATCCCTGAACCATGCTCTGTGAAACTAACAGATTATTAAGATATAGCTGCAAACCACATACACTGATAGACCAGAGTAGCAAAAGCTAGACGTACAGTTACTAACCTTTGCTGCTATGTAAATTAAAAAAAGTTAACCTGTATAATGACTGCCAATGAATGTTGAAACTTGAAAGCAAAGCCAAATTAATTTTAAAACATGCCAAAGTATCAAATTCTCAAAAATATAACTAAACCAATCAAGTTTCCAATCAAATTATATTTTGATTGATTGAGGAGACTGAGGTAATCTAAATTAGTGATAAGATTTTCAGCTTTGATTCTGCATGCCTATTCTCTTTTCCTGTCCAAATTTTATTTGACTTCTCTCAACATTGCTTGATACCCCTTTAGTTTTTAGTTAACCTCAGCAACCAAGAAACAACTGAAAAATAAAGCGGATATCAAGCAACATTAATGTAGAGGAAAAGAAAACAAATATGCAAAACAAAGCACAAATTTATGGTCACTACTTTAGTCAGCCCAATGAATCAAAAAAATAACAACGGTCAGTTTAGATCAAAGAACAAAGGGGAGACAGAAGCAGACATATCAAGAAAGAATTATGCAATCACCTTCATTTCATATCGCCAATGCCACCTTTCTTGAGCTTCATCATCAGGGATTGGACTGCCGACAAATATGGGATCACTCCTGTGTTTAGTCTGTTTCTTTTTTAAAAGAGACGAGTCCTTGATCTTCTTTGAGAACTTTTCATCTGACATTCTCATATCTGAATCTACTGATGAGACCTTAAATTTCTTGAAAGGATGTTCATCCCATGAATTGGATGATCCAATGAAAGAAGAGTTTACTTCAGCTCTACCGACTCCATCCAATGATGTAGGACATGAGAAAGGTAGTTTCAACTGCTTTTCATCACACATTTCCCTTCTATGTTCTCTGAATGATACATCACTATCACCATTTTCAGTTGCCTGCATGAAACTAGGAGACATTCCCAACAGCTTTTCTCCTGAAAAGCCAATTTCCTGTGTATCCAATCTCCTAATAGAGACATTAATGCAACCATTTTTAGTAGCCCGACCAATTTTCATAGATTTTCTTAACTGCTTTTCAATGGAAAGCCTTGAGTTATGAACTTCAAATTTTCTGATAGATTCGTTACCGCTCCAATTGTCAGTCTCCCTAACAAATCTCGGAGACTTTCTCCTCTGCTTTTCATCAGAAAAGTTAGGGTCATTATGCATTGAAGGAACAGATCCTTTACCCGCATCCTCGGGCCATGAGAGATATAATAGCTCGTCAATCAACTTTCCTGAAGATCTTGTTTCAGAGTAAGAAACTTTTTCAGGGGATTTGAACTTAGTTTTTGAAGAATCGGCTTTGGTTTCGGTTGAGGCTGAAGTCAATCTAGGAGATCTCCTCAAAACTTTTACATTCATAACTTTTGCTTTTTTATTTTCACTGTAGCAAAAGAAAATCAGCATGCAAAATTCTATTAAGAATGACAGGCCAAAAAAAAAAAAAACTAAGGTGAGGAACACACAATGCAGAGCAAGATTGACCATGCCTGTAATGAATTAGTGAAAGAAATTAGCAATTGCTACTCACATTAACTTGAAGCTTCCACTTTTGGAGCTTTGACTCTGCAAAACGCAAGAATCCAGACAAAAGAAATAGATAAGTTACTTACCATTAAACAAGTCTTCATCTTTCAGTTGTAAAACAATTGAAAACCCCAGATGAAACATAGCAGCAGATTATCAAAGTCATTTATTTAGAAGGATTCAGAAGCCACAAAGTTAGCTAAATTAGACCCATATTTACATGTATTCTATTTTCTACGTTGACCCAAACACAACAACTCTCTCAGACCCATAAAAAAAAAAAAAAAAAAAAAAAAACAGCAACCCTCAAAGCCTCAATTAAAATTGAGACCTTCTTCTCAAAATAAAATTAATAAATTTAAAAAGAAATTCGATTCCCGGAACTAAACCCAGAAGAAGGAAAGGAGGAAGACTAGTACTTTAAGCTCAAAACACAGCCGTTAACTCAGCTGAACCTGTGCTAACGTGCTAAAACGAAAAGTGTCTGACCAAAAAAAATGAAAAAAGTGAACGAATCAGAATCTGGTTACGTAATACTTGTATAATAGACTCGTACCAAACGCAGCCTTGCACTTAGCATAATCCGCAACGGCTAGTAATTAACAACTTTGGTAGACCCCCCTAGTTCGACTTAATTTACACTGCCAACGTGTTAATTTTATTTTTTTAAAAATATTTTATATCATTTTATTAATTTTGTTTATGAAATTTTAAAATTCACTAATTTATAAAAAAAAAAAAAAGGGGGAAAAGAAAGGAAAGGATATTGGTGTACCTTAAGGGGAAGAAAAAGAGTCTTTACGTTTTCAGCCCCAGCAGAAAAGGATGTAAATCTGGGCGACCTTCTAAGGCTCTTATCATCCACAATTCTTCTTTCCGTATTTTTCATTCTATTACTTTGTGTTTGTACTCTCACAATGGGCCCCACATTTGGTGGCTGCGGCCCAAACAACACCGACAACCTCGGCGACCTTCTCAGGCAGCTAATATGCACCGTTTTTTTATCTGATTTCCTCGACGGCACGTTTTGAACTGGCGAGACCTGAAGAAGACTTGGTGGAAGCTTGATATCGGCGGTCATTTCTTGCGGGAGGCAAATATCTAAAGGCACTGGCTGCTCTTCATTACCGTCTTCGCTTTCGACTAAAGAAAGGGACCAAAATTCGGATTCGGATTTTTTGGATGGCTTCATGAATGTAACAAAAACTAAAACTAATCTCGATGATTTCAAAGATACAAGAGGATTTGGAACCAAACAAAGAAGAATTTCAAATGTGGGTGAAGTGACTGGAGCATAAGCGGAGCCACTGCATCGGGAAGCGTTCTATCTGGCTTCACTGCCTCACTCACTCGACAGTCTACACCATTTCTTATGTATAAATTATTTTTAATTGGGGAAATGATATGTTGTGTTTGGATTTGTGCTGTTTTAGAGTTGTACGTTTAGTTAATGGGCTTTCAGATTGTGGACTTTTTCAAGCAAAAATGTGTGTCAAAGAGCGTACAGTTGTGAGAAGCAAGGTTTTTACAAAGGTTGAGAGGTTTGTTGGTTGTTTGTCTGGTGCTTTGGTCGCTTGGGCGGGAAATCCAAGTTCAAACTTCTGGGCTGAGACAGGAGCTCTAGCTCAACAAATGGGTCTCGTCTGGGTTGTTTGATAAGAAGGATAATTTTCCTTAGTTAAAAAAAAAACATTTAATTTAATTTAATTTATATAATTATTGACGTGCGAAAATTCAAATTCAAATGTTGCTAGTCTTTAAAGTCGTCATGCCTGCGATAAGTTGGCAATGGAAAGAGAACCCACTCGTGATAATTTCTTGGTTGACCTACATTATCAACATCAAATCAAAAATGAAACAATCCCTCCATAAAAGCTAATCATCAACAGTTATTAGTCCATAGTAATCTAACAAATCAATTAAGCATTCAACATTTTTTATTAAAAAAAAAAACCCACATAAACCTTATTAATTGTCTCTCAATCCTCCAGCTACCGCATGTTTGTGCCATATTTTTGAATGTAACAAGGCAGAGAGCACAAAGGAAAGAGCAGAAGCAGACACCTTTCTTTCTATTTCATGTCTGAAGATTCAGATTCAGATTCTATAAATTTAAGCACAAAATTTAAGCTTCTTCATCACCTTTGCGTATGCGGCTGGTACTATAGCTGGTTGTCTCAGCCTCCGTTTTGATTTTTTTGACTGCATTAAATGATAAAATATGAGTCATTGGCTTTCAACAATTCTTTATCTGCCAGTAAGAAGAGAAACTTTACGATAAGAAAAGAAGCAAATATAATTGTGTTATACTGGTTGAACTTGAAAGATGATAATTGTATTGAGATCTCAAGATCTCCAAAACTTCATTTTTTGGTGACAACCGTCTCTAAGGCATCGATTTATTAAGGCATAAACTTACGTTTCAATCCTGATGCGCAACCCGGACTTTCCAAAATTTTGACAATTTGATGAATAAATATGCTGACCTCCAGAGGTATATCTATCCCCATGCTTCTTTTTCTTGATAACTGAGAATTTCACTCAGCCAAACAACTAGCATTATACCTTACCCTTGATTTCCCTTAGCTACAACCATTTCCTAAAGTGGGGATCAGTACAAAGATTTTAAGCACAATAATCCTGTATTATTCCAAAGAACAAGGTTGCAGCCCTCAGCCAAAGGTCCTTATCTATAACAGATAATTGTAAGAAATTTTCTGTCCAATCTTGATGATTTTTTTGAAAACCAACAAGGTCTAGATTAATCTATTTTTCAATGTAATTTAGAAAGAACTTCATTAAATAAAGAACAAAAGTGCTAGATCCAAATCAAACAACACAAGGAAACATACCAGAAGACAAGAAAACATATGAAAGGACATATGCACACATGCAAGCACACACACCACAGCATCATTCTTCCTACCCAGCCATAAACATTTGCCTTTGCTTGCTTACATTCTTTTATCTTCCCTTTTTTATACTTGCCTCAAATCATTGCTCATTATGAAGGCGGACAAATTTTTGCACAAAAGGTACAAGGCTGAGATTTGATGCATTTCAACAATGCCAGGCTTAAAAATTACCAGAATACACAACCAGAGTATATCACTGGCATATATGCAACCGAATAGTTAACACCATAGTTGTGCCTTGCAACCCATGCTACTGCCGTAACATGAGTAAGGAAATTCCTTTGAATTCCCCTCCAACATGAAATCCAAAAATCTCTGTTGCTTTAAGAAAATTCAAATCCAAAGAAGCACTAAACAAAGTAACACTATTACACTCCCAATATTACATCTCACAGGTACACACACATAATCCAATATGACGCATATATCTAAAACAATTCAGCAATCGACTATGAAGGTAGAACTCTAACAGACCTATTAGAAGGCAGCTCCAGAACTGGCTTCACAAAAAGTAGCTTTCAAATGTCTAAGAATTAAAGATTAACTGATTTCCTTCAACTCCTGAATGACCCTAATCCTCTCCTTATTGACACGGAGACATCTACACTTGTTTTTATCCTTGATAATGTTAGAACTTAGTAACTATCCCAAGCCAACTTGTTCTTGCTGGTTGCTTATCTCAAAAAATTACTCTAATCCAGAATAAGAACATTACATTGGAACAAGAAAAAAAATGTCATTACCTTCAAGTGTGCATTATGATTTTTGCCTTCCCTCCAGCGACGAATACTCCCATCTTTCATTGTCCTAAATCTCGATTTATATGACCTAATCGGATCCAAATTAAACCATTAACCAAACAAATCTAAAAAAGTTTTCCCCTAAAAAACAAAAATTAGGACAACAAAAGTATAAGCCTACGAATAAAATTTCATCTTAATTTTCTTGAGTTTGGAAGTGCGTGGAGTCATGGGCTTCCTCCTCTTTGCTCGCTCTCTTGACGAAACATGCCGGACTTGAACCAACTATAGAAAAAAGAAAACAGAAAGTTAGATAGATTTTGATACAAGAAAGGGTAAATTTTCTGCAACCAAGGAAATAAAAAGGAATATGAAGCTTACATAGAGAGGTAGTGGAGAATAAGGGAAGGAATTGACAGCGTGGGGAGGTGAAGCGGCATGGTTATTGATGAGGGATTTAAAGCTCTGTTTGGTTGAAATAAAATGGATTGGAGGAGAGGAGTGATGAAGAAGGCGACGTGAAGCGGAGAGAGGGGGAAGAGTTTGAGTTGATTGAAGTGCAGCCAAACAGCGGATCTTCGTGCACAGTCTCTGCATCGTTTAATCTTTGGTTCCTGCAAAGACAACGCTGCTTTGGGGTTTAAGGCCGTGATTTAGGCAATGTAAAAGGGGGTGTTTGGGACGGTGGATTAGCGTGACCCGACCAATCTATTTTTCTTGTGATTTGAGATTTGAGATGATAAGATAAATTTCAAAATCCCTCTTAACAAATAACAATACTAATTATGACTCTCTTTTTTTTTTAATTTTTTAATTATGATTTTTATTTAAAAATGTGAAAATTTTAATTTGATCATCAAAATTAAAAATTCGATCACAAAAAATACAATTTTTGATTACGTCTTTCTTCAAGCTTTTTTGTTAACAAAAGTTATTTCTTTTCAATTATTCTTAAACAAATGTATATTTTCATGTTAAATGATTCCTTTTAAGTCTTAAATAATAATATAAATACTTTTGCTATCTAATATATATTTTATATATATAATGCTTAAAATATTTGTGTCGAAGAAAACGTTAAAATATCACAAACCTTAACATCTTAATGAAGGAAAATGTAATTAAATTATATTGCCAACAAAGTTCAAGAGAACAAGAATTTGTATACCCTTAATTCCATGATTAATCGAGTGTATTATTATTAAAAATTATTAATTGAGTTGATAAAGATTTAATATTTAACTTATAAAATTTAAATTTAATTTTTGCTATCAATATTTTTTTTTAAAGGCGTAGAAACTATTTCATCCTTTTAGTCCAACTAAATTGTGACTTAAATTTCAAGCGATTACAATCAAATTAAAAGTTTCTTTTAAGTGGCCCTTTTAGTCTTTCTTGATGACTACATATAGTTTTCCACAGCGTCCCTCCTATAAGCGTTTGATAACTTGGGTTTGTAAGTGATTGAATCTTTATTGGTAGTTATAGTGCATTTGTAATTTGTAAAAGATTCCTAAAATACTTATCAACGGTAAGAAAAGAAGGCTTAGAAATTCCAACTTCAAGTTGGAGGCCTTAACAGAGTAATTGCTTGTATTGAACGAGACCAATTACACGGCGATGAAAGTAGAGATTATTTCTCTGTTTATCAACAAAAAAATAAAATTTGTCATAAATCATACAAATATCCTATAAAAGTTATGCAAAGCTCACTGTGGACCCTTTTAATTATTTTTTGTTTTATCTTCCTCGAAGATTTAGATGAAATTTATTAGTTGAAACTTATGAATTTTTTAACCTAAAATAATTAAATAAAAATAAAAATAAATAATAAAAATTGATAAATTAAAAGATTTAATTAAGTAAACAAAACTATTAACAAAATTTTTATCGTTAATTAAATATCGATCAAATTTAAATTATAAATAACATTCTTAATAATTTCTTTTACATATTATTAATTTTTACATTAAAATTTTTATTAAATTATTTTTAAGAAAAAACTCCGTCGCTAACATACTTCTTGCAAATTTTCTCCACCTTCCTATGCTATGCAGCTTCCTCACCCACAGGCTCTTTCTTTGCATTGTCATCATTACCATTGTTAATGCTATTGCTATTATCCAAGCCATTGGAGGTGGATGGAGAAACCGTTTCACCCTCTTCATTGATAAGCCCTGCGGCTACAGCGCCTCCAACGTCGCTGATGTTCCCATATATGGAAATCATCATTGCAACGGCAGCCGTGCAGAATGCGATTCCAAAAGAAGTTCCAACGTTCCCAGCAGCGGTTCCTGATGCTACTGCAAAGCCTAAACAAGTTCCCACCATTTTCACCCACGAGAACCAGATTGCAAATGCTCCTTCTTTCCCAGCTGGTGAACAGTCCATCAACAGAACTCGCCCAAAAGCATGCAACACTCCTGTCGATGTGCCATGCAATGCGGCAAATATCAATATATGACGTCTCTGCCAGTTTTCCTGCCGGAATTGGAACCCTGTCGCTGAAGTTACCAGTGATAAAATGAGTCCAAGCAGATTCATTTTCACAGCATTTGTCTCTAAAACAAGCTGCATTGGTTGCAGTAGTGGTAGAGAAACCGAGGTGAAAATGAAATAAATCAGCCAGAAATAGAGCAAGAACACAGGCTTGAGGCAGAGTTCACCAACCACATAAAGTACCCCTCCTGTGAAAATGCACATTGATGTGAATGAAGAAAGGCCAACAACAATAAGGTTTCCAAGTCCATGATGATATTTAAAAATGGAGAGAAAATGATCTTTTGGTAAGGGAGAGGTAATGGTTGCCCCCGCCCTTAACGTAATGACGTGAACTATTCCAGCTAGCCACTTAATTCCACTAAAAATGGAGACAACCCACAAGCCGGTAAATATATCATCAATTCGGAGCATATAATATGCAAATGCTGCTACTACAGCAGACCCCAAGCAACCAGCCGCAGTGGCTTAAAGCGACAGCCAACTTGAGACACCTCTTCTAACTGGAAATTGACGTCTTTGAAGGGTCGGTCCGGTGAAGCCTCGGATCATTAGGCCAAGTTGGCGGGTGTGGGAGGCAGTAGCAACGGTAATGGCAACCACGATCGGAGCAATATATAGCGGGAAGATCCATGTGACTTTGAAGAATCCAACAGGCAGACAAAAGAATGCTCCAATGGCTGTTGCAGCTCCTGCAATAACTTGCTGGTTCTGGCCATGGTCAAGATTGGTAGAAATGAAACGGAGTACAGGGCCAGCCAGAATTAGGCCTATTGCCCAAGAGATTGAAGTCCACTCTAAGGGGGAGACTTTGGAATTGCCGATCGATATTGAACGACGTGTAAGTCGCTCATACCTGTAATCAAACGCACAGATTATGAATTGCCTCGATGAAGTTCATGTGATGGCATGGCAAGAGCTAGGATTAACAAAATAAATATGTTTGACAAATATACGGTGACACTTACAGTTGCATTTCACCGGTCTTACGAGTCAAGCCCTTGGCGCTCTTGTTCCATCCTCGGAGTGGCTCAGTAGGTAACTTAACTATTTTACCGATGATGAGAGAAAAAACTATAGGTATAAGAACTGTATGAACAAAGTAAGAGCACAGTTCGTATGCATACCAAGCCCAAAGTTCCTGTCTTGTAGGCTTATGCTCGAGCCTCGAATATGTCTTGTAAGCCTCCTTAGCTTTCTCCATTTTCAAGGAAATGTTATGCACGTCAGAGGTCGACCTATTGATTTCCTGATGATCATTTGATTCTGGTGCCTGGACTGTTTCTTGAGTGCTTTGAATTTCAGAACTCTCTTCTGCCATGTTGCTCTCTGCTTGTGAGATGAAACTTCGTCTTTGGTTAAAGGAAGGTACTAATAAAACAGAGGAGATGAAGGAAGAAGTAGTCGATGACTAATGAGAACGATAAATATATTTGTTGGGTAATGAAGGTGGGCAGTCGATCGGCACTAAGCAGAGGATGAAGGAAGAGGTTGATATAAGGATGAAAATGAGCAATGTTGGTGACTATGAGAATATAGAATATGTCCATTGTTTCATGGTGTGAAATTTTCAAGAGTTGCCAAGGCCAACCCCGTTATCTTCATTTATGAATTAAAATAATGGGGATATAATCAGCATCATTGTTTGACCGATTGACATAATTGTCTTTACATGTTCGCTTAAAGTCAAACACACTTTGCTTATCAGACTTTCTGGACCCAATACAATTGTCTAAGTTTTAATGGGCTGAAAGATGCCCATGGACACTAAAGACGAGAATATGAAACTGTCATCAAGATGAATTTAGCCCAATATTTGAGCCCAATTCAGTTTTTCATTAGGAGGGCCTGGATATATATTTAAAAGTACAACCAACCTAGCGGAATGACCATTAAATTATGGGAAATTAATTGCAACGAAGAAGGAAAACTAAAAATATTGACTCCCCCTAGATTTAATAATATAAAATTTAATATAATAATATAATATGAATATAATATAAATATAAAATATAAAAATAATTTAATTTAAAATTTTAATAATTATTATATTTAAATTTAATAAAAAATATTTTATATTTTTATATAAATATAATATAAATATATTAATTTTAATATTTTATATGATATAAATACAATATATATTTTTCCCTTAACTTATTATTTTGAGGTAGTACTAATGTGTGGCATAGGCTAGACTAGAGCACGCACTCCACCGACCTTACCAAATAGGCAAAGATTTCAACCGCAGCCACCATCCAATTTTATTTTACTTCCAGTTTTTCCCTCTGCTCCAAGGAAAACAGTTCACCAATCACCAGCTCTTTACTTTATGGAAAAACTCCACTCCTATTAAACTACTATGCATTAAAAAAGGGGTGAAAAAAGCTAAAAATATCTTTTTGGGATTAAGGAGAATTGGCATTCCAAAATTCAAACTTTTATTAACACCAATGTTATAAAGTTAAGAGGGAAAACTAAATAAAGATTATAGAAAGATGAAAAGTTATTTTTTTATGAAAATTACAGGTTGAGAATAAACAAATTTAAAATTACAATTTGAAATTTAAATTTTAGATTTATTAAGTATTATATTTAAAAATAATGGTATAAAAAATGAGTTTTGAATTGAAGATGAATAATCATTTCTTTATTTATTATCTCTATCTTTAGTAAATCTGAGCTAGACTCATATTTTATTTTTTATTGCCTGGTTTTGAGGCCTTGATTGGGGATGGCAACTGGCAACTTTGTCATCATCACATTCAACTATGAGCTTTCCACCGCAAGGAAAAGATGAAAACATGAGAAGGACCCCCAAAGACAAAGAGTTCTCCTTCACATTCTTTAATCAAATCAAGAGACTTTGACAAGAAAACAAAATATAAACAACAGTCGTCACATGAACCCAACACGAAACAAAAACACAAACAAAAACAATTCCCCAAAGCAAACCCCATCATCATCACCCCACTTTTCTCTCTCATTCACGAAGCAATAGTCATGCTCTCATAGTCACATGCACATCAGAACTCTTCCTAGTCAAACTAAACCACACCCTTGATTAAATTATTAAGAACCCGATGAATTATACGACTTTTTGATTATAATTGAATCAAAGACAGTCAGACAGAGCAGACTGACAGATCATAATCCATTAATTTCGCACTTAAAAGTCCTAAGCATAAAAGAGCACACATAACACTCTATATTCTTCGCTTTCTGTTACTTTCATTCTATTCTTACATCAGCAGTCACATAATTTGGACCATTAGGTTGCTTCTTTGTATATCCTTTGTCTTTATCTTATCTCTTTCAAGCACTTTCACATGTTTTGCTTGTTTCTGTAGCCTTTGTCTTTCCTTTGCTCCGGTTTTAGTTTTTTTGTTCTTCAATGGCTACTCTTGGTGATATTGGGGTGTCTGCCTTAATCAATATTCTGAGTGCATTTGCATTCTTGTTGGCTTTTGCTCTGCTGAGAATTCAGCCTATTAACGATAGAGTTTACTTCCCAAAATGGTATATCAATGGAGGAAGAACAAGCCCAATAAGGGGTGGGAATTTTGTGGCCAAGTTTGTCAACCTCAATTTCAAGACTTATCTTACTTTCTTGAATTGGATGCCCCAAGCTTTGAAGATGAGTGAAAGCGAGCTTATCAACCATGCTGGCCTTGACTCTGCTGTTTTCCTCAGAATTTACACTCTCGGGTACTCTTTGCTCTTTTCCTACACTTTTCGTTTTTTGTTTATTTGCTTGTTGCTTGTGGTTAATTTGTTGTTTCTTTTGACAAAAAGATTGAATTTTGTACTATAATTTGCATTCTTTCAAGTTATGCACATTGAGGGTCCAAAAAAAAAAAGACTTTACCTTTTTCTTTTCTCTTTAGAATTCATACTCTACGGTTATGAATTTTCTTGTTTTATTCTTTAATGTCCTTTTCTACTTGTTTTCGGTTCTGGGTAGTATTTATTTCTTGAGGAAGTTCTGGATTTGAAGGATAATAAACTGTGATAAAGAGAGCTTCAAATTATATTGATGTGATTGATTTTATGAATCAAATTGGTTATGTTCTTTGAATTGGTAAAGTTTGACTTAGAACTAGCTTGTTGCCTATTCATTTGATTCAGTAACTCTGCTTTCACTATCTAAGCTGACCACAATCTCTGGTTACCACCTGTGTTAAAATCATATTAATTCTGTATCGAATTGTGCATGAAGTGTTATATTAAGTGAAGATCGGGGTCCCATTAGCTGCATTTATATGTGCTTTAGATCTTTTTGAACCTAATGTCCTTTTTATTTGGAGTATAATAATATTCTTCAAATTTTGTATTTCTAGGAATACCATTGACTGTTGGATATCAGTTAAATTTAGCTGAAGGTACAATATTGGGAACTAGTTGTAGAACTATTTGAAGCAGCTGTTTCGCATGACTTAAGAGTTAAGAGTCATGCAACTGTTTCTCATTCATGATGCCTTGCGACCTCCCGTTGGTTGCTGCATAGATTAAAAGCTGTTCCCAGAACTTTGAAATGACACTTTAAAGGCTCCATTGTCATTCTTAAAAGCATAATCAGACTTGCAAGGATGAATAGACTTCATTCATCTTGTTTTCTTTTGTAAATTCAAGTATTGAATGAAGGTTTTTACAGATATAGTATATTTATAAATATGGTCACTATATTTCACTGTCATGAAACCTTGATATTATTTGAACTTGCTCAAATATGAAGCTCTGTGGAATAGATGATTTTCTATGCACCTTCTCTGGGTATAATAACTCATAACATTTTCTTACTTTCATTAATTGCATCTTTTCTTTTTTAAGCAAAGATTAAATTTCTTTAAATTTTTCTCAGGTTGCTTTATTAAGGGTTTAAATCTCACACTGCTTAATTCTTTATGTCTGCTTCATAACCCTGACTGCTTCTTTGATAATTGAAGATTTTTATCCACTTTCAGAAGAAAAAACCTTTAATATCTTTAACCAAGTTTTTAACATTAGTTGTTTCCCTCTCTTACAGCTTAAAGATTTTTGTGCCCATAACAGTTGTGGCACTTCTTATCCTTATCCCGGTGAATGTGTCTAGTGGAACATTATTTTTCCTGAGGAAAGAATTGGTTGTGAGTGACATTGATAAGCTCTCAATATCAAATGTTCCCCCTGAATCTATAAGGTAGGTTTATTATATCTTTAATAAATATCTCTTTGCGGATTTTTTTTCCTTCCTAATAAGTTATGCTTGAATTTCAGGTTTTTTGTTCATATAGGATTGGAATACTTGTTCACAATTTGGATTTGTTACATGCTCTACAAGGAATATGATAATATAGCAATAATGAGGTTGCATTTCTTGGCCTCACAACGTAGGCGTGCAGAACAGTTCACTGTGAGTTGAGCATTCTATTTTACTTTCTTAAGAACAATTACAGCATATTTGAAGTTGAAGAAACTGTCGTGTAGTTGAATAGTTGCTTGTCATCATTAATATTTGTGGATTGGGATTTTTTTGTTTAAACGTGACTTGCATGACCCTAGTTCCATTTCTTATAATGCGTACATCTTGCTGTTCACTGGTTAATTCAACCTTCTTTGTGGTTAAAATTTGGTGAAATTTGCAGGTAGTTGTGAGGAATGTGCCCCAGATTCCTGGTCATTCAATATCAGATTCTGTGGACCACTTCTTTAAAACAAATCACCCTGATCATTATCTTTGTCACCAGGTAATACACTTTCTAATAAGGATTTCTTATGTTTTTACTTAGAATGGGAAGAGCAAATGCATAATAGACATATGGTGCGTCTTTATCCTTTCCTTGTGGGGCTTTACATCGCTTTATTATTCCTGCATTTTTTTGTACTCAGGCAGTCTATAATGCAAACAAATTTGCTAAATTGGTGAGAAAAAGAGATAGGCTCCAAAATTGGTTGGACTATAACCAACTGAAGTTCGAAAGACATCCAGAGAAGAGGCCAACTAAAAAGGTAGTTTATGCTTATAAACTTTCATGGTGGTAGCATAAGATGTAAGCTTTTTATTTTTATGTTGTTCTTTGAGCCATTTATCGATTTAGCAAGTCATCAAATATTTTACGGACAGACCTGGCAATTTGATGCCTTGAATGCTTTCCACTTTCAGGCAGGATTTCTCGGGCTATGGGGTGAAAGAGTTGATTCCATTGATTTCTACAAACAACAAATAAAAGAATTTGATAAAAAAGTAAGCTGCTGCTGCTGTTTTCTTCCAATGCATTCAATATTAAATGTTCCAAGTGTGGTTTTAGCCTAATTTCCTTCTTCATTTTTCTGGACTATTGAATGGCCCTGATATTCTGTCTATTGCTTTGTTTTTAACTGTCTCAGATGGCACTAGAGCGCCAGAAAGTTCTCAACGACCCAAAATCTATTCTGCCTGTTAATTTTGTATCATTCAAATCCCGTTGGGGGGCTGCTGTTTGTGCACAGACACAACAAAGCAAAAATCCAACACTGTGGTTAACAAATTGGGCTCCAGAACCCCGTGATGTTTATTGGCGGAATCTAGCTATACCATTTGTCTCATTGACCATTCGGAAGCTAGTAATTTCATTATCAGTATTTGCCTTGGTATTTTTCTACATGATACCCATTGCTTTCGTGCAATCTCTTGCAAATTTAGAGGGTCTTGAAAGAGTTGCTCCTTTCCTTAGGCCAGTTATAGAACTGTAAGTTAGTTTATCAATTCCTAGCTTGTAGATAATACAATTGTGATTTAACTATGTGCATTTATTTTTTAGATGATCAAGACATTTGCTGCTAAAATTCATCCTTAGGTCTAGTGCTAAGTTTTCAGACTTATCTCTTTAGATCACTTATAAAATGATAGTTTATATTCTTTTGTATATGCTGTACTGCATACAATATATTGGGGCAGCAAGCTTTTCTTTCATGCCATACAGGGGGCTGAGGGCTATACTTTTATTGTTTTCCCTTGATCATTGCATAAATTACATGCACGAGCAAAGTCATTGAAAGCTAAATAAAATTTCTAAATTTGAAAAGCTGCTAATTTATATAATTAATTTTTCGTTTGTAAGCTAAGAATTGTGGGACCTCTTCTTCAAAATGGCTTGTTTTGCCCCCATTTAACATTTTCATAGTCTTTGTAATTTAGGAGACTTTCCCACAATGATATTCTCACCATTGCAGCAACTTTCTGACTGTTAATATTATTTAATAAGAGAATAGATAAGTATTTTGAAACTTTGTATATCGTTTTAGTATCCTTACGAAGTGTTACCTGAAAATAATATGCAGGAAATTCATCAAATCTTTCTTGCAAGGTTTCCTTCCTGGTCTCGCTCTTAAAATCTTTTTGTATATACTGCCTACGGTTTTGATGATCATGTCGAAGATTGAGGGACATATAGCACTATCAACTCTTGAACGACGAGCATCTGCAAAGTACTATTATTTCATGCTGGTGAATGTGTTCTTGGGGAGTATAGTGACTGGAACAGCTTTCGAGCAATTGCACTCTTTCCTTCACCAATCACCAACCCAGTAATACTCCATGCATCTTTGGTGTTTTTTTATAAATATTTTAAGATGTTATATAATTGTCTTAAATTGCTATATCTTTTACTTGATATCTCTTAATGTGACATTGAAATTTGAAAGTTTTAATTGGCTGAGTGGTATCTTGGTGGAATGGATGATGTGGAAGAAACTTGTGATCTAGAAGGAAGGAGGAGAGGGACAAGAGTCTTAAAAGGAATGCCTTCTGGTGATTGTAAAGAGAGAGACCTACGAATCTAGATCCCTTTGAATGGAACCTGACTACTATATATAGCAATCTTAGATGAACTCCCTTAAAAACATTTGTGGCTGATATAAAACTGATTCCTATTGAGTTTCGATTGTCCCTAGTGCCAAATAAGTTTAGTAATGGGAGCCTCTCAATATGCTGGAATGTGGGCTACGATGGTGGACCTCAATATGCCAGGATGGAGATGCCTAATATGGGGATAGTAACCCATCACATGCTGCACTCCTTGCAGATCTTTTCAGATACCGACACAAGCTCAACTCCTGTCTACTGTTAATTTAAAGTTGGTTCCACAAGAGCTTGTGGGTTCCACAAACATCGGCCTAGCTATGAACAGTAGTGAACTGGGAAGATGGCAAGGATTATTTAGTCTCTGAGAATTAGTTCTTGTGAGTAAAATAATAGCATGCCAAAAATTGAAACATAAGTTTAGCTTACAGCAATATTAAGGTCATATGACTCATCTTTCATCCTGCTTGTTTTGATTTGTATTCTTTTTTTTTTTTTTTTGTGGAAATTTTAGATGATCTCTAGTGTACAACTTTGAAATGTCTTATCCATGTTCTGACTATTCATGCTGTTGCAGGATCCCTAGAACCATAGGGGTGTCAATACCAATGAAGGCCACTTTCTTTATTACATATATCATGGTTGATGGATGGGCTGGTATAGCTGGTGAGATTCTCCGATTGAAACGATTGGTTATTTTTCATCTTAAGAACATGTTTCTGGTGAAGACTGAACGAGACAGAGAAAAGGCGATGGACCCTGGCAGTGTGGACTATCCAGAAACTCTCCCAAGTCTCCAACTGTATTTCCTTTTGGGAATTGTATATGCTGTGGTTACTCCCATTCTTCTTCCTTTTATATTAGTCTTCTTTGCCTTTGCTTACCTGGTGTACCGTCATCAGGTTAGTTTATGCACAATGCTTTTATATTTATACGCTTTCTCTTTCTGCAAGGTGTTCTGGTAGTTTAATCAGTTACTTGAAGCATACAATGAAATGTCTATGTTTACTTCACTCTCATTAGGATGCTTATAGGTAATAACTTATAAAAAATTAATTCTCAAGAGAGAAAAATTTACTAATATTTGTAAGATGCTTCTCAAGAGAGAAAAGTTGACTAATATTTGTAAAATGCTTTCGCAGATCTTGTTACTTTGTTGTAGATTTTGCTGTTGTTTAAGAGGTTTAATTTTACTTGTAATCTCATTTTGCCATTTAATTATGCAGATAATTAACGTCTATAATCCACAGTACGAGAGTGCTGCTGCATTCTGGCCACATGTTCACAGCCGCATAATAGCAAGCTTATTGATCTCTCAACTTCTATTATTGGGTCTGCTCAGCACCAAAAAGGCTGCTAATTCAACTCCTCTGCTTGTTGTCTTACCCATATTGACATTATCCTTCCATAAGTATTGCAAAAACCGTTTTGAACCTGCATTCAGAAAGTATCCCCTGGAGGTAAGTTCCATACTTTACACTTTGCAAATAGCTAACTAGGGCAAAAAGGTTCTTTTTTCATCTGTGTGGTCTGTCAGTCTGCTTTTAACTAGGGCAAATTTTGTCCAAGTATAGATTAAGGTTCTTTTTTTTTCATCATTATTTTGCAGGAAGCAATGGCAAAGGACATAATGGATTGGACAACAGAACCTGATATAAACTTAAAAGCTTTCTTAGCTGATGCTTACTTGCACCCGATTTTCCGATCCTTTGAGGAAGAGGAGTTGGTAGAGGTTAGAGTTGACAAAGTCAGAGTTGATAGACACCAATCTTATGTTGACAATGCCCAAAGTAGTGATCTCAGTTCCCCCTCCCCACCTCATCATCTATATCATCCCACCTCCTCCCCTCATCATAGCTATCAGCCCACTTCTCCACCCCAAGATGTCTATCACCATGGCTCCTCACCCCAATACGCCTATAACCTCTCCTCCCCTCCCCATTATGGCTATCATTATGAAACAGAACCATGAACTTCAAGGGACTAATATGCTTAGATGGAGTCTTAACGACTTTGTCAGGTTTTTTTAACTTACCAGCTGGCATTGATTATGTGAGTCCTTTCCTTTCCTGTAATTATTATTTAGCATAAAGTACATATCACTATATCAGTTAAGGCATTTTTCTAGAAATTATGGTTGAAGTTCCAACATGCTAAATTTGGTCTTTTTGAGTCCCAACCTACTTGAAGATTTGAACTTCCATAGCTACTGATCTGTTGTAGTTGTTATTTTGCAAGTGGATTTGCAGGGTCCAATGGTTTTCTTTTCTCTTTCACAACTGTTGGGCCGTATGTGGGTCCATTTAACTCTAAAGTCATATTTTTCATAATAATATTAGATTTGAGCCATGTTCATTTGATGTAAGGACAATATGCGTAAATTTTTTTTTTTTTTAATTTTACGTTGTCTAAACTAATCTTTTTTCATATATATCCCAAAATGAAGAATTTCACAAGAACTCCTTCCATTATATTACCATTGCATAATCAAGAGATTTTCCTTCCTGTAAATATGCTGAAAAAACAAGAACTTGGATATCAAATTGAAAATCAAACATTAGAATATGGTAGTAAGAGTGTAATCGATTGAGTTCAAATAGATACAGTATTAAATTTAAGTTCGAGTTTGATTTTAAATTTGAAACTTAATACTCAGTTCAAATTTGATTGAATTTTTTTTTTTTAATTCAAGTTCGATTCGAGATAGAAATCGAGTTATTTGAATTCGTTTCATTAGACTCGATTAAAATGTAAAAATAAATTAAATTTTTATATTCGATTAAAATTCGATTATTTGTATTCGAAGTCGAATTCGAGATATTTTATCAATTAAAATAATTAAACATATTAAAATATAAAAAACTTGATTAAATTCGTAAGCAACTTGAGTCAGATATAAAAATGTTCGAATTTAATTCAATCAAAAAATCAAACTACTCGAACTTGAGCTTAATTCGATAATAATTAAATTAAATTTAAATTTTATTTAAATTAAATCTGAATAGTCTGTAAGTATTAATATATTATTTATATCTACAGTAAAAGGAGCTTGGATCTGCGCTGTATGAAGGAAGAAAATTTTAGACTATAACCTGTAACTCATTAGCGAGGTGAACAAGTTAAAACTGAGGGCCAGACGCTTTAGTTTCTTAAAGCGGGTTGGGCTCAGTTTTTCGGCTTTGAACCCTTTTCCTTTTCCCTTTGACTGGAACAAATTCCTCATATCATTTTACAATATTTTGGGCCTTTTGAAAGGTTCCAATTACAATAGAGGCCCAAATGAAATGCAAACAGCAAACTTCCTCTTGGTTTTTTTGTGACCAAATTTGAGTTTGTTTTATGATAAATCACTCTATTTGTTTTTTTTGTTTCAATCAAATAACTCACAGGTCTCATCGTTTCGCTTAAGTATACTTTTCTGTAAATTAACCAATCATATCATCAGACTATCACTAGGGCTGTAAACGAGTCGAGTCGAGCCGAATCGAGTTGTGAGAAGCTCGAGCTCGACTCATAACTCGGAGTTCGATATTCGACTCGAGTTCGATCGAATTTTATTTTTCAAACTCGAGCTCGATTCGTGATCGAATTTGAGCTACTCGAGCTCGCTCGATTAAGCTCGATTAATATATAAAAATAAGCTCGATTCGTATACTCGATAAGAGTTTAATTATTCATGCTCGAACTCGAACTCGAATTCGAAATATTTTATTAATTAAAAAAAATAAAAATATATTTAAATATAAAAACTCAATTAGATTCGTGAGCTACTCGAGTCAGATATAAGAATATTCGAATTCGGCTCGATCGATAAGTCGAGCTACTCGAGCTCGAACTCGACTCGACAATAATTGAACCGAATTCGAATTTTTTTTGAATTGAACCCGAATAACTTACGAATACTAATGTATCATTTACACCTCTATCTATCACCATATAGAAACAAAATCTCATCCTGTTTGATGACACGTTTTTTTACGTCCATACAAACTTTTGATCATAACCGTCCCCTCACACGGGGAAAATGGTGGTGACTTTCTTGGAAATTCAGCTCACTCTTTTGCAGTTTCAATGGCAACTCCATTGGTGGCCACACCCATAAATTTGTCTCTTACTCTTCTTAACCACCATGATTCCAAATCCTTTTCCTTTAGTTGTCTCACTTTTAAGCCAAACCTTCACAGGATCCCTACAAACCCAACAACACCTTTTGCTTTCAATGGAAACCCTCACTTATATAAGCATGAACATAATCATTCTAGTGCTCGTGCTCCCCATAAATCGTTGCTACCCATTAGAGTTCTTGGACCCAACTCCAACTTCTTGCAAATGGGTCCTCAAGAAACTAGCTCTAGCAGATCAATTTTAGTGAAATCCTCTGGTTCAGAAAGTACCAACATTTCCACTTCCACTATCTCTCAAAAAGTAAATTTTCTTTGTTTTTTAATAAAAAAAAAAAGAAGAAAACTTTATCAAATGTTTCTTGACTTTTTTTTTTTTATATAGGTATTTGAGGTATTGCACTTGGTTGTTTCGCTTGGGATAATTCTGGCAATGGATAAGTTCTTGAAGAAAGCTTTTGTGGCTGCTGCTATAAAGTTTCCCAGCGCGTTATTTGGAATGTTTTGTATTTTTTCTGTTTTGGTCATTCTAGATACTACTATCCCTGCTGCTGCAACAAACTTGATGAACTTTTTTGAGCCAGCCCTCATGTTCATTCAGAGATGGCTTCCACTGTTTTATGTTCCGGCTTTGGTGGTTCTGCCACTTTCTGTTAGAGATATTCCTGCTTCTTCTGGCCTCAAGATATGCTTCATCATAGGTATACTACAACCTTTGGTTATAAATTTTGTTAAGATTGATATTTTCTGAATTGTTGATTCTTCTTGGATTGACTAGTTTAATATTACTTTGTTCGAACTGCATCAATTCATTTACCTGACTTTCTCATAAGCATGGACAATTACTGTTCTTTTCCAAGAATCAGATACTGTGAACAAAAGGGCCTTGACAATCACATAACACTGTTGCTTCCAAATGTAAAATAGAAGATATGTGACAATTGGAACCTTCCTTTGAAGGTTTTTCTATTTATTTATTTTGGGTAGACAATTACTGTTCTCTTCCAAGAATCAGATACTGTGAACAAAAATGCCTTGACAATCACAAAACACTGTTGCTTCCAAATGTAAAATAGAAGATATGTGACACTTGGAACCTTCCTCTTAAGGTTTTTCTACATATTTATTTTTAGTAGATAGTCATGTGTTTTGTACTGGAAAGTTGAATTTTAAGTTTTACTTTTGGGATGAAAAAAGGGGAATGGCGTGAAAGCTGGAAACTTCCTCTGAGCTTTTATGTCGAGTGGTTCGGCGCGTGTCTGATGGAAGTTTTAACCTTTTCTTTTGTAAGTCTTGGATGTATGTACAGGTATTTCTGTTTGATTTAAATGTCATCATCGTTTTGAACATTGTACTTTTTAATTTGAAATGAATCACTAATTCATCCGGAGAAAACTGGGTGATATTTTCTAAGTTTATTCTAAACTCACTGTTATAACGTAGGTACACTGTCATTAATGTCTCACTTTTATGTTCATTTGTCACAAATTATCTTAATTTGTTATTCCTTTTTCACATGTTTTATTTAAGTCCACTTACCAACTTGGAACTATATAAAAGATAAATAAACATAGAAACTTGTGTATATCAGTTGCTTCTTCAGAGTTACATTTCTAACCTTGTTTTAATAATTTTGTTTCTTCTTCTTCTGTTCATTTATCTTCTTTCTTTTCTCTGTTATTTTCCCCAATTTTTGAAATGCATTGGTGTTGTTCTATTCTCCGTCCTTTCATACACAACTTCACAGCTTGCATAAAGTATAATGCTATTTTCTGAGTTAGAACATTATTTATTTATGCATTTCTACTGTTAAATCTTTTAATCCATGGTTTGGCATTTGTTATTGAACTCTGTCACAACATTTTAATCTTTAAAATAGTTTCAATTAAGTGTGTTTAATTCTTATGCAGTGGGAGGATGGTTAGCTTCACTTTGTGTTGCGGGTTTTACAGCTATTGCCATTAGAAAAATTGTGAAGACAGAAATGACAGATGCTGAGCCTATGGCAAAACCTTCCCCATTTTCTCCTATAGAATTTTGGACTTGGGGTGGTATCTTTCTTGTGTCATTTGTTAGTGCAATATTTTATCCTACAGCATTAGGGACAAGTGCCCGAACATGCCTCCCCTTTCTACTTGCCTCCACTGTGCTAGGCTACATGGTTGGTTCAGGGTAAAATTCATTTTCCTCTTTAGATCAAATTCATGTGAACAAAGTTTTTCCTAATAACAACAATAGCATATTTTTATACTTGCTTTCTATATCTACAATTTTCTGATTTAATTATTTGTATATCTTTTTGAAAGTTTTACCAATTTTCATTCTTCTGATTTTCAGGTTGCCATCTGATGTGAAAAAAGTTTTTCATCCAATTATTTGCTGTGCACTCTCTGCAGATCTGGCAGCAGTGGCCTTTGGGTACTTTTCACGTTCAGGAGTTGATGCAGTCTTGGGTAATATTTAAAAGTTAAATCTTCCTTATTCTTTAGTTCTAGGAAAAACAATATGGGCATGTCACATATGCATTCCATCCTCGAATATGCAATTCTTTAAAAGTTTCCAGTGTTAAGTTTTGTGCTCACATGTGATTGCCATTCTATGTAGATATGACAATGTTGCCCTTGATTCCTGCAGGAGATTACCTTACAAAGGTGCCATCTAATCCTGGAGCTGGTGATATTCTCATGGGATTTTTGGGCTCTGTTATTCTTTCTTTTGCCTTCTCAATGTTCAAACAGAGAAAGGTAACTACATACCCTTTACATCCAGCAAAATGACACAATTTCATAAGATGCCTTTCACAATTATCAATGATCAATAAGCCAACAATAAGTTTTACACCTAAGCTCAAGTTTGCTGTTATAAAATATTCATCTTAATGGCAGGTCTTAGCATCTAATTTATCATCAGGCTTTGCCCTACTTAATGGAATGCTATTATGTGAACTAATAACTATTGCTCTTGACTTTTACAGCTTGTTAAGAGACATGCGGCTGAGATTTTCTTATCTATCATTGTCTCAAGTTTGTTTTCTTTGTATTCAACTGCTCTTGTTGGACGTCTTGTTGGATTAGAACCAAGTCTGACTGTTTCAATTCTACCAAGATGTATAACTGTGGCATTAGCTCTCAGCATTGTTTCCTTTTTTGAGGGTAAGATAACTTACTATATAGTCTACACTCTTCAGAAATTTGCTAGTAACTACATCTTCTGATTCATATATGACATAACTAAACTAAAAACTTTGACTCAGCACATAAATGGAGATGAATCATGTTTTCATTGTTACCTGTATAGATTATTGGATAAATTTCAGTGGATATGATAGCTTGTCTTTATTGCTTGCAGGTGCCAATTCATCTGTCACTGCTGCTGCAGTTGTTGTGACTGGTCTGATTGGTGCAAATTTTGTGCAAGCAACGCTTGACAAGTTACGTTTTCGTGACCCTATTGCCCGGGGAATAGCAACTGCATCTAGGTATGTACCTCAACAGTCAATAAAACCAGTGAGAGCTCACCATTATTACTATGCTTGATTATGAACTTGTCTCTCACAATTATCATTTTTCCTACTCATCATATATGTTCTTGATTATGCATCTAGTCTCTTTATGTTGATCTTTACTTTTTTTGCTCCAGTGCCCATGGATTGGGAACAGCTGCATTGTCGGCCAAGGAGCCTGAAGCCCTTCCATTCTGCGCCATTGCCTACGGTCTCACTGGTATATTTGGTTCATTGTTTTGCTCAGTCCCAGCAATCAGGCAAAGCTTGCTCGCAGTTGTTGGTTGACACCATCAGTTGTAACAATTCTACATATTTGCATGTCCTGTTACGACTCTAAATCTGTCCCACCAGACTGATTTATTGTACAGACAGAAAGCCTTCTTTCATTAGTACAACTTCGAAAAATGATGTTGCAAATATTTGATCATATGATTACTTGTGTGTTTCTAATAGCGTTTTAATAAAATGCACTCGCTTTGCTTACCTCGGAATGTCAATTGAAAGTAACAACAAAAAGGAAAATAAAAAGCAAATATGGGTTTGGTTCAAGTGATATGTTTTTCTTATAGAAATAGTTTGGAAATTTCGAACAGGACAAATGCACTAACAGGATTATGCCACCACGGAACGGATGGCACATGCTTCTGTGATAGTGGGAACATCGTATAGTTCCTCATGCTAATGTTAAAATGTAAAGAGTCCTTCGAGATAAACGATACTCTTGCTAGAGATTTGAGATAACTCGTGCAACAAATAGAAAACGATGTTTTATCAATTTTTTAGGCAAAGAGAGAAAAGATAGCAAGTACAGTTACCCTGCTTTTGGTGCTCCACTGCTCATTTCTCAGACAGACTGAAACCATTAAACCATACAAGCACGGACTTTCTTTTGCAGATAGCAAATAGCTATAGTCTTGTTCTTAGATTTCTCAGCAGAGAAGCTTGCCTAGAACCACTTTCTGCTAGATCTTACCAAGCTTGTGAGTTCCTTTCAACACCGTAACTTAAATATAGTTTATAGTTTCCAGCTTTTAGAGCGTAATATCTTCTTTGTTTTTTAATGGGTTTCTTACTTTATGGTTGTCAGTTGTTAATTAAAAGGTTTTGAATTTTTCTATCTAAATGTGATGTCTTTTTGCCTTCGATATTTCAGGCTGGGAACTGGGTTTATGCAATATGTTGTTTATTTGTTTCCTTTTGTTTTTAAGGTTGCTTTGATGCTTTTCCTGAAATGGGGTTTTTCTAATCAATGGGTTTGGTTGGTTTCATCTTAATGTGGTTTGATTTTACCTTTTATTTTTCTGTTTTGAGATGGGGTTTCTGTGCAATCTTTTTTATTAGCTATCAAAATTTTGTTTCATACGTTTAACCTTCATGGGTTTACTAAATTCTGCTCCGTAGTAGCCATTTACAGAATTTGAGGTAGCTTTATTCTGATGTAGTCTGCTTTTGTTTTTGATTCTTCAGTTTCTTGGGAGTTTGGAATGAGTTTCTCACATTTTTTCCTCTCTTAATATAAAATTTATGTCTTGCAGTCTGTTTAGTGGAGCTTGCTATCTTGTTTTCTGCCCTATTTATTGATACCTTTAGAACTTTTCACTTTATTTTCTAAAGATGTATATGTTTATCATGCAAGTTTTTCTCAGTTTCTTTTGACTAGCAAAGAGTTGAAGCCAGTATATGGCATTGCAGAGTGATAAATATTCGTTGTTCTGCCTGCACATTTACCATCTTCTATCAAAAAGAAAGAAGAGAATAGATAATAGAACATATATAAGACTTAAGAAGGGCTTGGATTTTTTGCATCTTGAGTGATCGAAAACCGTTTAGTATCTCATGATAATTACAGAAAAATTTCATGTTCCAGAAATTTAAGTGCCAATTGGAATTATGTTTTTATTGATGTTGTGCTGCAGAATCAAATAAGAGCTATGAAGATGGGGTCATATTCCAATAAAAACATGATGCCTGAAACTGACATTGGATCATCTGTTTCACCTTTTCATTGGTTTTATAATTACAACCCCACATCCAAGCCTGGCTTAAGTTCTCTGCAACAAACTCAAATACACCATGAACCTGGACTTATTGTTGCTCCCATTCGTTCCATTGCTGCCACAACCGAGTCAGGAAACAACAATGATTTGGGAGGTAAAACCACGAAGGTGGGGAAACAAAAGCCTTCTATGAAGGGTTCTAATCAAATTGCATCCAAGGTTCTGAGGCCAAAGCAGCCCAAGAAGAAACCCTCGGTTCCTAAGAAGGTGAAGGGACCAAGCATTCCAGTAGCCAAACGTGAGAAAAAGAATCTCAACATTGATCTTGATGGAACAAACTTTGATTTCTCTGGGGTGCCTTCCCCCCTTTGCTCTTGTACAGGTGTTGTGAGAGTGTGCTACAAGTGGGGTGCCAGTGGTTGGCAATCCTCGTGTTGTACTATTAATATATCAGAATATCCTCTCCCCATGAGTCCCACAAGACCCGGTGCCCGCATGGCTGGAAGAAAAATGAGCAATGGTGCATATTTGAAACTTCTTCTGAGACTTGCAGCTGAAGGTCATGATCTTTCTCATCCTGTTGACTTGAGGGACCACTGGGCTAGGCATGGTACAAACAAGTTTGTTACAATCAAATAGAGATGCAGTTGGCTGGCAGTTCGGCATAATGTGTAGTAGTTTCGAATATATATTACTCCTCTGCATTCTAGGTTGAATGTAGTTTACTGCTATTTCGTAGAGGTCTGGTCTGACAAGTCGGATTGTAAATATAGTTTTTCTGACTTTCTTTGGCTAAAACTTGAAGGGAATGCCATTTTGCATTTGGAAGCCAGATGCTGTAAAAATAACTTTCATGTTATTTGCTCGGATATTATTTTCTTCTCTTCACTACCTTCTTTGCCATTTAGGGAGCTTTCGGTTTGTACATCTGACATCAACTTGTAGAAGATTTACTATACTATAACTTCTATCAGGTTTTGACCAGAATCAATTCGTAAAACGATAAAATCAATAACGTGGTATAGGGTTTTCTGTTCCAGCCATAATCCTCACAAAAGCATGCCTTGGATAGTTTCCATATTTCCATATGCTCTTGAAGATCTCCCATCCGGAATGTGCCAAGGGACTCGATGACCATATTATTGTGTTTGTGCTCATGCTAAGTTTTTTTTTTTTTTTGCATATTAATAGCACCCTTTTCTTCACGTGTGGTGAATTGTTCATGAAAATAAACACTTAGGTGAGGTAGGCAGTGGTTTAAAATCATTATCAGAAAGGTTATAACAGATTCAAGGAATATATCATTATAGCCATGCTCCACTGCCAATCCTCCTATTCGAAGAAAAAAAACCAAAAATCATAAGCATCATAAATGGTTACTAGCAATAGGGGAAAACAGAAGAGGGGAAATGATGTCAAAAGGTTCGTCTTCTACGAACTTCTTAACTTGAATTTGATCTCTGCTTTTGTTTCTCTATATTACATATCTCCACAGAATTACAACAGAAAATAAATATATAGAAGCATACTCATTCCTACGAGAGCAACAGCCTAACACTGAAATGAAGCTTGAAAGAGGCAGTGGAGAGTGGAAAACTGAAAGGAGGATAATTTGTTATGAACCCAAGGTCTAGTCCTATGTATTGAGGAAACTCTCATACTCTTAGGCTTTTGTTGCTTCTAGCGGAGCTGCAGTTTTGCTTGCGGTAATTTGCTCATAGAGGTCTCTAATCTTCAATCCGACAATGGTTTGGAAGAGGCCGGTTCCGTTGTTACTTCCAGGGAAATCAGAATGCTTCAACATTTGCTGGGTGACTTCTCCGTAGAACTTGGTAGAGATGTTGCTCAAATGGCTTTCAACGTAAATGAGTTCATCTAATCTGTCAAATTGCCCGTCCATCTCCAGAATAGAAACCTAAAGAGAAGAAAAAAAGAACATTGGCATTAAAGAGTTAACAAGAAGTTTGAAACTTGAGTTCATTAAAGATAAATTGAAAATCTTATCTAATGCTGTTGAGAATACCTCGTGGCCGAAGTAAGAGTCAGGGCCATAGGAGAATTTGATGCCAGGGTAAGAGCAAGTGAGCTTCCTCCCGCATGGTATCCATGAGATGGTTGAGCCTTCATCAAACAGGTAAACTGGACTGAAATGCTTCACCCCTTCTTTCATTATCAACCTAGCTCTCAAAACCTTCCCCTCATTGTCGTCAGGAATGAGCTGAGTTGGCAGCACTTCAATTACTGCATCAGCATATTGCTTTTGAGGATCTGCACCCGCCAAACACAATAATGATTCATTGTCTAACTTTTGTACACGAACAAAACGTCCAAAGCCCATAAGATTTGACAAGGTCGTAAGTTTGTATACTTCTAGCATTGTTGGTCTCATTTTGCTAGATACATATGGGATTCCTTGTAAAAAAAAAAAAAAACTATTAACAGGGAATTATGTATTGTTTTTACCGATATAGGCATCGAAATCGGGCTTCCTGGCTTCAATACTTGCTTTAATGCTTTCAAGGCTGTGTCCTCTCTCAGCCATGTCCCTCTGCAAATGTTTCCAACAAAGTAAGACGTCGCTTATGAACAAAACCCAGGCATTGAATTTGCAGGACATTTCGACATTAGTATACAAAGTTTGTCACCTGAATTTTCCAAGCAAATTTGACCTCATTGCTGATGTCCAAATAGATACTGAAGTCCAAGAGATCCCTCACACGCTCATCAAACCTATATATTAGGACAGAGCACTCATTAAGTGGTTGTAATTCGCATCAATAATTGTAGTAAAAGAAAAAAAAAGTACTGCAATATAATAGAAATAAATAAAAATCAAACTAGTAATACTAACATGCAGTAGACCAGTATTTGTACAACTGTAACACTATTGGCCTTGATTGAAAGGCCAGTTCCAACGTCACTGAGCCCAAGTCCATCGTCATAAAGTATAACACAAAATTCAATACGTAGCATTTTTTTTCTAATAATTCTGTTTTCCTTTTTCCTTTCCCATCTTGAGTCAGAATTTCTGGTTTGATATAGTTATCGCCACAGGCCCACAGGTAAGACATAGAAATTCAGTATAAATAAATAGTAAGGCCGAAAACTTTTGCTGAGAAGGTAAAACCAATAATTACAATGGGCTCAAGTCGTCATTCAGGCCCAACTCGCTAAGAACAAGATTTGCAGTCTTTCCTAAACTCAACTTCTGATTAATCTAACTTCTATAGAACGATCAAAATTGAATTAACTTGACATTCGGGTTTCGAAACAGAGAAAAAGGAGAGTTATTATTTGCCAGAAAATAACAAATCAGTGTTATGGAATCTTCTTTTTTCATCAAAAACAGCACAAAACATAGTGAGAGGGTAGTTCCTAAATTTCATGAACAGAAATAGAGAAAGAGAGAAAGAATTAATGAATGGCTCTAGTTTCTAGTTTTTGACTTACATGGGGTGCAGTCCTTCGATGACAAGGATCTTTGGAGGCTTAATGAGCTCAGGAGGATCCAAGAGACCAGTAACATGGTTGTAAATAGGCTTCTCGACAGCAATAGCACTCTTGAGAGCTTTAACTTGCTCATACATGAGGTCAAAGTTGTTAGCTCTAGGGTCAAGTGCTGTCACTCCCTTCTCTTTCCTTCCAGTTCTGTCAAGTGAATGATAATCATCCAAGCATATCACAGTCGTCATATCGCTGATGAGTGTATTTGAGTCAGGGTTGCCTCCCTTTGGTGGCTCTGCCGCACCACCAAACACACTTGTCAGCCTCCTCATGAAGGTGCTCTTCCCACATCCTGAGTCTGCAGCCAGACCAATCACAACCGTTTGTGAATGATCAACTGAGCAGGTTATGACACATGAGCTGCTGCTGCTACCTTTCTTGCTGGTTATCTTGCCAGTGCTGTCTAAAACTACCTGCTTTTGGTGAAAACCTAAGTGGGTTTTTGTTGGTGTGGAGATTGAACATGCTGAATTGAGAGATTGGGTGGTGTATACTGTGCAAACTGCCATTCCTTAGCTCTCTCTTGTTCTGTCTTCTCGGAAAGGGAATTTAGAGAGCTTTAAGACAGGAAGAAGTGCTAAAATGGGATGCCCTGGCAAATTGTTTAGATGGTCTTGAAAGACCACATAAAAACAAGTTTGGATTCTTGTCCTTTGATTTCCAAGAAAAATTTTGGAACACAAATAAGTAGAGGAAAAGGTTGAAGAAAACAGATGGCAGTTTGTAAAGAAAGAAAGCAGTTTTGCTATGGTGATGGAAAGCTGAGGTGTGTTTTGTTTCTGGGTTTCTGTGACTGCCCCTAGTTTTGGACAAGTTTGGAGGTGATACTAAGGTGTGAAGGAAAGGGACTTGAATGGGCTTGAGTCAATTGCCGAAGGATAAAATAATCATTTCGAAATTCATTTCCTTAGCAAAAGTGAAACTATAACAGATAATAGATATTTAGTTACTATATTATTATAATCAATGAAAAAGATTGGAATTGTTGATGAGGTGATGGCATATGATATGAGATAGAACACAGGGTATGGAGAAGCTTGGTGGTTATTTGTTGTAGTTTGGATGTTGATATGCCACGTGGCATGAAGGGGGTGGCTGGTTAAAGATGAGGGGTTTGGGGTTTGGGGTGTGGAGTGGTGGAGATGATATCGAGCCTGTCCTGTGCCCTGCATTATGCAATTCAGTCTTTGGAGTGTTCCTTCGTATAGCGTGGGAGAGTTTATGTACCTTTGTAAAGGGGTCATTCCATTTTCACATCCACAAAGAAATAAATGGAAAAAAAAAAAAGAAAAGAAGAACAACACCCAACGGTTTGCAAAAGCTTTTGTCGCACTATGGGTCTTTGCAGCTGCATGTTTTATGCCAAAATAGAATATGAACAAGAAAATGGGAGGAAGATTACAGCCTCCACTTTCACATGAATTAGTAAGCCTTCAAGTGTGCTACTTAAATACTAACTTATACGTTGAATCTTTGAAATGATGAGCTGAATCCATGGATGTTTTGGATTATAACATCCTTTTAAATAATTTATTCCTGTAATTTTAAATTTTTAATATAAAAAGGAATAAATATTTTCAATTCTTTTTGTCCTTGCTTTCGTTCTGTACTTAATTGCATTTTCTTTCGCTTGTCTTACAACTTAATTTTTATTGAAATAGTTTAGAATATGTTATTAGAATATAGTAAAACACTATTACTAGCATCATAGATTATCCATAAATAAGCTGACATTGTGTCATATTCCCATGAATCAGGTTTTTTCTCACATTAAGATTAAATATTTTTGTTTTATAACAAATGAAACTGAACATCAAGACTTGAAAAGTTGAAATCATATATGATATATGAAAAAATTGATGACAAACATGTTAAAACGATATAATTTTATTGAATTATATTTCACGATATGACACTTGAAAGTAGAAACCAAGAACTGGTGTTTCTAGGTTAAATTCAATACAACTGCAAAAGTAGATAATATTACTAAGCCAAGATATTACATGTTTCTTTGCTGATAAAAGTTGAAGACGATCAACTTGTTCAATTTTCGAATATTGAGTACATATTTTTTCTTACGTACCAATGTACTCAAGCATTCTCTCTATAACCATATGAAATGAGAAAAATAAGTTCTTTTTCAATGAAACTTTATCCTTGATGCATGTACACCCCCCCCCCCCCCCCCCCCCCAGTTGACACTTCACGAGCAGTTTGTCTTTCTGGGGGCTTTTGGGGGTGAGTTATGCATAAAGTATGAATTGGCTTCAGTTTAAACAGGAAATGATTTTACCCTGGTAAATGAAATTCCTATTCAATTCAAGAACGGGTAAAGTAGTCTAGTCTCGTATATACAAAATCTCCATTCGTCTTCCCATCCTTGATGAAATTAACGTCATGTCTTCGTACATTCATGCGATGTTATGCTTTAACAAAATAATGTGAATATTATTACAAGGTAAAACGATTTGCGATGTTAAAGAATCGGAAATTAATTGAAGACTTTCTCTCTCTCAAGGCAGTAAAAACTGTAATTTCCTAGAATCCACTCAGCATACAAGCCCATTGTATCAATCTATACGACAAGAAAATGATAAACGCGATATGCTATAAAAATATATATTAAACTACCCTGAGATGAGGCATCATCCAAAAATCCAAATAGGGCCACAGCATCTCACTTGTGCCCCCTGAAGTACAAGTAAATTTTCTGCACATACCAACACAGAAAAATGGTAAGACTCAGTCAAATGCAATTAAATATGAAGGCAAAGCAGCATAACTAGCAAGAAAAATCACCAACAGTGCCAGCAGCCACAAAGTCAAACAAATTTGGACCGTAAAACATCCGTTCTAACTCAATATTAGTAACAATGAAATTTGCATCTCGGCAGTCAATGGCCAATATGAACGGTTTTAGTTTAATATGAGACTGCTTCGATGAACTCTAACACCATAGATCCTTTCAATATCCATAGATTCATAAAAACTTTAAAAGCAACTAAGTGGATTCATGTGCAACATTATTAATTATATGAATTATTAGATGTAATGTGAAAAAAATGGAGTAAAAGAAACTTTTCTTACTAGGAAGGATAATTAGAGTTCAATTAAATTTTAAAGAGAAAAATCAAATGGCATAGCCATTTTTTTTTTCAATAAAAAAAAAACAATAAATTAAAAATATGATGAATCAAGAGATCTGCCGTCTCTTACCTGAAGAACCCACATGCTCAACAGTGACTCCAAGCAAAACAGCCCAAAACCAACAAAGAAGAAAATCTGTAAAAGCAAAAATAAATTAGTTAAGCCCAAACATTCAACAAAATAATGTTAAAAAAAAAAAAAGTTGAACTCTATCTGCAGTGAAAGCATCCATGAATGTATGATCATATATCTTTCATTACTCTCCTCTGAAGTACATTGTCAAACAATGGTACCAACTTATCAAATTATATTTGTCCATAAAACAAATGGGTAGAGAAAGAGAGAGAGAGTAATGCACATCGTTGGATTCCTACAACTCGCTGATAATAAAAGATAAATAATTTCAACATGCAAAAGCAATACTACTTACCCCTGCCACCGTATGATCAGAGAAAACATCAATTGCTGCCATGATACCACTGCAATAAGAGGCAATAAAAAAATATATTAACCGTAGAATATAGAGTGTGACTCCTATAAAAGATACAATCATAAGAGCATTCCAACAGTTAATGAGCAGCATTTTGATGAGGCAAAACTGAACAAAAAGGTTCTAGAATGTCCCAGTCACTAGCAGTGTCTATAACAGCAGCTAAAAAGGTCTGGATCATCGGTAAAGTCAGTCGCAATTAAAATGTACTCTATAATAAAGTAGCCTGTACCCAAAATAGTTTGGACAATCAACAAATTAGTCAAGTCGAGATTCTTCTGACTTCAGGCATGAACTAGGGAATGAAGAACTTACGTTAATGACTTCCCATGAAAGACAACAGGAGGAGCTATTGCAGCAAAAATGCAAAACCCAAGGTGGAGCTACACAAAGCAAATAGACAGGTTAAACAAAAATCAACAAAAAAAAGGATGCCATCACAACTAAACTCACCAGGTAGAACATGAAAAACCAACCAAAATTCAAGGCACTATCTGTCCTGCAAGGAGAAACAAAATACCCAGCAGAACAACCATCAGCACACCAAAATATTTCTATTTTCATGCTACAAATAGAACATTTGAACCAATCATTAATTATTTACCTCATTGCTCGGTAAAGTGGTCTGTACCACAACACGTATGAAAGAGGACATCCAAGCAACATGTAGATTATAGCAAGGAAAAAATTTTTAACACCTACAATGCATGAACCAAGTTAGAATATATATACTATTTTATGCCTAGACCAAATTCTACAACAAATGCAAAATGTCAAAGAATCAGAATATACTTACCACCACCTTGAATCCAACAGACAATCACGGCAATAACATTAAAAACAAGACAAAGAACTATGCCTGAAACAATAAAAACCAAAGCACGTCTGTAATACCAAACAAAGAGAAGGTGAAGGTGTAAATTTGTTTATAACTGCGAAAAACTGTCCAAAAAAGAAAACCATTCTATAACTGTTAAATGAAGATTCAAGAATCGCCTCGACAAGAGATTTTCAAGGTTTAAACCATAAAGAGATTAAAAAAAATACTTTGAATCTATTACATGGTAATGGCATCCACACAAACAATGAAATTGCCCAGAATTATGCACAAGCATGCATACACAAAATAATAATATTATTATTAAGTATTTGAGGATTAAACTGGAAAAGAAAACTAAAAGAGAATAGGATTCTTTTAGATTCATTTGAGTAAAAGAGGGACAGAAACAGATATAATAATAAAATTCAATGCATAAACTTATACCCATAAAATCTACAAGATAAGCTTTTATATAAACACTTAGACAACTAACACTAAAAAAGCAACAATGGATAGTAATAGAGAAATATCCACAACAACAAAGCAGAAATATTAGCCTCCATACCAAGCCAAGTAGCGAATGCAAGATATTGCAGCCTCTGAGCATGAACTGGTATCTCATTAGCTATATCATGACGTATAATTGGGAAAATTGGTGGCCAATTTTTATCATCTGTAGGAACACCAACTGATATGCCATAACGAAAAAGAGGGAAGATTTAGCAGCTTATCAGAACACTCGAAAAGAAAGTAAAGGTAAACAATTGCTTGCGCTCCTTTTCTCTTACCTTGGGAAATAGCATCTTCCCTTCGCTTTATATCCTGAAAAATAGAAAATGAAAAAAAAATGTTAAATAGCAAACTCAAAACTCAAGTTGCAGTCAAAGCATAAGAACAATTAACGCTGTGCACATGAAAGGAGGCATTACAAGATATAATCAAGTGAACAAGTCTTCATTTAAGGCAAAAAGAAAGCAATTGACATACATTTCTAAACAAGCACCGAGTTAAAAATAACCTTTTCCCTTCTTTTAAGATCAGCTTCCCAGCCTGCAAGCTCCTTTTGTTTTTTCTTGGAATCCTGTAATTAACAATATCAATAAAAAGTAATCAGCCATCCATTCGTCCCTTGTGTATCCAAGCTATAGAAATGTAAAGGAAGTAGAAACTTCATTACATTCATTGTATCCAGAGGTATATCCACAGTAGCATCATGTTTCTGGCCAAAACCTAAAGGTTCAGATGGCAGTGATCGTGCAGGGGCGACAGCACCACCATTCTGCAATGACTCACAATAAGTAACACTAAATAGCACAGTCAAATATATTTAAATTTCATGCACACCCAAATAACAAAACACGACCAAGAAATACGAGAGCAACATGTGTACCAGAGACATGAATCATGCCAATTACGCATCAATTGTCCGAAAAACAGCACTTAACATGACATAAAGCCATAAACCATAAACATGACTAGCGTGTATCAACGTTATTACATACATGGTCACAAGGTTAGTAACGAAGAACCATGTTAGGCTCATATTCAGCTTATATTAAACTTTATGGTCCATAAATTTCCAAATTACAGTAGCCATTTTTTAAAAACTACAGTCAATAAATGATACACCGAAATTCTCACTCATTAAATCATATAAACCAAAGTTTTTTCATTAACTGCAAAAAAAAAAAAAATGAAATTCAAAAATTAAAAGCCATTTCATCCCCGAAATGTTGGCAAGCAGGCTTTTCAGATCTAGTATTCGCGAAACCTAATCTCCAAACTACCCCTGAGAAGTCAAGAAACCGACGACCGTACGCATAAACATAACAAAAATCCAGATCTGAAATGGGCAAAAAAGAGAAATTAAAAAAGGAAAAATGAGATTCAATACCGAAAATGGATTGACTTCTTCCTCATCGAAAGGGTTAGGATCGTGGTGGCGATTCATTCTCTCTCCGTTTCAGATCCCAAAATTTCTCCAAAATTAGGCCAATTTTTGTTGAGTGAGCTTCCAGAGAGAGATACACTACCTTACTCTACTATCTTGTAAATTAGCTTGGCTTGTGAGTGACGCGGGATATTATATTAAATTCGAGATTTGCCCTTTATATTTGAAATATTTACGAGTTTGGGCTTGCATCGCTTAAGTTGTTGTACGTGGCAGTGCCAGTGTGATCACACCTTACAAATGGAATGTCAGTGGTTGCCACGTCAGGAAGGAAGAGACGTAACAATCACGTGTTTTCAGCTTTCGCAGGCTGTCGGTAGGTGCCCTTTCCATTTTTGGGAGATAAAGTAATATCGAAACATGGTGTGATTTTTGGATTTTATTTATTTAAGAAAATATAAAATTTGTGTGTTTATTTAAAGAATATAAAATTATTTAATAAAATATTTTATTATATTATTGATGATATTAAATAATATATCACTTTTTGAATATGAATAATATATTAATAAATAAGTGATTTATTTAAAATTTTATTTATTTAAAATATAAATTATTTATTTAATAATTTTGTTAAATTATTTAAGTAAAAATTTTAAGTTTTATTGTAAATATGTAATAGTAAGTTTTATATGTAATAATAAAATTTTATTATAATATAAATTTTTTCATATTTTTAATAAATATTGAATTTTTAATCTTAAAAATGTCAATTTTATTTTTTATTAAAAATATCAAGTTTTTATCTTAAAAATGTCATTTTGTTTAATTCTAAAAAATATTTTTTTTATATTTTTAACAAAGATCACATTTTTCTTTTAAAAATATCATTTTATTAAATTCTAAAAATTAAATAAAATATAAAATATAAAAATACTACATTTTTAAGGTAAGTATCATTGTTTATGTAATCTAAAAATACAATTAAATGAAGATAAACAGGACAAAATTTTCATTTTTCCTCTGAAATTAAAAAAAAAATCTAAAGAAGATAATAATTTTTTATTCCATACTTTCTCTTTTTTTTTTTTGTTGAGATTGTAAAATTCTTAACATGTAAAAAAATTTTTGAATCAAATTAAAAAATCAAATAACAAAAAATTAGATTCTAAAAATATAATTTTGGATAAAAAATCCCAATCAAATGTCCCATAAAAGAAAATATATTAATATTTGAATTACATTTTGCTTAGTACGACTCACATGATTAGAAGAATTTCCCATAAGCTGAAAAGAGAGACATTTATTTGAATTACTTTATAATAGTTTAAGTTTAGGTTTCATTTTCCTTCGAAAAACTCATTATGATTCGAGGAATTGGGCGGTCCCAGGACCGAGGTACTCCCACAAGTGTCTAATTAGCATAAACTTCAAAGTGTTCAAGAAAATTTTACCCTTTTTGTTCAAACAAAAGAAATCAATGCCACTGGTGAAAATTTTGATTTACTATTGATTTTTGTTTTTCTGTTATCATACCTCAGATTGTTAAGTTTTTAAGTTGTACTGAATTCAGGGTCCACGAGATCAATGGAAAAAATTATAGTGGATATTAAGTTCAGTGCCGTAGCGAAAAGCAGCTTGCCCTATGTTAAGTTGGGACCCTGAAACACGTTGTTGTTTGATGTGTTCAAAAAGTTGCTCAACTTTTTGGTGGCGAAGGTGTTGAAAGGAGGCGACAATTTCAGGAATAGTGCGGTCGGAGAAGGTTTGCTCGTGTGTTTGGAGGACTTGTTTGGCGGTTTCAGCGGAGGATACGATGATGGCGGTGACAAAACCAAGGCGGAGAGTCATAAGAGGGCCATAACCCAAACGATCATAGGGAGCCAATTAGAGGGAAGCTACGGGCGGAGGAACCGTGGAGGAAGAGGAAGAGAAGGGAGATGCAAAACAAAATGATGTAGAGTTCCATTTTTGTTTCTGCTTCAGAACTGCGTTTGTTTAAGGGTACTTTAAGAAAAATGACAGTCTGTATAACACCAACTTTTTGGTATTTGGTGTATCAAATGCGATAGCATATGAAAATGGACATATTGTTAGTTTGTCGTCTACACATGATTGGCAATTGAATTTGGATCAAGTATGTTCATGTGATTTCATATTAAAATGGAGTTTTTTTTTTTTCTTATTAGTGTCAATAGATTTTAGATTATGTAACAAATTTCAATTTTATTAAATCTGTTCATGTAATTTTATAACCAAATCGAATTTCTCCATTGTCATCAATTCATTTTAGATTCAATATTTTCATATTTAAATCAAGTTTTTTCTATTATCAATGGATTTTACGTTCTAATCATTATTATTTATTAAATTAATCTAAAACATGAAGAACATACATTTCCAAAACCCAAACGATTTAAATTCATCAACCCAGTAGAGATTTAAACGAGGTTAGACTCCTGGATTTACCATTGGCCTTCTCCCAAACTACAGCCTCGTAATCCTTATCGTCAGTGGATTCCACAACAAGCTTATAGTTTATCCCCGAAACCACCTGCATCTCGCCCTTCACCACGCTCTTTAACTTCAAACTCGCCTTCGACTGCTGGTTGTACTCCGACACAGCGAACTCCGCAACGTCCCTCACGTGGGGGTCATTTATGTTTTTTATCGGTTGCCATCCTCCGGCCAAAATCTCCCTCCGTGCAGCGGAAAAGACCAAGGGAAGGAATGTCACGGAAACCAAAAAGACAACGAAACATGAATTTTGCTTCATTTTTTAGATGTAACTGATGTTTTGATTTGGGTATCCGTCGCAGTGGCTGAGTTTGGGGCTGATTATTCAAATTTATAACTGTAAGGGGTAGGCTATTTTGATTGAAGACTGACTGCCCTTTACGGTGATGCCACTCTTAGGCGGCAAGAACCATTTGATTTTTTATGAAGGCCTGTAATACACGTGTCGGTGTTTTAGAGGTGTTGATATGGCAGATGGCGAGTTGAGGATATAAATGAAAAATTCCAACTTTTGGTATGTCATTAAGTGTTTTTTGCTTTGGTATTTAAGATTTTATCAAAAAGGAAACAAAATCTTAGAGTCTAATGTGTTTACAAGTTTGGTAATAGCATTAATCAGTGAGCCTAGTTTACATTTTGATAGGTGTAAAATATAAAGGAATTTTATTATATTTATAATTTATTTATTTAATTAACTAATTTTAAAATATTATTTATGGTTATTTATTAAATTTAATTAAATGAATATAAATTAAAAATATTTATGAACTATTCATGAAATGTTTTATTCATTTTACATTTTTTATGTAAACAAATAGAATATAAATAAAAGTTACTATATTTGTTATCTATTTATTTAATTAACAAATTATGAAATATTATTTTGTTAGTGTCTTATTCGTTTAAATAACAAAATTTGAAATATATAATCAAATAAATTTTGTTTATTGTTGATTTAAAATTGTTAAATTTAATTTTTAATATTGAATAATTATATATTTTGATATTTGAGATTTTTATAATGGAATTTTAATCATTAAATTAAAAGTTTAGTACCCTACTAATAATTATAAAATTATTGACTATAATTTTTTATATAAAAGAGATTAATATAAAAAAATTTATTGTTTTGATGAATAAAACCGAAAAGATTTTCACTCAAAAATATTGTTATGGGGGCATTTTAGAATGTGGATCTTGGATCCATGGGCACATTAAATGGGCCGTAGCCTACTCAACGGATCTCTATAAAACCCAAGTGAATTAGAGGTGGAAGGTAGCGTTTCAAGTTCGCGAGATTTACGAAGAAAAAAGCCCTAGTATAAAACCCTAACTTTCCCCCTAACAAGCTTTCTTGGTTTGGTTCTGTTCGAAGGCCCAGCTGGAAGGAATGACTCCCTCAACGGAACCGCTAGTCCCGGAGAGCATGAGAAATTAGGCGTTCAAGATCAAGAAAAAGAACAAGAACAAATTAGCTAAATTAGAAGACCAAAGCGAAGAGAATGTGAAGCAGAAGAACCGAGAAACCGAAGAAATTGAGCTCGAAGAGAGCTAGAAAGACAAGAAAAAGCCCAAGAAGGAGAAGGAAAACAACGGAGAACGTGAATTCTGGGAACGGAATCACGAGGAAAGCGCGAAAATCAGACAAAAAAGAAAGAAAATGGAGAGTTTAACAAAAATTGAAAGGAAAGAAAAACAACAAGATTCAGTGTGGGAAGGAGAAGGCGGTAGTGAGTAGACAAAAAGCTGAATAAGCGAAATATGCGCCGTTGAAATCATTTGCTAACTCTAAGTTACCAGAAAATGTTTTGGATTGCTGCAAGGATTGTAATAGCCCATCTCCTGTTCAGGCGTGACGGTCGTGATTTTGTTGGAACTGCAAAAACTGGGTCAGGTACTTTGATTTTTTGTACTAGTATAGATTGTAACTTGTTAAATGATTAAGGTAATTTTCTGTTTTTCTGTTTTTTTTTTTTTCTTTTTGGAATTGTCGGGTTATGCTGAGGGTTTTTTTTTTTTTGTTTAATTGTGATATTGGCTTTTGTGATCAGGCAAGACATTGGCATTTGGGGTACGGCAATGATGTATTGAGCAAGCCAAATAGTAAATCCTCAAAGCGGAAGAAACCGCTTTGCCTTTTACTTTCCCCTGCCTGAACAAGTATGCATCCGTTTGGCTTGATGTTGCATTTAGTATGCGGAGAAATTTCATTTTCGGATATGTGACAAGTGCATAATAACTAATATCTACTAATACTTTTTTTTTTTTTAAGAGTTTAACCAGTCTTTTGGCTTCAACTTCTGGTGGCAGATATTTAACATCTGGAAAATCATGTGATGTCAAATCTGTCTGTTTGTATGGAGGAACCGCTAAAGGACCTCAGGTTTCTTCTTTGAAGTCTAGTGTTGTAAGCTATTCTATCTCCTTTCTCTAATCTATTGTTTTAATGCGGGCTGTATTTATTTAGTATTTTTGATTAATATGTTCTTTTTAATGTATGCCATCCCTTTTTTTTCTTTCCTTCTTTTGGTTCAAATGTTCTTGGAACCGGTTAGGTAGTGAATTGCTTAAACAATTGTTGTTGTAATTCTTTGGTTTTATTCTTCCATATATGTTTTCTTTCAAAAGGATTGATATGTTCGAATATGGGTGTTTAATCTTTAGCCATGTTGCAATGTGACTCAACTAGTGAACTATGTTTGAATATGGGTGGAAATGAAAGATTTTGTATAGTTGTCTGGTTGAATGTTAGACACTTGGAGCTTTCTGGTATCATGATTTCAATCGATTATGTAAAAGGTGTGGCTTGCAATTAGATGCTTTATTCTGCTTGTTAAATTAAATTTATTCATTTTGCTTCTTTCGATTAAATTTATGCTGCTTGCACATTTTAGGGATGGTGTTTCTACATTTTCTGTGTACTAAATTTTCTTATATTGGCCTAATACAAAATGGATTTCCCTCTAAACTTATGATATAGTCGTTGGAACACCTGGTCGTTTGAAGGATTTGATAAATATGAGGTGTGTCAGTTAAGGAGGTATCTTTTGTGGTAAGTGAATGCTCCTTTGAGGTCATTACTATCGTGCATTGCACTTTATCTAGCAATTATTCAGTGGTTTGTGTGTCAAATTTATTTATTATTCCATAATTGGCCATTAAATGCTGTTTCAGGCATAATTGAATGTGTAAAATAATCAAGACAACCAGTTCAATTTCTTTGCTATAGTTGCTATTCTGTTTCCATTGCCTCCATTTAGAGCTTTTTGGTGATACTTGGTAAATATTTTATATAACTCTTTTCTTAAGTAGATGGAGTATGTAAGCACTAAGGAAAAAAGGTGAATTAATATTTTGTAGGTCCTAGATGAATCTGATCAAATGCTTGACGTGGGATTTGAAGAGGATGTTCGCGTTATATTGGGAAAGACATGTTCTGGTATGTGTCTTCATTGATACATTGAAATTTTAAAACTCCTATACAGTGCTAAGCTTAAAGATTTTACTGATGCTTTAGTTTAAAGGTTTGATAATGACTCTTGAGTAAATGCTATTAACTATTGATAACATCAGGTTCAATTAAGCTAAGAAAAATTGTTCTGCATATTGGTAGAATAATGCATGAGCAGTTAAGTTGGAGAATCTCGTATCTCTTTTAAACCTATGGAGCTCATTAGATGGTAATGTTTAGTGCTACATGGCGTGCAGCAGTTCATCGATTAGCTGAGGAGTACATGGACCCTAATCCTATTAAGGTACATATCTTCATGCATTATGACATTTTCATAGTTTCCTATTTACTTGGGAAAGTAATCAATTTGTTTTCAGGTTGTCATAGGCTCAGAAGATTTAGCTGCCAACCATGATGTTATGCAGATAGTTGAGGTCTGTTTTCACTTAACGAACTTAAACTATCTTTCATGTTAATTTATTTTGTACAGATATACACTTGCTTTTATTAGTAGTTTTTGTTTTCGTCTGTAGGGTTTGGATGACTGCTCACGTTATGAGCATTTGATTGCTTTGCTAAAGAAATACTATGAATCTAAGGGGCATTTGTTACTACATCTGTTGAATTGTACACATTTTTCATTTTGATCCTTCCAGTTGGAGATTGCTTTGATAAGAATATGAAGTTATTTTCCTTTAGGCTTTGATAATTTTGTATGAAAGACTATTTTGGTCTACAAATAGATTAAACTAAAAGTAAACAAATCAAATACCAAAGATAGAAAAAAAGGGGAAGCCAAGAAAATATACAAGCAAACATAAATTTTCCTTAAAGTTGCATTACATTAGTCATCCACGAAATCCTTATGATTTCTAGTAGATTATGAATATTGTTTTTATCAAATAGGATATTTTCCTAGTAGTTGGCATTAACCTTTTAGGGATAATAAGCCAGCTGTCATCAGCCTAAAACTCTATTTTGGAGCTATACTGTTACAGTGTTACTCAAGTTACTTTAACTTGACTAGAGCTCCTGTATCATTCTGTTATTTTATTATCTTTATTTACTTATTTTTATTTCTAGTGATTTTACACCCCATTGGTACAGAGGTTTGCTTTTCAATCAGGATTAGAGTATTGGTATCTGTCTTATACCAGGCAGAAGCTGATCGTATTGAAAATATGCTTCAGAGAAGGTAAACTTCACCACTCTTGTCTCATACTTATTTAAAATCAATAAGTTTGAAATTTCCATTCATCCGCTAAATAAAAAGGGTAGCATTCTGGTGGTTGTTGAACTTTGATGCTATTATAGGTCTCCACTTAGTCTTTTTGACTTTAAATTAAGCACCTGAACTCTTTAAAATCTGCAATAACGCCAATCAATTTAATTTGATGATGTCAGTCCAACATGTCCTTGGTGTGGTCACGTGACATTCATGTAACTGTGAGTCATGAAATTGAATAAATTATCAAAAATTGCTTGATGTTTCAAGTTGGTTGGTTTTAAAAGTTCAAAATCAGCCTTGGATACGCAATAGCATCAGAATTTAAGTACTGTTGGTTGGTTTAATCTTGCTAAAGAATCAGTGGTAGTTTTTATTTCAACTTCTTGCTTTTGTTTATTCATTTTATTTTATTTTTCTAGTTGTTGGAATGTTGTTTCTATGCATGGTTGCAACAAGCAAAGCACAAAATGAACCCACTAAGGCACTATCATTATTCAAGAAGGGAACTTGTCCTTTGATAGTATACTCTTGCAAATTGTTTTGTTTCATTTTAAATTAATGTATAACTTTCTACCGAAAACTCAATGTTGGCAACATCAGTGGGATCTCTAGATTCACATTACTACTGTTTATCATGTGTTACTATGGTCCAACCAGAAAAAAAGGAAAAACACAGCTGGGTTTCACGTCAAGTTTACCCGGTGTTACTTCTATGTTATGTTGGTTTTGACTGTAGGCATTTGTAAAGCTTGATTGGTAAGATTTGATTTCTTTCTTTGGGCACTTATACTAACTTGATTAATTTAAATAAAGAACATTTTGAAATTCTCCAGGTGTTTTGGTTTAGCTGTTTAACATTTTGATACTTTTTGAAACCTTCCGTTTCAGGTAGCCACAGATGTTGCTGCTCGAGGATTGGATATTCCAGATGTTGAAGTAGTGATCAATTATAGTTTTCCTCTCACTACAGTGGATTATGTACATCAGATAGGGAGGACTGGAAGAGCCAGTAAGAAGGGCGTTACTCACACATTCTTCACACAGCAGAATAAGGAAAACAGAATACAATTTGTTCCATGTTCTCAACTCCATGTAACATTCTCAAACAATTTGTTATGATAAATGATATTGCTGAATGGAACATAGTCAATTTTATCCCTTTTCAAGTAGTGTCAAGCTTATGGCAGGGACTTGCTGGAGAGCTGGTAAATGTTCTCAAAGAAGCTGGGCAGATGGTACCACCTGCACCGTTGAAATTTGGAACCCATGTGAAGAAGAAGGTTTGTATTTCTACCTTTCTATATTTCTCTCCAACTTTTTTCTGCATGCATCTTCAGATATGTTCGCATTCAAGTTTGTGGTTGATGATGTAGCTCATGTCTTCTTCAATGAGTAATGACTAGAGTATCTTGAACTTTGGACTAGTTGCACAAGTTTGGTCATCTTATTGCCTGTCTTAAAACAGGAGTCCAAACTATATGGGGCTCATGTCAAGGAAATCGCTGCTGATGCTCCAAAGGCTAAAAAAAATGACATTTGACAACTCAAGACGACAAAAACTGATGCACGGGAGCCCGTGGTGCCAAAATTCATGGTGGCCTGCAGTAAAATGTGTAGGTTGGTTATAGAAACTGGAACACTACTTTTATTCTATAATTTTCCACCATATATATATATATATTTGAACCCTTTTTTTTTTATTATTTTGCTGTAAACTAAACATCATTCTGCTGATAATATGAAAAGGGTTAAACCTCGATTGCTTTTTTTTTTTTTTTTGAATGGCCATCTGGTTATAAGCAATGGTTTAATAACCGAAATTGGAGGTTGAATTTAGTATTATATATTTTCAAACATTTTCAAAATAAAAATTAGGAAATATATTGAAAAAAACAAAAAGGAAGGTTTCTTGGAAATCCAAGAATCAGCCAAATTTAATACTCGCATAGTCAAAGAATTCAGTTGAAGCATTAGGCCAACATTATTTATTCTATAATAAGTTTTGAAAACCAGAAATGGCATAGCAAAGAAATTGCTAACTTGCACAATAACTTTCAGCAAATACTTTTTGGGAAAGCAAAAGGCTTTGAATTTGCATATGAAAGTTCAAATTCATAGTGACAAAACAAAACTTGATTGTTAAATGTGCAAAATCTACTTCTCGTCTTAGTCAAGCTAATCTAATCTAAACTGTTCATGGTCAAGACAATTTCAAGAATTATAGGCTGCTGGATATGCTAATGGATGGGCCGTTTTCACTTTTGCATAATTTAACAAAATGATGCTTTCATGCTTTTGGTTGCCTTGTTCTGCAGTCTATATATTCAAATGCTGATAGAGTTACTTTGAATAGTATGAGAGTTAATTACTTAGAATATTATCTGACATAATAACATAATGTTGAATGTTAACACAAATCAACTTTCGGATAAGCTATTTTAATTAACTGGTAAAACACTTGAGGAAGTTTTTAGTTAATTATTGATAGTTAATCTGCATGAAGGCTACGCCATGTCATCCATCCAAACTCTTTTACTGATTCTTGATGAGCTAACTCAATATAGGCGTCCATTCCATTACAATTTTAAAAATTTAAGGTCACTCTTAATTGATAAAAAATGTCATATTTCCTCAAATGCCTAGTCATTACCTAGCTGGTAATTCATTTCTTAGAAAGTGCAAAAAGAATCGTTTAGATAGTGATAATGCATGTGAACCAAGCAGTAGTATTTTGTTTTTTTTTTTGTTTAACAAACCAAGCAAAAGCATTCATCACTTCATGATAACTTTTCTGACAGGTTAAGAGGAAATTTTCCTGGTAATTCAATACTAAAGACCACATAGGAATGACAAAGAAATTTAACTTTGTAATTAGTGGGCATTCAAAAGTACTCTTACTGCCCAAGTAAAGAATATTTTCTTACCCAACAATCATCAGCAGTGACATTATCTGAAGTAGACGGGAAAGAATGCAATGTGTATTCAAAACATCATATGCCTTGGGGACTTGTTCAAAGCCTCAAAAAGTTTTCTTTACAATGCAATGTTGGAGGCACAAGTCAGCTGCAAGAAAGTAAAGGAGAAAACGGGGAAGAGTCCAATGACTTTTGTACTCTAGGAAGTGGAGAGAAAATGGCAGAGAGTGCAGTGCACTTTTTACTGCAAAAGCTTGCACCTTTCTTTGAAAAGGAGATGCAGCTGTTGAGAGGGGGTCGGGAAGAAGTTGCATGTGTAAGGGGAGAACTGGAGCGCATGAAGGCCTTTTTGAAGGTTGCAGATGCATTTGAGGAGATTGATCAGGAGGTGAAGGTATGGGTTAAGCAAATAAGAGAGGTTGCTCATGACATGGAGGACATTCTCGACGAATACATGCTTCTCCTTACACATAATCATGGAGAGGGGCTCTCTGGTTTTCTTCACAAGATGTCTTGCTGTGTTAGGAACATGAAAGCTTGTTATCGAATTGCTTTGGACATACAAGGCATCAACTCAAGAATAAGAGACATTTGTGATGGACACCGTAGACTTCGTCAGAAATTCTGTGCTGATGAAGGGTCAAGCTCCAATGGTGTAGGTAATACATGGCAGGACCGCCGATGGGATGCCCTTCTTTTGGATAAAACTGATGTAGTTGGCATCGATGAGAGCAAAAAGAAGCTTATCGGATGGCTGGTCGGTGGTGGCACAGACCGCAAAGTTATTTCACTCTCAGGGATGGGAGGATTGGGAAAAACGACCTTGGCAAAGCAAGTCTATGACGATGCAGAAGTGAAGAAACATTTTCCTCTACATGCTTGGACCACGGTTTCCCAACCTTTCAAGTTGGAGGGTCTCCTTAAAGAAATGGTTCAACAACTCTCCAGAGTAATTAGTAAACCAGTCCCTGAAGGAGTGGACAGCATGAGCAGCTATCAGCTGAAAACTATAATTAAAAACTGGCTACAGAAAAGAAGCTACCTAATTATTTTGGATGATGTATGGCGCATTAACGAGTGGGATGCTATCAAAATTGCCTTGCCTGCTAACGATTGTGGCAGTCGAGTGATGCTTACCACACGAAATGCTGATTTAGCCTTTTCCTCTCGAATAGAATCTGAAGGTGCGGTGTACAATTTGGAGCCTTTGCCTTCTGAAGAGTCCTGGACGTTGTTCTGTAGGAAGACTTTCCGTGGAAACTATTGTCCTCCCCATTTAGAGGAAATCTGTAAACAAATCTTGAAGAAGTGTGAGGGATTGCCCCTTGCTATTGTTGCTATCAGTGGTGTTTTGGCTACAAAAAACAAGCAAAGAATAGATGAATGGGAAATGGTTGGTCGTAGTCTTGGTGCTGAAATTGATGGCAATGATAAGCTTATGAATTTGAAGAAAGTACTGTCACTCAGTTTCAATGATTTGCCATACTATCTAAAATCATGTTTCTTGTACTTGAGCATCTTTCCTGAGGATCATCTGATTGATCTTATGAAACTGATACGATTGTGGACAGCAGAGGGGTTTGTTGAATTGAAACAAGGAAAGACACAAGAAGAAGTAGCAGAGGGTTTCTTTAATGAGCTCCTAAGCAGAAGCTTGATACAAGTAGCAGGGACAACCAGTGATGGAAGGGTGAAGTCATGTCGCATTCATGACCTTCTGCGAGAGATCATCATATTGAAGTCCAGAGAACAGAACTTTGCTGTCATAGCAAAAGAACAAAATGCAATGTGGCCTGACAAAGCTCGACGTCTTTCAATTCACAATACATTGCAAAATGTACTGCAAAACAGGTGTGTTTCTCAACTGCGTTCTCTGTTCATGTTTGGGGTCGAAGAAGATCCATCCTTGCATAAACTGTTTCCTGAAGGCTTTAGGCTACTTGCGGTGCTTGATTTGCAGGCTACTCCTCTAACAAAGTTTCCCGTTGACATTGTAAACCTGTATTTTTTGAAGTATTTGAGCTTAAGGGAAACCAAGGTAACAGTTGTTCCCAGGTTTATAGGGAAGCTTCAGAACCTTGAGACCTTAGATCTTAAACATGCCTATGTTACTGAATTGCCGGTAGAGGTCCTACAGCTCCAACGCCTCCGCCATCTTTTAGTCTACCGATATGAGTTTGAGTCTTATGATTACTTCCACTCAAAATATGGCTTTAAAGCTCTGGAGAAAATAGGAGTGTTGCAATCCCTTCAAAAGCTGTGCTTAATAGAGGTAGACCAGGGAAATGTCATATTGGCAGAATTGGGGAGGCTCACTCAGTTGAGGAGACTAGGCATTACAAAGTTGAGGAAGGAAGATGGGAAGAAATTGTGCTCATCTATTGAAAAGCTGACATGTCTTCGTGCTTTATCTATTATATCCATAGAAGAAGATGAGACCATCGATGTTCAACACCTCATTTCCCCTCCACCATTGCTTCAGCGGCTGTACTTGAGAGGCAGATTGGAGACCATGCCGCATTGGATCCGTTATCTTCATAGCCTAGTGAAAGTATATCTAAAATGGAGCCGCTTAGTGGAAGATCCACTAGTTTCTCTTCAAAATCTTCCGAACCTTGTTCATCTTGAATTAGTACAGGTTTATGATGGAGACACTCTGCTTCGAGGCTGGAGGATTTAAAAGGCTGAAGCGTCTTTGCCTTGATAACTTTGACGAACTCAAAGGGATGCAGATACAGGTGGGGGCAATGCCTTGTCTAGAAAAGCTAAGCATTCAGCGATGTAAATCCATGGAGAAGGTACCGCTAGGTATTGAACATCTGACAAAGCTGAATGTGCTTGAATTCTTTGACATGCCTCATGAATTAATCAGGACACTCCGCCTGGATAACTACGGTGAAGATTACTGGAGAGTTGCTCACATCCCTGAAGTTTATTCTACTTACTGGAGAGATGGAGCTTAGGAGGTCTATTCCTTGGAGAGTTTCAGTGAAGGAGAGAGCTCTCCTCAGCCCAACACTGTCATAAGTAGCCAGGATCTTCATGCACGTTGGAAATGATCTCTCTGTACATACCTACAAATACTGAATAATTTTCATTGTATATTTGTAAATAATTGTAAAAATAGTCACTTGAGCTTGTTGTAAATAATTGTAAAAATAATTTTCATTTGAGCTTGTTGTAAAAATAGTTTCTTTGTGTAAAAATAAAACGAAAAGACTTGTAAGGATTCTAGATGTGCTTGTCTATAAATAGCAAGTAATATTTAACTTTGATTTTGTAATAAGAAATTCAAATATTTTGATAGTTTGCACTTACTACATCAAGTTAGTTAGTGGTCTTTTCTTGCATTGTAAAATTAGATTTCTTGCCAAAATGGAAAATACCTGTTTGGATCAGACAATTCCAAATTCGACATCGTCAGTAACGAAGTTACCAACCCAGATTCTTATTTTCATGATGTAAATTTCTGTCCCTTTTGGTTCGCTCAATTTTCATTGAATTGGACTTGATTTGACATTTCTGGGCTTATTTTTTATTCCTTCATGACAATGGGAGGCAGTAGAACGCAGACAACCCAAAGCCTAAACATATCCTCTTTTGCAAAAGTTATTGGATTTTTTATGTTTTGTACTATTGGCCCAATATATGGACTGCCCTGAAAACGTTAAGGCGAAGCCAGAGGACTAAGCGTTACTCTGACCTTTTTAGGCCCATAGATCCATGGGATGGGATCGCCGCTAATGATTTGGTATTCTGAAATTGCCCAAAAGCCTTTGCTGTAAAAATGAAATGCCTAAATATTGAAGTTATCTCTGATCTTAATTTATTGCCAACTCAACAATTTTACTATTTATTTGAGTGTCAAATCAACAAATAATTGCTTGGTTTCTAACAACGGCTTCTTGTCCGAAATTTTACTTATCAAAATCCAAAATCTTAACAACTTGTTTCTTTATTATGGTAATTAATAAATATAATTTGATAAATCGTATGGAAAATGACACACCAAGGGGATTTTCATGATGGGAAGGGAAACCAGCGGGGAAGCAAATATAGGAAAACGAATATGAAGTGAAATTTCATGAAATGATTGATTCTCACTATCTCAATATAAAATTTTTGTTTATTGGGATGAAAAAAGATCAAACAACTTGAAAAAGTCAAGTCCACGAGCTTAATTCATTTATTTCATTTTAGTAATATAGTATCAAATCAAATGTGAACACGGTACCTATGTTCAAATAAGTGTCACACCATAAGCGGGTGCATCAGGCGTGTCAAGCGCACAGGTTTGAGCAGCAGAGGCAGAGGCTCACACACCAAAAGCATTGGCGGGGGTTTGCTCATCAGGCCTTGGAGAAGAGGTCAAACCGCCCGCACAGCATGCAAGCCAACCCGCACAGACAAGGTCAGACTTGCAAGACGCCCGCACCACATCAGGAAAGTTCTAAGAGAACAAATGCGCAACTAGATCTTCTAAAAGTGTACAGGATCAACAAAAGCTTTCAGTAAAATTGGTTGAACCTAAAAATCAAAAAGTAGAATCCTGTATTAATATAATTGGTGTAATCCTTGTGTGATTGTAATTATTTGATTCTAGAGATTTAGCCATAAGTGTAGTTGGGGGCTTCAATTATAAATAGAGGGTTGTCCCATCCTCCTTTGTATAGCATCTCACACTTTATTTCAGTAAAATATAGAAGCATATTCTAGCTATTTTCTCTTGTTTTCTAGTTTTTCAAACTTGCGCATTTTGTCATTCCTATTATTTTAGTGCTCGCATGCTTGTGTTTTAGGCTGACTTAAGCTAGAAGGAGGTGATTCCAAGCCTAAGACCGCACGAATTCTAAGTCTAAGATTGAAGCCCGTGACAATTGATATCAGAGCAGTTTTAGTTTTGCTTGTTTGTCTGTGTGCAGGTTAGATAACAGTCGAGGAAATGGCATCCTAGAGCGATGTTGCAAGCTAACAACCTGAGGCCCAAGAGCAAGGCCACTGAAGGGGCAAGAAGGCCAGTTTGAGAGACATCTGATCTACCATAGATAGGAAGCTGTCCAAGGTAGAAGTGACCATGGATGACATGAAAGAAAAGCTTGATGATATGGAGACTCATGTTAAAACACTATACTCTATGGAGAAAGAGCTCAAAGGTGAGTTACAAGCTGCCCTCAATCAAGGCCTGGATGTGATCACCCAAAGGAACGAAACCTCGGAGGCCCAAGTGGAGACCATGCGCAATGGCATGGAGGCCATGTGCAAGGAGATAAAAGAGCTTAAAAGCGAGCTCTGCGTGTAAGATTGCCATTAGAAATGGCATGTTCACTGAAGCGTCTAAGACCCGTGTGGAGATCCTCAAGCTCAAAGAGTTCAAAGGGATTAGGGCAGCCAAAGAAGTAGATAACTACTTTTGGGGCATAGAGCAGTACTTTCGGGCCACGAGCATTCAAGACAAGGCTACCAAGGTAAGCACCGCATTAATGTATCTTACTGATGTTACTTTGTTGTGGTAGAGGTGCAGGTGTGATGATGTGAAGTACGGAGGCACCATGATTGAAACTTGGGTAGAGTTCTAAAAAGAGTTCAGAGAGCAATTCTACTCGAAGTATGCCAATGATGAGGCACGAGCGAAGCTGTGTAAGCTTACACAATAAGGAGAAATAAGGGACTATGTCTAGAAGTTCTCTGAACTAATGCTTCAGATCTTAAATTTGAGTGAGACAGAGGATCTATTTACCTTCATGGATGAGCTGAAGCCATGGGTGAAGCATGAGCTACAAAGACGGGGTGTTCATGACTTGGCTAAAGCCATGACTATTACTGAGTCCTTGGTGGAGTTCAAATCACTAAACAAGTTTGAGTCTTTCAAGCCCAAGGGAAAGGGTAAAGATAATAAGGATCGAGAGAAACAGTCCAAGGAAAGGGACCATGACCGATAGTCTAAGGATGGAGATCGAGACTGTTCGAACAAAGATGGCGAGAGGAAGCCATTAGCAGGCGAGTGGAATGCAAAGAGGGGTCGAGAGCCGCTCGTATGCTACCTATGTGGAGGATGCCACATAGCACGTAATTGCCCATAGAAAGGCAAACTGGCTGCTATAGATAAGGAGTCTGACGAGGAGCCAGAGGCATGGGCAGCAAAGCTTAGGTCGTTGGTGCTTAATGCTATCAAAAGTAAAGGGAACCGTAAGTTAAAGGGCTTGATGTTTACAGATCTGATGGTTACGAGCTAGAAGGTGAACATACTAGTGGATACAAGTGCCTCACATTTGTTTATTTCAGGTGATGGAGCCCAAAAGCTTAGACTCGAAGTGTAAAAGGGGATTGGTACCATTAAGACGGTGAACTCCAAAGAAGTGCCAGCCATTGGAGTAGAACGAGGAGTGAAGTTAGAACTTGGAGACTGGAAGAGCAAGAAAACCATGAAAATAATACCTTTGGATGATTATGAGTTTCTGATTGGTTGAATTTCCTTGTTCAGATTAAAACCCTTCTTGTGCCTTTTGCCAATTGTATTTGCATTCTAGATGCACGGTGTCAATGCTTTGTACCATTGAAATGTGGATCCGAGATTGGGTCAGAGTAGTGTCAGCCATCTAATTTGCCAATGCGGTGAGTAGAGATAAAGACACCTTCTTGATAGCCCTAAAGTATGAGAAGCCAAGGAAAAAAAAGACCAATACCCCATTGGAGGTGCTAAAGGTGCTGGAGTCTTTTAGCGATATGATACCCCCAAAGCTGTCTAGCAAGCTACCACCTAAGAGAGAGGTGGACCATAAGATCGAATGGGTGCTCGAAGCCAAGCCACCAGCTAAAACCCCTTATTAAATGTCTCTATCAAAGTTGGAGGAATTAAAAAAGTAACTCAAAGAGTTAGTTGATGATGGCTTCATCAGGCTATCCAAGGTGCCATATGGTGCCCCGATTCTATTCCAACGTAAACATAATGTGTCATTGTAGTTGTGTATAGACTATCGGGCTTTGAACAAACTGATCATTAAGAATAAGTATCCTATCTCACTCATTAACTTTGGAGTGCAAGGTGATTTACCAAGCTGGATTTGAGATCGAGCTATTACCAGGTCAGGATCATAGAGAGAGATAAGCCCAAGATGACATGTGTCACTTAATATAGTTTGTATGAGTTCTTGATCATGCCATTCGGACTCACGAATGCCTCAGTAATATTTTGTACACTCATAAACAAGGTACTTCAATCGTTTCTTAATAAGTTTGTTGTGATTTATCTTGATGACATTGTGATCTACAACCAATCATTGAGAGAGCATGTAGATCACTTGAGACAGGTGTTCGGGGTGTTATGGGAGCACAAGCTATATGTCAAGATGGAAAAGTGCTCATTTGCCCAGTAAAAGATCCCATTTCTAGGCCACATAATGAGAGGTGACAAGATACGTATGGATAAAAGTAAGGTACATATCATCTTAGAATGGAAACTACCAGCTAAGGTCATAGAGTTGAGGTCATTCATTATGATGGTTAACTACTATAGATGCTTCATTAAAGGCCACTAAGCCATAGTCACGTCATTGACTGACTTGCTCAAGAAGGGAAGAGCATAAGAGTGGAACGTGGGGTGCCAGAAAGCCTTTGATCGATTAAAGTAGGCTATGACCAAGGAACCAGTCTTGGCCTTACCAGATCATGCCAAGTTTTATGAGATGCATATGGCATATCAGACTATGCAATAGGGGAAATGTTGATACAGGAGGGACATCCATTGACGTTTAAGAGCAAAAAGTTCAACGAGATTGAACACAAGTACATGATCCAAGAGAAAAAAATGACTGTAGTGGTGCACTGTTTATGCACTTGGTGCCATTACTTATTGGGGTCGAAATTTGTGGTTAGGACGGACAATGTATCGACCTACTTTCAGATGCAAAAAAAACTATCCCCCAAACAGGCGAGGTGGTAGGATTTTCTTACAAAATTTGATTTTTAGATGGAGTATAAGCTAGGGCGGGCGAATATGATGGCTGACTCCCTGAGCAGAAAAGCAAACCTTGCTACCATTAACCAACCAAATGGGTCTTTAGTGCTACGCATCAAGGAAGGGTTTACGCACGATCCTACAGCCAAGGCTTTCATGGAGTACGCCCAGTAAGGTAAGACTAGGCGATTTTGGTTGCAGGATGGTTTGCTATACACCAAGGATAATAGGTTATTTGTGCCGCAACATAAGAAGCTCTGTAGGAAAGTCATGCATGAGTGTCATAATTCGATGTGGGCTGGACACTCAAGGGTGAATCGTACCTTAGCTTTGCTAAAGGACTAGTACTATTGGTTGCACATGAGGAAAATGTGAAGGCCTATGTGAAGACTTATTTTGTGTGCCAACAGGACAAAGTAGAGCTCAAGAAACCAAACGATCTCTTAAAGCCATTGCCAGTGCCAAAGTGACCATGAGAGAGTATCACTCTGGACTTTATAGTTAGTCTACCCAAGACAGAAGGGTTCAAAAGCATCATGGTAGTGGTGGACAGGTTTTCCAAGTATGAGATTTTCATTCCAGTAATCGAAGAGTGCTCAGTCGAGAAAACAGCCCAGTTGTTCTTGAAGAATGTGATGAAGTATTGAAGAGTGCCAAAGACCAATATTAGTGATTGAGATGGACATTTCACGGACAGGTTCTGGATTGAGTTGTTCAAGTTGTTGGGGTCAGACTTGAACTTTTTCACCAGCATGCACTCGCAGACCGACGGATAGACTAAGTGAGTGAATGGACTATTGGAGGTCTACCTCAGGCATTATGTGATTGCCATGCAAAGGGACTGGCCTAAGCTGTTAGATGTCACCCAGTTTTCTTACAACTTGCAAAGGAACGAGGTAATGAACTAGAGTTCGTTTGAGATAATGACAGGTTAGCAACCTTTAACACCAAGTTCGATTGCTGCAGGTTATACAAGGCCAAATCCAGCAACATACAATTTTGCTAAGGCTTGGCAGGAGCAAGTTAACTTGGCCAGAGTCTGTCTCCACAATGTGGTAAAGAGGTAAAAGAATGGGCAAACCAGAATAGGCGAGATATGCAGTTCCAAGTGGAAGACTTGGTGTTGATGAAGCTGCATCCTATTGTGCTCCATAGGAGGTTGCACAAAAGCCTAGTTCGAAGGTATAAGAGACATTTTCTAGTAGTCAAGAGAGTGGGCAAAGTTACCTACAAGCTGGATATGCCACCTAAGTCGAGGGTACACCCGATGTTCCATGTTAGCATGCTCAAGCTATTCCATAAAGATGAGGGAGATCCAGAACGGGTAGAGTCAAAGCGTGCACCATTGGGAGCAAGAGCCTCATATGAGAAAGAGGTCCATAGCATCATAGCTGATCGGGAGCTGAAGCAGAAGAATTACTAACCAAGACAAGAGTACTTGGTGCGCTGGAAGGGACTTCCAAACAGTGAGGTGAGTTAGGAGCTAGCAGAAGACTTATGGTAGTTTAGGGACCAGATTGAGCAGTACCATACAGAGGACGCAATGAGGGCATTGCGCAATCAGGTGAGGGAAAATGTCACGCCCTGTGAGGGCGCACAAGGTGCACAGCCTCAAGCAGCAGAGGCAGAAGCTCACGCACCAGGAGCACTGGCAGGGCTTTGCACATCAAGCCTTGGAGAGGAGGCCAAACCGCCCACACAGCATGCAAGCCAGCCAGCACGGACAAGGTTAGGCCCGCAAGATGCCCCTACCACATTAGGGAAAGCCTAAGGGAACGGATGCGCAACTAGATCTTCTAGAAGCGCACAGGATCAGCAAGAGCTTTCAGCAGGATTTGGTTGACCTTAAAAATCAAGAAACAGAATCTTGTATTAATGTAACCGATGTAATCCTTGTGTGATTGTAATTCCTTGATTTTAAGAATTTAGCCATAAATATAGCTGAGGCTTCGACTATAAATAGAGGGTCGCCCCACCCTCCTTTGTACAGCATCTCATACTTTGTTTCATAAAATATAAAAGCATATTCCAGCTATTTTCTCTTGTTCTCTAGTTTCTTAAACTTATGCATTTTGTCTTTTTCATTGCTCTAATGTCCGCATGCTTGTATTTTAAGTTGACTTAAGGTAAAAGAAAATGATTCTAAGCCTAAGGCCCGCACGAATTCTAAATGTAAGGTTAGAGCCCGTGACATAAGGCCAACCTTGGAATGACGATGGCTTATTATTTTTAATATCAAACCTGCATAAGAGACAATGAGACACACAGTCAAGTTTTGTGAAAAATCGTTGGTGATCACACTTTTGTAAGACTTTGACAGAGGCAGCCTTACTTCCTTGTATTTAAAATTGTGTAGTAATCATTCTTTTTGGGCAAGTCAAGCACGGCAGCGAAGAAATCTTGCATTTTTAATTGGTTTTGGACTTGGCATGGCAAAACTACGCGCTTTGTTGATATAAAGAGTCAAGACTGACATTTTCCTAGGGTCAATGTGCCTAGCAATTGGCCTGCCATTAACGTATAATAGAAACCATGACATATAGAATTAAGCAAACTCTAACTGAAAGAGAGGATTTGGACAACCAAGTTGGATGGGACTCGAATGAAATAAAGGAAATATTTCGTGAAAAATTTAACAAAATTAGACAAAATAGAGAAATTGGAGACCCATTAACCAATGAGTGAAGAAGATATTGGTCTATCATAAGCGCGTGGTTAACTGGTTTGGCTGGTTGCTGAAGATTTTTGTTTATTTCCTAGCCCGCCTATCTATGTTGAATTTTACAACACAAGCAAATGGCTATAGCGTTACTGCGTAACTATTTCTCAGTATCTGCCATGAAATTGGCAGTAGCGTCTGGAATCGGTACATTAAAACTAAAGTTCCAAGAATGCCAATATGTTTGAATAAGTATAAAAAATTTTTCCTTTGGTGGAAAAGTCGCCACCAAATGATGATTTCAGTGCAAAACGCGTACAGACGTGAAAAAGCTAGATGCCAAACTACTCCTATAAATATGACGGGGCTTTGAACTCAAAAACCACCGGTTAACGATACACTGATACCTTATTTTTATTTTTCGAAGCTGCAAAAACTAATCGATAGAAATAGACGATGGCCGAAATTGCGGTATCCTTTCTTCTTGAAAAACTCTCATCTTTTCTGCAGACAGAGGTGGAGCTTTTGCAAGGGATTCCAGAGGATTTAGAGTACATCAAGAATGAGTTGCAGAGCCTGAAGGCAGTCCTGAGAGTTGCAGACTCTGTGGGTGAGAGTAACCAAGAACTCAAGGTATGGGTTCAGCAAGTAAGGGAGGTCGCTTACGACACTGAAGATATCCTGGATGAATACAAGCTTGACCTTGTCAATGATCATAGGCATGGGATTGATGCTTTTCTACATAATGTTTGCTGCTTTACAAAAAATTTGAAAGCTCAGCACCGGATTGCTTCTAAAATACAAGGCATCAAATCCAGAATGAGCAACATATCTGCCAGGCGTCCACACTTTGACAACAATGGTGCAAATGAGCAAGGCCCAAGCTCCACTGGTACAGTTAATCCATGGCTGGACAGAAGAGGGGATGCCCTCCTTCTAGACAGAGTTGACTTGGTAGGCATTGACGAGCCCAAAGATCAACTGATCAAATGGTTGGTTGAGGGAAACCCCGGGCGCAAGGTTATTTCAGTGGTTGGCATGGGAGGGTCTGGAAAAACTACCTTGGTGAAGCAAGTCTATGACAATGCAAATGTGAAGAAACATTTTGCAGTACATGTTTGGATTACTATTTCTCATCCTTTCAAGATAGAGAAGCTCCTAAGAAAGATGGTACGGCAACTCTTTGATGCAATCAGGAAGCCAGTTCCTCAAGGTGTGGATGACATGGATGCGGTTTTTCTGAAAATGGTACTCAAGGACTTCCTGCAGCAAAGGAGGTATTTGGTTGTTTTAGATGATGTGTGGCACATGAATGAATGGGAAGTGGTCAGTCACGCATTAGCTAACAATGGTCGTGGCAGTCGTGTGTTGCTCACAACGCGTAATTCTGAAGTAGCATCTACGTCTTGCATAGAATCTGGAGATAAGGTCTTCAACGTAGAGCCCTTATCTCCGGATGAGTCCTGGATTCTTTTCTGTAAGAAATGTTTTCGGCAGAACTCATGTCCTCCTGAATTGGAGAAACATTCTAGACGTATTTTGGAGAAGTGTGAGGGGCTGCCACTTGCAATTGTAGCTATCAGTGGTGTTTTGGCTACAAAAAGACGTATAGTTGCTGAATGGGAGACTGTTTACCGCAGCCTTGGTGCTGAAATTGACGATAATAGCAAACTCATCAATTTCAAAGAAGTGCTTTTGCTGAGTTTTAATGATTTGCCATACCACTTGAAATCTTGTTTCTTGTATTTAAGCCTCTTCCCCGAGTACCATCCCATTGAGAGTATGAGACTGATTAGATTGTGGATTGCAGAAGGGTTTGTTGAAGCCAAAGAAGGAAAGACACAAGAAGAAGTTGCAGACGACTATCTTAATGAGCTCCTGAATAGAAGCATGGTACAAATAGCCGGAACAGCGAATGATGGTAGGGTCAAAACATGTCGCATTCACGACCTTCTGCGAGAAATCATCATTTCAAATGCTAGGGATCAGAACTTTGTTGCAGTAGCTAAAGAGCAAAATGCAACATGGTCTGACATGGTTCGACGCCTGGCAATACACAACACATTCCCAAATGCACAGCAAAATAAGAATGTTTCTCATCTACGCTCCTTGCTTATTTTTGGGATGGGCGAACCACTTTTCTGTCCACCAAAAGATACATTGTTTCCTAATGGTTGTAGGCTGCTAAAAGTGTTAGATTTGCGAGCTGCACCTATACAGACATTCCCGGAGGAAGTTATTAACTTGAGACTTTTAAGGTATCTTAGCTTGAGAGATACCAACATCAGGACAATTCCAAGCTCGATAAGGAAGCTTCAGGACTTGGAGACATTGGACCTAAAACATTCCCAAGTTACTGAATTGCCTGTTGAGATCCTAAAGCTCCGAAGACTTCGTCATCTTCTGGTATACCGTTACGAGTTTATCTCATATTCACGTTTTCACTCCAAATACGGTTTTCAGGCTTTGCCAGGTATAGGAGCTCTACAATCCCTTCAAAAACTCTGTTTTATGGAGGTAAACCATGATAATGCTCTCATTATAGAGCTAGGAAAATTGACGCAACTTCGCAGACTAGGCATTACAAACTTGAGAAAAGAAGATGGAAAGCTTTTGTGCTCATCCATTGAGAAGCTGATCAACCTTCATGCATTGTCTATCGTTTCATCAGTGAAGGAAGAGTTCATTGATCTGCAATATGTTTCTTCTCCTCCTCAAGTGCTTCAAAGGCTATACTTGTATGGGCGATTAGAAAAGTTGCCAGACTGGATACCATCTCTTGAAAGCCTGGCGGTTGTATATCTAAAATGGAGTAGACTGCCAGATGATGCACTTGAATCTCTTCAAAACTTGCCCAATCTTATACATCTTGAACTGCTGCAAGCTACTGAAGGAAACACTTTACGGTTTAAGGCTGGCGGTTTTGAGAAGCTTAAACATTTAGGTATAGATAAATTTGAAGGACTCAAATGCATAGAAGTGGAAAAAGGTGCAATGCCTTCTCTTGAAAAGCTTAGTATCCAACGTTGTAAATTGCTGGAAAGGGTGCCATTAGGGATTGAATATCTGGACAAGTTAAAAGTGCTTGAATTTTTCGATATGCCTGAGGAATTGATTATGACCCTTCGTCCTGATGCACAAGGTGGAGATTATTCAAAAGTTGCAAACATTCCAGAAGTTTATTATACCTACTGGAGAAACGGAGAATGGGAGGTCTATTCCATAGATGAAAGAGAGCATAACACAGTCATTAGTAGCCAAATCCTTCAAACTCGTTTTAAATGATTTTTAACACTTTAGCTTTACCAATTGTATAAATTGTCTACGTTTTAAGCCTATTTGTAATACTTACTATTTCTTTCTTTCTTTTTTTTTTTATCTAAATTTGTTGGGCATAAATTGTTTTTACCGCTTTGACTTTGCCAATTGTATCAGTAAAATTATATTTATTGCTCTTGCACGGTATGATGCACTGAAAGTCTGAAACCAGTCCCAAGATGGAAAATTGATGACAATAATGGGGCTGGTTTATGCAACTTGTGTGAAGCAAAGAGTCAGCTAATTGTGCTTAAAAATTGTTCCAGCGTTAATTACATAAAAAATATTGCCAAAATTTTCTGGATGACGCCCAATCTAGAGACCTCACGTTTCAGTTTCCATCCACCGCCAAAACCGTTTCTCTCTCTCTGAGAAAAGGCCATAATTGGAAAGCAGTTATATATTAGACAATTTATAGATTATATTTTTCATTGCACCAGCCAGTTACTCTCCTAGAAAAGTAGAAACCCTTCTCTTGAATATTCGACCCAATTCAACAATTTCAGATTCTCTTATCTGCTTAGTTATGCTGTCAGACTGCCTTAGTTTCTGTTCTTTTCTGGACAACCTGTTTGCAACATCAAGGGTTAAACTGACCATATCCCTGCTGTTGGTTAACAATCTCAAGACAGTGGCAGAGTGTGCTGGGTTGGAAACAACTCTATTGAGTAATATCAGCACCTCCCGTATCAATAACGTCCTGCAAACAGAAAGCACCTATAAGATGAGCAGACATGGTTTAAAAGTAGAACATCAAACATTGACAGAATTGATGACACAGAGTTAATAAGAGCGGCTCAAAATTGGGGAAAATTTTTCATATTTTTAATGAAAAACAAAGGGCTTAACTTGTAACTGACCAAGCCATTGCTTCCCTATAAGAGTCAACGCAACAGAAGCGTCATTAGAGTTTGGGAAAATGTAAACACGCATTGAATGCGGCATGCTAAGCCAAGCATCATAAAACAATGAAAATAACATCAGCCATCAGGCGCACACACATCCAGAGCCATCACTTACCTTGCTCTAAAGGTTTCATCAGACTCAGTACAGACGGCTGATTCTAAGTCTATTTCAGACACCAATAGCTGCAAAATCAGTGTAAGAAAATTTGCTTCTCTAGCTAGCTTGTGATTCACTAGTATTTCAAAGCCGGATTTTCCAGATGAGGCCACAAAAGCCAGTAAGGTGATAGCATTTTTGCGAAGTTCCAAGGCCTGGAAAGTTAGTTGCATTATATAAAGACAGAAAGACAGAATTCCATAACAAGCATCAGCTAAGAAAATGAGTCAATAGTCTCTTCGAAAACCTTGGATAATCTTAACATTACAACTTTTTGCAATACCAATAATGCATTAAATAATCGAATAAATCAAGAATGAAGTTTCTTTAGTTGCAACCTACTTGTAAACTAGTTCCACAGCAAGCTATACAGCCAGCCAACCCCTCAAGAATCATAGTGAATCCTTGGAAAGCAGCAGTGTTTTCCTCATCATTAGCAGCATCAGCACTTTCTGCCATTGTACAACCAGAGCAGAATGTGACCACCAATTTAGGACCTTCATCCAACAAAGAACCATAAGCCATAGGGAACAGACACAGTGATGAAATGTAGTTTGCTTCAGATTTTACTAACATAATACTATATTCAGAAAAGACATTTGTATCACTGGCATTAAAAACCAGAAGACCAGCCCTGACAGAAGGCCAGCAAAGAATACATTAAGTACAGGGAAAGAGAGCTTAGTTCAGGCAGTTGGGGAAAGGAGATTCAGATGGGGATCTTTGGTTCAAGCTGTATTGCTTTCCTGTTGTACCAAAAAGTGTTGATAGAATGTTTTATTGGAAAGGCCTGATAGCCATCTGGATATCAGCAACAATATGCTGACTTCAACATTTAAGATATTGCCATCCCTAAAGCAACATGTGATTGTAAAGTAGAAAACAAGTATGTGTGATCAATCTTGTAAGTATTGAGTACAAGAATATGTTACATTTTCCTGTGCAATGAAAGAAAGAGGAAATAAGAGGCAGAAGGAACAAGCATTCACTTACAATTTAAAAGCAGGTAGAGAGTGTGCACAGCCCCCTTTCGAACAAGCAATCCAGCTTCCTTTTTCAGCAGTTGTGAAATGCTTACAAACACTTGAATGAGGCCAAACCTAGCTCATGTAAAATAGCATTTAGAAAATAAAAGTAGCGTCTCAAGATAGATATTTGCAAAAAAGGAGATCATATGTGCTTACTTTTCTCTCTCTGTGTAAGCATCACTTCTCATCAGAATCACATTCATAATTGAGACTGCTTCCAATCTTACACATTCTTCACTACTCTTCACCGCAATTAGATGCATCAATTCAAAGAGATGAATCCAGTTTATACAGGAAAACAGCAATGTAGAGCCTGTACCGCAATGTCCTTTCTTGCACAGAGTTTCTGCTTCAGAAGGTTTTACTCCAATTTGAATGCAACTTGCATGATTACCATCCATGCTAACGCAAACCTGTCCTCGGATTTCATATCCAGATATATCATCAATGCCGCTCCCAGAGTGATGACGCTCAACCAAGAAATTTTCCCTGAGTAGAGTGCACTGGAAAGATCAAATCAAAGTTCATAAGCACACAATATAGGTCAACAGTTGGTCTACCTTTAGTAAAGCATAATGCATCTCCAGCATAATGAAAACCATACGACAGATAATAGAAATGAAAAGTATAAGGCAAAGCCTAATAAAGCATACTGACAGAAGACATTAGAGGGAGGGCAAAGGGAAACAATTCTGAGCACCATTAATACAGAAAAGCAAATAAGATGAAACAGGAACTCCTATTTAATTTCAGAACAAAACATATTAAAAAAGATGATCTCTAGAGGCCAAAAAAAAGGAAAATAGATGAACTACAGCACATCCAATATCGAGGTTTAACAAGAACACATAACCAACCTTCAAGTTAAAAAGTAAAAAAGGAAACAACACACGAATACTAGCTATACCTTGCTTCGGAATTCCTTTCAAAAGTCAAAAGATGCTTCAACAAGACATGTAGTATATGGAGAGATCTATAAGCAATAACCGCCTGTATCAAAAAGGATGATCCTCAGGAATTGCTATAAAAGAGTAATACTTCATAATTTGAAATAAAATGATAACACACACACACACACAAAATGAAAGGTAACAAACATCTGAGATAGTGAGATCCTTTTACAGGGCACAATCAAGTAGTTTTTCTTCATCCTTTCTGAGTTTGGAGAGAGGAGGTGTTGAGGGAGAGCATAGTGCCCTTTAAGTAGCTACCTATTGCTATATAATGTCATTGACACTAGAGAATTTCTTGCAGCAATTTCCAAAAGGTGAATATTGTGATACATTGCCATCTAACTAATCCTACCTTCTTAGGTGAAAAAAGTTAAAAGTAAAAAAAGTTAACAGCCCATTGCTTCAACAATTGAAATTAAAGATTTATGAAGCCATATATGCTCACATCAAAGTTCAAATAAGAAATTTGCAACTCACATTTTCAACACTACAGAGATCAATCAACGACTCAAATAGAGCCTCCAATTGCAACATTCCACTACTGATCTGCAATACAGAATTAAATCAAACAGTAAAGAAACTATTAACTGCATACCAATTAGCTCTAAATATAGGTCATAAATCAAATATAGTCAAGACATACGTCTACAATATGAAGCAAGGAGCTGCGGACTTTAATGAAGAAAACTATCCAAGTACAGTCGTAAGTTATCTTTCAGAAGTTAAATGAGTCATTTTTTAAGATTGGAATTTGAGTATGAGCCTTGACACAAAAGTCAGGTTGTCGTGACCTAGAACTGGAGGCCACATGGTTTCAAGTTGCAAAAACAGTCCACTTTCAAATCAAGAGTAAGGCAGCTTATATTTGACCCTCCCTACTCCCCAGACCTGGCAATTTAAAAGCCTCATGTGCTAGGCTGCGCCTTTTTCGTGGTGTAACTTTCTTTTTGTCTATGGGGACAGGAGAGGGGGTTTAGTAGGGTGAAGGCACAGATAGTTTGGAGTTCACATATCATGATAAATCTCTCATAAGAGAGCCAGTTTTCAATGGCTGATGTCTCATACTTTTGTGAACAAGATGATAGAACACAGCACTAAGCCATATCATGTTTCAGCAGGTATTGAAACAATAAGATTAGGCAGCACCTTAGTCAGAGAAGAGTAGAAACAAGATACTTTTGCAGCTTCAGAACTAAGAACAGGATGCACAGAGCTCTGCAAAGCCTTATCGAAAGAGCTCTTAAATACCAGTGGTTCCATTGTTTTGGAAGGTGAGCTCATATTAATGAACCCAAACAGGACATCAATATCTGTGGAACAAACTGCAAACAACTTGGCTATCAGATTTCTTCCCAACTTTTGGTCACTTGGCAAATCCCAAATGCCATGCAACTTATTAGAAAGATCAAGACAAGCACTTAGATCTGTCTGAACTCCAATTTCCTTACAGCTTGACTTGGCTACCAAAGACAAGGAAAAGGGGCATCACAAAAACTGTTAAGAACTAAATTGGTAAGGCAGATCAGACAATTTCAAACATAGTGTCCAATTCACTTCTCACCTGTATTCAGGCCAACCTGATCATCAAAAGCTTTTGCATTTGGAAATTCTTGTATAACCTCATGATAAGCTGCAACGGGGATTCCACGTTCTCTGTCATTGAGACCAATTTCATTCAAAATCTCCAACAAATATGATGGGATGTACAACGTAAGATAATAATACATAGTCGATCACCTTATTTCAACTTAAATTGCACAGAATGATACTCAAATGACAACAGCAAGAGTTAAGAAAACTGGATTTTAACCAACATTTTAGTTGTCTCTACATTTAGAATTATTACATATGAACTGCAGAGGAGAATCAAGAGAAGAACAATGTTCTAAACTTCTAACTTCGACATTTAGCTCCTCACATGGTCCATGTGTGCATGTGAAAAAGGGAGAGTAAGAGAGACAAAAATGATCTACTCACAAGTTTGCAATCCTCGACCCATGAAAATTAGCAACGTTCACCTCATTCTTTGAATCGACAAATGCAAGCTGATCCTCCTTGTTTCTTTCCTTCTTAAGCTGTGAACACTCTTGTTCCTAAATGGATAAAAAAGAAACACTTATATCATGCAAAAATTATTCAACTAAATGGTCTCCCTAAGGCCCAATCCCAAACAATTTAGGTTTTAGCAGAAAACAATTTCCACCAATACTTTATTTCATCAGTCTTGTAACAGTTGCTTTCAGATTTATGATATTAGGCACACACACAAATTCGGATCATATTCACTCAAAATATTAACAATGAAATACGCGTACGAGGTCCGCTAGCTGCTTTGAAACGCGTCCCAGCTCCTTCTGCAATGATAATTCACAACATTTCAATCAAATTTTATCTTATATTGGTAATATTTCTAAAAATCTTTTTTATTTTTGTTTTAAATATCTAAGTCAAAATCTGTAAAAGCATCAATTTATCGACTATTTCAAGAATCCTTAATAACTGACTTCTTTCTTTTTTTTAATTGAAGAAAATAACTTAACGAGAACTCAGAGTATGAGAGCGTAAAACCCTAACCTTTAAGCGCTCAATCTCGAGATCCTTAGCGTTACCAGAACCGCGAACTAGCCGCACAGGAGTCGAAGGAGTAGCGCATTTAGGAAAAACGCCATTGGAATTCAAGGCGCCACCGAAATCGGCGGTTCTCTGGGAGAGTTCTCTGGGAGGCGAGTAACTGAGGGAATCAGTGCGAGATGGCGGCGCAAAATGTAGGTGTTGATGATGTGACGATGGTGGTGGTGGTGGTGGTGGTGGCGGTAGCAAAGGCGGTAAATAGGAGGAAGAAGGAGGGTTGTTTTGGTTAACAGAAGAACAAGAAAGAGCGAGTTCTTCAACTTGTATAAGTTCCTCCAGGAAACTCGCGTCCCATTCTTCCAAATTTTCTTCGCTCATACCTTTTTTTTTTTTTTCTTGCTCTGTGTTTGGGTGCATGGTGACTGTATTGACTGAGCTATTTAACTAGTGATCTGGTGTTTATTTCGGAGTTGGGCCTACCGTTGTTTAACTAGGTGATCGATGGTCCAATCCAATTACTCATTACTCTGATTAATCAAATCCAAACGGTGTAATTGTACTATAAAAATTATCGGCTGCTTGATTCAGTGATTAAAATAAATTTAAAAAAGATATTAAGATTAATGTTCGAATTTTAATCTTTTTTCTCTCTCTTAAAAAAATTGTACTATAGGGGTCTAAAGTGTTTAATTCACTCAACAAGACAGCGTGTTACTTTTCCTCTCCTTTAATCCATTTTTAATTTTTATATTTTTTTTTATGCAATTATTTTGTGTTTTGCATTCACTTTATTCGCTTTTCTCTTGTATATATATCCAATCAACCCATAAGCTTCTAACCACCCAAAGAAATTGAATTCCTATTCTCTTCCCGCATTCTATTGTTATTCTTTCCTTTGGCCCTTTTGCTCTTCATCGCAATCTCATTTTCCACCTTAATTTGGGTTACTGGTATTTGCATAAGATATGTTGATGGGACTGCTCCTTGCAATCTCTGCTTTCCAATGAAAATTTGTTGAATTTTGTACAGGTAAACATTTATATGCAAACATAATTGATTTGTTCATAATTTTAGCTTATATTAATCTAACTATCCTCTCTTACAATAATCTGATTTTTGGGCAGCAATCCTTCCGACGGTCAAAAATCGACAAAAGTTACATATCCTAGAGCTTCTAAAGTATCATCATGAGTTCGAGTAGCAAAAAAGAGATTTTGTATGACGAGTTTCTGAAGACTTTGCCTAAAGATGATGAGGAATCATCCCCATCGTACATCCAGGAAACGATTAAGTCCTTGTGTCCTAAGATCACTACTTCAGGTTCTGCGGACCATTCTATTAAAAATTATGGGGGAGATGGGATCCAAGAAGAATCGGATCCAGGTCTTGGACTCACTACAGATGAAAAAAAGAAACAATTTCTAGAGAAGATTTATGAGCCAGTGGAACAATCTGAGGTTCAGGGTTTCGATTATGACGAGAAGTCATTGAAAATGTTGCTTCTCAATGAAAAAAGCCAAGATTCGATCAAGCTAATTGGCGTTGTCGGGGTGCTTGGTGTTGGGAAAACAACACTATGTCGCTTAATTTTCAATGAAGAAGAAGTGAAGCAACGATTTGTTCCAAGGATTTGGATATCCATGTCCGAAGAGCTCAAATCAATGGAGGATGTTGTAAAAAGAATGCTGGAACATCTTGGAGTTGAAGAAGAAATCATCGAGTCCATTTCTAATGATCATAAACTTCCTGGGTTGCTTTACTCTCTTCACCTGAAACTGAAAGGGAAGAGGTTTCTGATTGTGTTTGATGATGTACGAAACAAGGAGGAGTACTATGAAAAACTAGAATCTTGTCTTAGAGATGGACATGGATTCCCGAAAGGGTCTGGAGGAGCGGTCATTGTCTCAAGTAGGAATCAGGAGGCAATAAAGAAGATGGTTGAGGAGCAAAACTTGCATCGTTTGCTGCCCCTTTCAGATCCAGATTGCTGCTGGGGTATATACCGGGACCCAGATGATTCAAAAGGAGAAAAGGATTCGACTCGACTAGAAGTTATGAAAGAAGTAAAAGAGGAACTGAAGAAGAAGTGTGGAGGTTTTCCTCTGGCTGCGAGAATCATGAGAGAAATCAATCATCTTCACGAGGAACAAATGTTACAAAATGATGGTTTAAAGCAAGCATCTGCAGCTCCAAAGGACGGTTCTGGTGAAGCAACTACAACTTAAAAATATAGTTCGATTGAAGCATCTACAAGTTCAAAAGAAGGCTAAATGGTGTTAGCCAATTGAATATCACTACATATGCATAACAATATTTTATATTTTTTCTAAGAAATTTCTCTTTTTTATTACGCAAAGAGTTGCTCTATTTTTACGATTTTATCTTTATGTATTGGAGTTTGGGGGTTTCATCCCATATATATTTTCAGAACTTAATTTCTAGCTGTAATGGATTTTCTTATTGACAATAAAAGAAGTATTGCATCACTTAATCAGCCTGAAGATGATTTGTATTTTGCAATTAAAAGCTTAAAATACTTTTTTTTTTTTTTTGGAATGTTGTACATATGAAAAGGATATTAAGTTTATATAGAAAATGAAAAAATTAATGAGCTAATGTCCTCCATCATTTTACTTCATTTTCATGATCATTTGCCTTCAATTAGGATTATTTATTTAATTGATTTTATGGGGAAATGTACCATTTCAAATAACATTGAAATTTGAGAAAAAAAAAAGGATTATATATGGCTATTACAAATGGTAACTTATAAAATGTTATAGTATTGTATATTAATTATTACAATATAAAGTTATAGCGAAATTCATGAATGATATGTCGAATTTATCAAAAATGTTTAAAGTTTTCAAATAATACAAATTTTTATTATAATTCAAATAAATAATTTGTTCCTTTAATCCTTTTATGCATGTTCTTCATTTTAAGATCTTGTTTTCTTATGTACATTCCAAAACATTAAAGAAAAAAATTGACTCATGATATAATCACTTTGCACACTAGGATTACATTTCTACATTATATATATAGGTTATTTATTCTCAATTTCTCATAGTAATACACCAAAAATAAATAAATAATTAAAGCAAGAATTAAGAGAGAAAAAAAATAAATATAATGGATAAAGAAGAAACAAATCAAAAAGTAAGATATATAGATCATGTTTGGTGTATAAGATGATAGATATGATAGAATGATAATTATCTTCTATTATATCTAGCTTGTATCTAAAAAAAAAGATAAGGTTATAAGGAAGATTAATTATCCTCTTAGTATAGGATGATTTAATCTAGAGAGGATTATTTTTAATTCATAAGATTGAACTTATATATCTTATTATACCCTTAAAAATTATATTAATAATTTAAATTATATAAACTTTGAAGAAAGATAATTTTGATCAATTAATAAATTATTTTATCTCTATTTTTGCACATATTAAATATAAAATATGATGACATTATTTAATCTAATCATATTCATAATATCATCTTATATTATTATATCATAAACTTGAATGTCAAACACATCTATAGAGAATACAAGAAATAAGAAAAAAAACAAAAGAATAAAAGGCAAGAATAAAACACTAAAAGAAAAGAAAGATTGGGAAATAAAGGTGTAAAAAGGATAAAGGATAAGTGAAGAGGAAGGGTAAAAAAGAAAATGGAATAGAGTAAAGGAAAGGTTAATAATGAAAAAGAAAGAGAATAAGGAAAGGAAAAGAATTAAGAATGAAGAACAAAGGAATGGAAAATGAAAGATATAGAGTAGAAGAAAAAGAAAAAGGAAAATAAAAAATGAAATTTTAAAGAAAAGTGAAGAAATTAGAAATAATAGAGAAAGTTTAAAAAAAAAAAGGAAAAAAAAAGGCAATAAAGAGTGATAGGATGAAAATAAAAGAAATGAAAATTGAAAAAATTGAAATTAAAGAAAATTAAGAATAAAGAAAAGAGGAAAGAGAGTAAATGACAAAGAAAAACAATATGATAATGACAACTGAAAAAAATAGTAAAAAAAACTATGATGTAGATAGTTTTTTGTATATTGATAAGTAAAAGAATGAAGGAAGAAAAATAAAAAGTCATGAAGTAAAATATATGTAGGAAGAAGAAAATTAAAGGAATAAAAGAATGATTGATCATGAAGAAAAGGTATTAGGTAAGAGAAAAGGAAAAAATGTAAATAATTAAAAATAGAGTGAAGAATTGGAAGGTATAGAAAAGAAAAATATAAAAAGATATTAATTATAAAATATAATATTTCAAATGTAAAAAAAATAAGCATGATAAAAAGATATACTAAACACAAGTTTGAAGGAAGGAATAAATTAAGAAAAAGTAAAGAAAGAGTGAAGACAAGTTAAAAGAATAAAGAAACATAACAAATGAAAAAAAAAGTGAAAGAATAAAAAGGAAAGTTTAAAAATGAAAAAAAAAAAGTGAAGAAGAAATAAAAGAAAAGAAAATAAAGAATGTATAAGAAAGAACAAAAAGATAAATTGAGAAAAGATAAATTAAAAAGAAAATTTGACTTGGTTGTCGGATTTACTCAATTATTTTATTATTCATTTATAGTGATGAATTCAATATTTTTTTGAAAATGTTCATTTATAATATACATAAAAATTATAATTAAAATATTAATTTTTTTAATTTTCTTATTTTATTTAAATATGTACATATACTTTTATTATATTGAAACAAGTCTTTTTTTTATTTGTATTCAAATAAATTTTTATTTCAAACAAAAAATTAATTTATATTAAGGACTTATTTAAGAATAAATTAAAGATTAAGGATTTATTTGAATACAAATTAAAGTTTGAGAACTTATTTAGACCAAAGTAAACATTAATGGTTTAATTAAGTGCAATCAAGTTAATGATTTATCTAAATAAATTGATAAAATTCAATTTTTTTATTATTTTAACTAAAATTATAACTAAAAATTTGAAATAATATACTAATATATTATTACAATTATCTATGATGAATTCTCATATCTTAAAAAAAAAAACACAATTGCATAATTACTAATATTATCAAATATATCATTATCAATATGTGTAATTAAAGAATTATTCAACAAAATTGACCAATTCTGTCAAGAAAAAAGTGTTTAAATTTTTGATTTGTTCATAAATGCCCTTGCATTTAGGCATGGATCTGCCTCTGTTCCTTTAAATTAATTATATGTTGAGCTGCAAACAGTATGCTGAGACCATTTACTTAGTTAATTGCTCTATTATCCATCCAAATAAATAAATATATATATATATATATTTGATACAAATAGTAGAGTCTTTTACTAATTAATTAATCAAAAAACAAAAGTCAATAATATATTTAACAAAAAAGTCTTTACCCCATGGAGAGACTGTTATTTCATTGAGTTATATATATATATATATATATATATATGTTTTCATATAATTTTAATTATTTTAATTTCTACACGAATTTGATTGTTATATTTGAGCAAAAAAAAAAATCACTTTGTTAGCTTTTATTTCTAAGGCTTCATTGCATTTGTAAAATCAAACCCATCGCACGTTATTAATTGTTTGTGTATGGCATTCTACAGCAATTCTTTCACAGCCCTTTAATGAACTCATTTGATACTTGGAGGCATGACAATAATGTTAATTTCTCTACACTAGTGTAAAAGCCCTGTTTCGCACGAGATCAATATTTATATAGCAACAATTAATTAGAATAATATAATATTAAATAAAATATAATGATCATAATTAGCATTTGAAATTTAAATATATTATTTTTATAATTTGTATTTATTGTATTTTTTATTATCTTTTTATTTCCCACGTTGATATTTGTCGATTTTATTTAATAAAAATAAAATATTTTTAAATTCGTTACATGGATGGAATTTTCTAAATATCTCTTAATTTAATAATTTTTATTTAAAAAAAGTTGTCATTTGCATTTTTTTTAAATTGTATTACGTCATCTGTATCATTGTCTTTTTTTTTTTTGTATATTTCATCTTATTTAATATTTTTCGTTTTTACTTTTTTTATATTTCTCTTTATTAATATTTTAAAATTGACTAATGTGTTAAGGAACAATTCTTAGGCCTTTCCCCACTGTATTATTCCTCATTTCAATTTCTTTTTGAAAAATGTCCCTACAAATTTTTTTAAAAAATTTTATTGTTAAGGAATTTTCAACAATAATTTTATTATGGTTATTTTTTTGTTAATTTCCACTTTTGTTTAGTAAATTTAATAAATTATTAATTTAAATTATAAGATCCAATGAAACATAATAAATAATAATCAAATAAAATTAAAAATAAAAAATATACTTTTAAAATGAGCTAACTCTCTTTTAAAAAAAAAATTGAGCATTTATCCATTGGACTTGATCACTATTGGAAAAAATAAAAAAATCTTAATTGGATATTAACTTATCTCTTTTTGTTTTTCTATTTACATTCCAAGACAAATTCTTTTTTGGTGTTGACTTAAATTTTTGAGTCAAAAGTCAAAACCTAAATTTAGCCGAGAATGCAATTTTATTATTTAATAGTTAATATTTAATATAAAATTTTTATTTTTTTAAGAGAAATTATCATAGTAAAATTTTTTAACTCCGTATACGAAATTAAAATTATAACACATGATCCTTATATATTTAAATAAATGGGATATGTGTTATTATTTTAATCTCGTTTGTAGAGTTAAAAAACTTCAGTATCAATGTATTAAGTAATTTATCTTATTTTAATTATAAAATATTTAGGTAGACAAATTTGCTTGTTTGTTTGTTTTTTAAATATTCAATGTGCCAACATTAATCACCTAATTGTCAATTGTATCCTAGAATCTTCATTAATTCATTGTAATATCCATACTAATTAATAGGTAAAATAGTATATTTATAATATTTACAGAAGTTAAGCAGCTAATCTTTTAGGGATAGTTTTAATAGATAAGTATATATTTTTATTGATGTTATTGAGATTTTTATTTTTTAGTTATTTTTTATGGAATTTTTTTTAAATATTCAATCTGCCAGCATTAATCACCAGACTATAAGATTAACAGGTTTCAAACAACTAATCTCTTAAAGGATAGTTTAATATATAAGTGTATATATATATATATATATATATATATGTACACGCACCACACTACATATATATCAAATGTCCAAAGAAAGAAAGCAAATATAAAAATAAAATTAATGAATTTTGAGTATATATATATATATGTACACGCACCACACTACATATATATCAAATGTCCAAAGAAAGAAAGCAAATATAAAAATAAAATTAATGAATTTTGAGTATTGAGATAGTATTAATTCATAAAACAACAATAATAAATAAGAATTCATGATGCCATCCCTGTCTGGCAACTTCTTGAAATTTTCAACTGCAATTTTTTCAAGGTTGCTTCAATTTCCACACTCCGCTTGCATCGCATGGGCAGAAGGTGATTTGAGGGCATTGGACTTTCTCCAAATGATTGAGTTTTGGAAATTGTTTTTGAAGTTCTTTCCAGTTGATCTTTATATTGGTTAAGTACTTCAAACGCAAACTCTCCACCTCCCACTTTTTCTCGTTAGCACCCAGGTTACTGAGTGCTCCTCCTCTAATGTAGAGACGCTTTAGGCTTGTCAGCTTCTCCGGGTCCAGCCACGTTGGTAGTTCTCTTTCTGGAAAACATTCGAGGTCCAGTTTTACTAGCTTCTGACTTGTTGCATCTTTTTTGTTGTCAGGTTTTGTTGGCGATCCTTTTCCGCAGGCTCCCCATTGTATTTTTAGATTCTGAACTTTCATTACGGCCCTTGATTTTGATGCTTCACTTTCTTGCTTTTTGCGGTCTGTACTTTTGTCTGCATTGCTCTTGGGATTTCCATTACCTTTCTTTTCACCTTTGTCTCTTCGCGTGGCTTTTGTTTCATTATTCACCTCGTTTCCACTTGTCCGCTTTGCTCCCCTTTCCATCGCTCCCCATGCTATTTTCAATTTCTCAAGCGCCTCAAACTTTAAGAAATTTGCCTCCTCTTTTTTTATTGAGAAATCCTTGTCGTTCACGTTGATGCTGAGTTTCTTCAGATTTGGTAATGCTGTCAAGCTGCCAAGAGTGCATGAGCTATTTTTGCTAATTACGAAGCCCTTAAGGACTTCGAGTTGTGAGAGTTGAGATAGTTGTTTGGGAATTTTGTCTAGCAAATAGCACTCAGATAAATCCAAGTAAATCAGCTTCTTGAGTGAACCAATCCCCTTTGGTAGTTCCTCCAGATTGTGACATGCTCTGAGATCTAAGATTCTCAATTTGTTGAGCTGGCAAAGAAAATTTTCGAGCTTCGAGATTCCGGAGATTCCTTGAAGACTAAAAAACCTTAACTTCTTCAAATTTTTCAACCCTGTTAAAAAATTCGTGTTTTCCACTTCGATATGGTGCTCAGCTGTGCTCTCCCATCTTCCTAAATAAAGAACGCCTATGTTTCTCATCTTGGAAAACAGCTCCTCCGGCAAATCAGGAAATTGCTTACTGACATTGAATAACGTTTGCAGCACTTCCAAATTTTTCATTATTTTCTCTTTTTCCTGTCTTAGTTTCTCCCCCGTTGGATCAGGCTTTGAAAGTGGATTCTTTGAGAACCAAGAAGTATTTTCAGATTTTACCAAACATGACTTTTTGCTTTCTGAAATTTCCATGGTAGGTTCTCCCTTGAGGTCGTAATCAAAGAAGTTAGCCTCCTTAGCACGCTTGACGATGAAAGAACGAATAATCGGATGCATCTTGTAGCTGGTAGTCTGCGATCTGCTTCTCTTAGTAACAGGCTCAATGAATCCCATCTTTACAAATTTGTCAAGAGTTTTATTTACAAAACACTTTGTATGTGAATCTGGAGATGGTGTTGAGCTTTCCCCTGCATCTGAATTTGGAGACGGTGTTGACCTTTCCCCTGTACCTGAAACTGGAGATGGTGTTAACATTTCCCCATCCCACCAAAATCGTAGAAGCCTCTTCTTAACCTCTGCGTTCTCTGGGAAAATTGCGAAACACAACAAACACAGCTTGTCCCTTTTAGCAAGATCCCGATAATGGTCTCGAAATTCTTTGAGAAAAGACCCGCTCTCAAATATTTCTGTTGAGTTTTAAATAAGAATATTTACTTAGAAAGAAAAGGTGTGAAATAAATAACAAAAAATAAGTAATTCGGTCATGATGGTTTACCCTGATAGAATGACTCCAAGGTGTATTATTAATATTCTAATTTAAATGAAAATATATAAAACCCCTAATTTATATATATAGATGATTCTCATTAATTAATTAAAGAAAGAATTTTATACGATAATGTAATTTTAAATATTATTTTAATTATAATGTTATAACTTATAATATTAATTTTAATCGCATAATTTTTAAATATTATAAAATATTACATTTAACAATCCTTCAAATTCAAAGTAATATTGTAGATGTTAACTTGAATTTGTTAATTAAATCTTGAAAACAATTAAGAAATTCTTTTTTTTTTTGAAATAAAACTAATAGAAACAAAGATAAAAAAATGAAATCAGGAAGCCAAAATCGCTCAAGTTACAAAACACTTAGCAAGTTAGGGACTAACATGGTGTAACGTGTAGCAAGATTCAAAGATGGTATGGCGGAACACATGACGAGTTTAAGAGTTGGTATAGCAAAAACAAATAGCAGATTAGTAGATGTCGTGATGAAACACATACTATGTTTAGGAACCGATGTGGTGTAATAAGCAGTAGATTTAGAGATATCGTGACAGAGCACATAACAAGTTCAGGAGCTAACATAGAAAAAAAGTCTGGTTTTAGACATAAACTAAACAAGGAGGCTCGTGAAACAACTTGTCTCTAATATTATGTTAAGTTTTAAATAAGAACCTTTGTGTGAGTAAAAATGAGTAAGATAAAAGGTAAAAAAAAAAAAAAAACACAAAAAATACTTAATTCGACCATGATAGCATATATTTATAGAAAAATAACTTATAATATTTTAATTCATAAGAAAGAATACATAAAATACTATTTATATATAAAAGACTCACTAATTAAAAAACGAATCTCAGATAATATCATGATCGTATTGTAATTTTAAATATTATTTTAATTATAATATCGTAACTTTAATGTTAATTACGTCTGATTATATAATTAATGAATAATACATAACATTACCATGTGCTTCATATGGATTAGGCAGGGAACCGAGTTCTTTGCCAACAGCCCTGGTTTGTAAATACCCACGTGCCTCAGAACCAGAAGAAACGCGACGCTGTAAAGGGATCTGAACTTTCACTTTTGTGATGTTGCTTCTCAGCACTCTAAGATTCCGTTCAATCAGCTTCTTTACCGACTCAGTTGAGGCGTGAGATAGATCTGCTAGGATGTCATCAACATTGTCTTTAAGGGTTTTGAGTAGTCCGGAAAGATTATCTTTAAAATCTTTGAGTTTATTAAATTCACCAATCACATACTTGAGTTCTTTGCATACTTTATCAAGCTGATTATGCATATCCATTTGGTCACCCTCTTTTTTGTTTTCATCATCTCTGTCCTTCTTGCCATCCCCCTGATCAGGCGAATCCGTGGTTACTTTCTCCTTAGTGCCGTTAAGAATCTTGTCTCTTTCCTCGGAGAGACGATTAAGCAGCTTGGATAAGCTTTGAATAATCTCCTGAATGGTGAAGGGTTGAGCAGGGTCATTTTGCGACGGTACTGAACCATCTTTAGAATTAGATGAGGACATGGTTGAAGAGAAGAAGTGAGCAAATCAATGAAAGAATGTGAGATATGGAAGAAAGGTTCTCAGATAGAAACTCGATCTGGCTCATCTCTTTTATAAGAATATTTGGAGTTACCAAACTTTCACGTTAAGAAAAGTATTTATTAATTTATATATTCCTTCCGTGATATTTATTATTTTGGACTTTCTCATAATATATAGTAGTTATACATATTTTGATACTAAACTATTAAATATTACAAATATTATAAAAAGAATTTTAAAAATGTTAATTCAATTAAAATTAATATATATTTTGAGTGAAACATTGCTTTGTAAAAATTTTAATAATAATAATAATTGTTTCTAAAAAGAAGCACAACAAATCATTACGAAAAATATAGCTTAAAGATAATTTTCACAGTTTTTTAATCCTTTTTGTTAGATTTTTTATATTGAGAGTGATTCTTCTAAGGTGACTCGCAAAATCTTTGAGTTACAGTTAGGGGTGTAAACGAGTCGAGTCGAACCGAATAGTGAGAAGCTTGAGCTCGAACTCGACTCACAACTCAGAGCTCGATACTCGGCTCGAGCTCGATCGAGTTTTATTTTTCAAGCTCGAGTTCGATTCGTGATCGAATTCGAGTTATTCGAGCTCGCTCGATGAAGCTCGATTAATATGTAAAAATAAGTTCGATTCGTATATTCGACAAAAGTTCGATTATTTATGCTCGAATTCGAACTCGAACTCGGACTCGAAATATTTTATTAATTAAAGTAATAAAAATATATTTAAATATAAAAGCTCGATTAGGCTCGCGAGCTACTCGAGTCAGATATAAAAATACTCGAATTCGGCTCGATCGATAAGTCGAGCTACTCGAGCTCGACTCGACAATAATCGAATCGAATTCGAATTTTTTTCGAACCGAACCCGAGTAACTTGCGAATACTAATGTATCATTTACACCCCTAGTTACAGTAAGAATATTACAAACTTAATTGAGTTGCCTAATAAAAAAAAAGTATTCTTTTTTTTTATTATCAAAAAAAGGAAAAGAATGGTTAAGGTTGTAAGTCATTTTTATTCTTCCACCCAAATTTTGTTATTCTTGTTCTAGCTTCCAACCTTTCAAGTCAATTATGGGATAATTAAATGTTTCTTTAAGATTTTTGTAGATAATTGGAATTTATATTTAAATCCAAAAAAATATTAGTACGTAGTCTTTAATTCAAAATATATTAAGATAGTATTTGGTATGAGATGATCACTTAGTAATCTTATATAACGGGGATATGAGAACATTAAGAGTAACCAAATCATTATTTTTAAGAGTGATCTAATTTCTATCCAAAAAAGATGAAAAACTTTTATAAATGAAGTAAAGTTAATATATAAAATTAGCAATAGTCAATATTATTCATTTAATATTGAATTAAAAATTTGGTTACTCTTAAAATTATAATTATTTTATATTATAATTTTTATATTATCAAATTAATATTCATTCTTATAATTTTGAAAAATAATTTGTAAGATTTTCTTACTTTTTTTAATGTTTTATACATAATATAAGTGTTTTATTTTTCTTTTGCTATAATTGTAATAGATTAGTTTTATTTTTTAATTCAAATGTTTTTTACATAATTTATATTATAAAAATTAGTTTAATCATCAATAAATATATTGATTAATTAAATAAAATATTATTAATATTTTATAAATTATTATTTTTAAACAACATATAAATTATTAACTTGCATAACTATTATAATATTTATGATTATTTTCGTACTTTTAAATAAAATAATATTTAAATTTTAGTAATATCAAACATGATAATTTTTTATTTTTAAAAATTAATGATTGTAATCAAATAAAGTGATTTCAAATTAAAAATAATAAAATTATTTTGATAATAAAATCACTTATGTAATTAAATTATCATGATAATCTTATAAGAGATATTAAATATTCCTAAGAATATAGCCTATACAAACATTAGAAACAATATAAAATCTTGTTCTCACAAAAATTTATTATTGTCACATAAATTGTAAAATTTTAATAACATATGTAAAAGTTATGCTTTTTTTAAAAGAAAATAACTATGGGCATCCCGTAAAAGAAAAACATTTCTTTTATTACTTGACATGGATTGTGGGTCTAAATAGCACGCACAATAAATATATATATATATATATATATTTATATATATATAATATTATATGTGTCTTGACTTTGTTAATCTTAGTAATTGGTCTTTACATAAAAGTTAATTTTTTTTGTCTTTCATGTTAAGAATTTTTTACACAAAAAAAAAAACTAAATGGAGTACGTATTAATTAACATTATTATCAAGAAATTTTTTAAAAAAATTATATATGAACTAAAGCTGACATTGATTTAATTGAAATTAAATTGAATAATTTGATTTGAAAAACATTACATTGTAAAAAATTTAATGCACGTTTGTTTATAAAGAGAAGCACAATAAATCATTTAGAAAATAAATAAAGACACTTTCTTTTTTTAATTATTCCTTTTGTTAGTTTTTGAGATTGAGAGTGATTTTTTTTTAGAGATGTCAATGGATAAAGTATGGATAGAATAAAATATTATTCATTATTATTTTCAAATTTTTATATTATATTTATTCACGTATTTATATTTAACGAATATTTTAAATTTCTCTACATTCTCATCTCTGTGAGTATTTGATGGATATAAGTAATCTCTATACCCCTAGCTTTTAAAAAAAAAAGTTAAAATTTTTTTAAACTATTTTTTTTTTTTACTTTTATCTTGTATAAGGTAATTTTTTATAAATATATATTAATATATATTTTTCAATAAAAATATATTAATTCTAATTAATCTAAAATAATAATTTATATTATTTAATAAAAAAATTATTTACTATGTATATATATATTACATACTTAGAGTTACAGTAAGAATATTACAAACTTAAATGAATAGCCTAATAAAAGGGTTATTCTAATATTTTATTCTTTTTATCGAAAAGAAGGGTTAAGGTATTATTGTGCAAAAATTAGAAGTTATTCTTATTCTAACTTCCTTATTTCCTAGTCAATTTATAATACTCTTTACTCCTTCCCTCGAAAGTCACGTTATTATTGATACATCAATTATAAGTTTTACAGTATTATACAAAACTCGAACTAGTGCCTGCTACGTTGGGGGTAGATTAATTATTTTAATATAAAAATAATAATTAAATAAAATAAATAAAAGTATAATAAAAATATTAAAATTAAAAAATATATATAGTATTTCATATATTATTACATTTTTCATGTTATGTTAAGAGTGTTATATTTTTTATTAATTATTTCATCAAAATTTATAATATTTTTAATTTTTAAGTAAATTATAAACTTTTTTAATAAAAATATTTAAAACAAGAGAAAGAAAAAAAGTAACTTAATATTTAATATTTATTTTTATAATTTTTTATATTTATATTTATCATTATTATATCTTTATTGTTTTATTTTATTGGATTATAACTAATAAATGGTAAAAACTCATAACCTATAAAAATTCACAATTACAAATACCGCATTCTTTTTTCCAAATCCTATTAAAACCCAACTCACTATGTCCCAATTCAATTAAAACCAAACACACATGCCAAACCTAATAATTTATTAAACTCTTTTATCAACCAATAACTATTTGTCAAATAGAATTTACTAGCTCAATTGTGAATTGCCCTTCAAATGAGAGTTGTTTCCACTCTTATTGTATATTTTGTTATTAATTTAGGTGTGAAGAAAGTAATAGCACTCTCATAATGTCTGTTTAAAAACGTTTATCTAAAGACAGTATTAATATTTTCATAGTATCTATCTAAAAATGGTATTAGCACTAACATAAAACCATCCAAAGATAGTACCAATAAATCTTATATTATCCTAAAAAATCTTATCTAAATGGTTTTTTATTTTAAATTAAATTTCATTATTTAAAATATTCAAAAAAAATTTAAGTTTTCTTCGATATTTTGATAGAATTTCAAGAAAATTCTTTCATTTCAAAAGTATTTAAAAATCTCATTTGTTTTCTTAAAGAGGTTTTATTGTCATATTAATTTAAAATTTTATAGAAAAATATATATTTATATTTATATTTACATTTATATTTTATTTTACCAATTTTTAACTAAATATTTTATTAAAAATAAATAAAATATTTTTATTAGAATACTTTCAAAATCTTTCCAAACCTTTTGACAAGATTTTCAAAAAATTCATCAATTAGGAATTTCAAGCATTATTTGCAATTTTTTCTAATTTAATTATTGAAAATTTTTCATTTTTTAAATTTACATGATATAAATAAATAAATATAATTATAAAAATTATAAATTTATTTGTGTAACACATAGTTTTAGTTTTACGTTCTCAAATGATTAAAATATGTTCATAATACAAAAGTTTAAGTATGTAAGTAAATAAAAAATAATTAAATAAGCAAATCAATAAATTAAAAAATACAAAAAATGAAAATAAAAATAAAAATACAAAAAAAAGAAAGAAAAAAATCGATTATCACGTGTCCAAAACAAAGAAAAATACCTTAAAGTTCTTTATGCAAATCATTCCCAACCAATTTATTTTATGCCTTAATTAATCATCAAATCAATTTTTTATGTTTCATCTTAAGTGTTTTTGAAATTTTAAAAATCTTGCATGTGGAGATAACTTTAATCATTTGTGTAGATAGACATAATTAATATAATTATATTTTTACTTTTTATTTTCATAAAATTAATAGTTGATTGATATTTATTGTATTGATTAAGTGCATATTTGTATATAATTTTTTGCATATTTGATTATGTGTATGGTAATTTTTTATTTCTTAATAATTTTGTGATATTTTTTGTTTGATTTTGTGACTTCTTTAAAAAATTAACTCCAAAAAAACCCTAATTCGATTAAAAGCATGTTTCAGTTTTTAATTGAAACCTCAATTAAAAATAATATAATAACTCAAATTTAATGATTACTAACTTAACCTCACAAAACATAAGTTAATATTCTAAATTAATCCTAAAAACATTAGTCACATACTAAATAACCCATTTAGAGTTAGTTGAAAAGTTCAAACCAATCCTAAATTTATGACTAAATATCTCAATTAACCCAAATTCTTAAATGAAAATTAAAATTCATTCATCAAATTATTATTTATGACACAACTTAGTTGGCTAAAAATGAAGCTTCAATTTTTCATGGGATAACTTTAATATGTTTTATAGATTTTAATAAAGTTTTGACTATATATATTTTTAAAGTTAAGAGGTTTTGTTCACAAAATATTATGGGTAACTTTGTGTTTGTGTATTATTATTATTATTTTTTTGAAGCCAACAATAATAATCACAATACAAATATATATATATATATATATATGTTCATTCCAACTTTATTAATCCTAATAATTGGTCTTTATAAAAAATTAAAATTAAAAAGTCGGCATTTCCAACTCAAATTTTTTATTTTTATTTAAAAATTAATTTTTAATTTTTGAAAGTTAGATATTTAATTTATCTCTTGTTGGAATCAGGGTTTTAAAACCAAACCTCTCCTTATTTTCAATTTTTTATTTATAGATTTTATTCTGTATTTTTATTCTTCATTAATTACATGTAGAAATTTCATACCATTCTTGTCCACATCTGCTATATGACAATTGTTATTTTTTTTTTTTTTTTTGAGAGAAATGCCAGCAAAAAGGTAATGTTGATATGAGTTATATTTGATACACTATGAGATAATATGTACTATCATATTACCAAACACAATGAATCAAATTAAAAATTTATATATAATATATTATCAGTATATAAATACTATTTTTATTAGTGAAACACTAATGACATCTCATAAAAAATAAATTTAAAAAGTAAATATACTTTATTTTAAAACTATATATTTAAAATTAATTTTTATGATATGTCAGTGTATAAAACATTTATATACCGACAAATATAAATCCTAAAATTAAATTAAAATATTTTAAATTCGCTACATAACTCATATTAAAAACCATAATACTAATCTCTTTTATTTCTTGCAAATTAAGATAACGTGTGATGAAGTACACAATGAAAGCCAGAAGACAAACACAATAATTCAGCTACTTCAGCATCGGAAAGCATGCACTACTACATTACAAATATTTATTATTGTTGATAGAAGTAAGACGAAGCATAATTAAAAAGGGATTTGCTGAATCAGTTTTGTTCACTTTTCCACAATCAATTTGGCTCTTGCATGTCCTTCGATGATCTGGAACTGCTCCCCGAGACCAAAGTGAGCCATCAGCAACCAAACAAAGGAAATAAGCTCTCCACCCTTACTTACCTGTTGAGCATGCGTACTTGCTCTGCAATGACTTGCTGCATACGAGACTAATTCCACCCACACTCTGCTCAATAACTTCCATTTGTCCTCACCCTCTTCTCCCATCCTCTTTAGCTCTTTGGCTAACATACTTGCTTCAAAAAACACAGACTTGCTTCTGTCTCCCTTCACATTCACAGGTCCAGCATCCGTATTCACAGACAGAATGTGTGTACAGGCCTGCTTGTCTTGATTTGGTCTTAATTTCCGTTCCTTAAAGAATCTTTTAGCCTCAGCACAAGTGTCTCGAAATCTTATTTTTCCAATACCAGACACAGCAGACATCATAGTTGGCTGAAAAACTAAAAGATACAACATGTAATCCGACAGAATCTTACTGAATTGTTGATGTGTATAGTTCGCTTTCTCTTTTTCTGCATCCTTCTCAGTGTAGTAGCAGAGATCAGTCGCAATGTGCCACAAGAGAAGGCTCTCATCATATTGAACATCACTCACATATTTCAGTAACTTGCTACGATCATGTTGTGAATCAGTGTCTGTCAAAACCCAATCACCTCTGGCCGAGGATATCCTCTTAGCAGTTTCTGGAGTATCTGCAAACTCAGATTTATTTTTTAGCTCATGAAAGATAAATTCCCATAGCTCCATAGTGAAGGGCTCACGGGACACATACATCATCTCATCCACTGTTTCCTCAATGGGCTTAGTGATTAATCCGAAAGCAGGGCTGAAAAATTGGCTCACATTTTCTTTAATAGACCTTAAAAAGCTAGTTGTTTTGTTGACAATTTTAACCAACAATGCGCACTTAAAAGACAGATATTTTTTTATGTTGACATATTTTGCATAGATTCCAAACAAAGAAAACATGATTTCACACGAACTGGGGAATTCATGGATTCTTGTTGAACTGCTTTTCAGGCAATACCTTATTAAGTTGTGTGCTGCGACGGATCCAGACCACCTTCGAAAAGAAGAAGGAGTAGCCAAGACATTATGCTTGACTATCTCACATTTACAATGGATCCACCTGAGCTTCTTGAGAGCAAGGAAATAGCTGAAGACAGAATATATAGGCCAAGACCAAGAATGTGGAAATTCAGGGTCCCTGATAGAAGCAATTGTCCGATCTGAGAAAATGAGCATGAAGAAGGCTATTACATCCAAGGCAATGGCACCAAGGAGCAAGGTGTAGGTGATTCCCTTATCAACTCCATGGAAGTCATCTTTCTTTACTTGGAAATAGAAGATTCCAAGAGTTGCTAAAACCAGCCCAAAAGCTAGGAATCGGAAAATATATCCTACAACAGAATGCACAACTTCCACCTTGGTATAGAGAGTACCATACATAAAGTTGAGTTCGACCTCAAGTACCCTCAGAGCGTCTTCCGCCGTCCTCCAATTGAAGAAGTCACGGCTTTCATCACGCTCACGGAAGCTGAAGATGAGATCGACTACCAGTCCTTTGAATATTTTGAAGTAGTTATAAGCGTAATGCACCACTTCAACATGATTCAATTTACCTTTCTTGGTTGGAATATCAGAAGCCTTGGCTTCTTTATCAGGCTCTGGTGTCATATTTATTCTCGTTGGAAGTTTGGCCTCTTTCTTGGAAGCGTATTCCTCCATAAGCTTGGCGTAATTTGGTCCAGGATCCGGGTCTTTGAGCATGGAATCCCGAAATTGGTCCAAGCTTGCAAGATATAAAGCTCGTGTCCGCTCGACGTACTTGATGATCCCAGCGATAAACATGAGTACTGTGGGGATCCATAGATTTTTATTGGGAAGTGACTGGAAGAAGACATAAATAACAGCTCCGGCTTGAAAACCAAGGGAAAGCAAGTGCCGTAGCCAGAGTTGATTATCTTCAAGAGCAAAAGCAGTGATGGTATCAGGGCCACCAAGGTGTACTAAGAGAAAGGGCGCCCAGAATGCTAAAAGATCACTACTCTCCTGGGGCCTTTGCTGGTCAGGATTGCCAGATTGGTTGCGTTGGCTGTTGGAGATGAGACCAACAGCATAATTGGCAACTGCGTCAGCCAATAGGTAAGCAAGCCAGATAAGCACGACTTCCA